>OW121752.1:38509545-38867045 GCA_933228765.1 Miltochrista miniata
ATAACATGTCCAAAGTCTAGATATCGCTATTGCTCAGTCAAACAATTTCATACAACTATTTTAGTCCATTCACAAATAACGTAACACAAAAACAATGTCAAATTCATGATTAAAATTTATTTCACCTCCAGTGCTTTGTCATTTAAATAGTCATTAACCGTGTAATAACATTTTCTTAATAAAATTGTCTTAACTTTTTTCTTAAATGTATGTACCTCTGCTATCTTCTTAATTCTTATCGACAATTTATTGAAGATTCGCGGTGCCATACATAAGAAACTACTATTCATTAGAGTAGTCTTGTTTCTTGGTAGGCTTAAAGTTAGTTTTTTTCTTTTACTATTTAATGTAGTAAATAAATTCATATTTTTCCGAACAAATAGCAGCACTTCCAGAATATATATACATGGTAATGTCAAAATTTTTAACTGTGAGAAGCAAGGTTTACAGCTATCTCTCGGTTTTAAATGACATATAGACCTTACACATCTCTTTTGAGCTATGAATGCTGCCTCGTTATCAGTTGAATTGCCCCAAAACATGATACCATACCTTAAGAGAGGTGCAACATAACCATAATAGGCTGTCAGAACAGCTGTTTGACTGGCTGATTTTCTCAGCATGTAAAGTGCATATGAAAATGAATATACTTTCTTACATAACAATTCTATATGGCTTTTCCAACGTAGATTATTATCAATATTGAGTCCCAAAAATTTTGATGTGTCTACTTCTGCAATTTTTTTGTTAAAATAATTAATGTCAATATTTGAAAATTTATTTATTCTATTCCTAAATGTCATAAAATTAGTTTTGTCAATATTTATATTCAAATTGTTTAAAGTCAGCCAATGTATAGTCTTACACAATGTTATATTCACTTCTTGCTCCAACAGCAATTCATTATTTCCAGTAAAAACTATAGTACTGTCATCAGCAAATAGGACTGTATCATAATTTGTTGCTTTCGGGAGGTCATTAATATATATTATGAACAGTAGTGGACCAAGTACACTGCCTTGTGGAACACCAAATGTGACCTTGATATTCCACAGTAAAAGGTTACCTTCCATAGTAAAAGGATTCTCTTTTTATATTGAAAAATATAAAAAGAGAATCCTTTTACTATGGAATCTATACGACCGATAAACACAAACAGTATTTAACTTATTGTTTACATAAAAACAACAAACAAAACAAATATTTTATTTACTGTTGAGGTTAGCCCTAAACTTTTTGTTTTTGGTTACTTTTTAGTTAGAAAACAAACAAAGTTTCGCATCGATGATTCTAAATTGGGGTATGTGTACTTTAATATTAAAACTAATGACCATTGTTATTTAGAACTTTAACAATATTTTTAATTTATTCCCAAACCCCAACATTAGCTTGATGTTATTATTCATGTTTACACGTTATAATAGTTTTGAATTCCATGGTGATTCAAAAAATAGACCAATTTTCTTAAAAACCTTCATTATGTTTTAGGATTTTTCTTGGTTTTTGCGGACAACCTACTTGTTAATAACTGTTTTCTATTTTCATGTAATTAAACCAAGCAGGAATAACCTTCTCAACAAAGAAAGAAATTTTGAAATCGGTTTTGTAGTTTTGGGTCCCATTCAAGGTTAAAAACAAATAATCAAACCTTTACTCTAGATGAAAATCAGAATCAAAATCAGAGGGTACCGTATCAAAAAACTGCAAAATCATACGTTTTTTTGTATGGAAGCCACCCATTAATTCCCTCTTTTTCTGATTATAGTTTTTGTCATTATAGCGGCAACAGAAATACATCATCTGTGAAAACTTCAGCCCTCTGACAGCGAAGTCTCCAAGAGATAGAGCCCCGTTTTTACTCTTCGGGTACGGAACCCTAAAAAAGAGCGATAATAAGTATGTGTATTTCGCTTAGATCATCTAACCACAGGATGCGCCTTACTTAAGCATTGTTTTCTGCCATTGCACATGACCATTTGGTCTTTTGGCTTTATGAAAAGCCTGTACATCAGTACATCATTTTATATGATTAAACTAGTACATTACATTGTAGTTGACTGTACA
This sequence comes from Miltochrista miniata, assembly GCA_933228765.1. Lineage (NCBI taxonomy): Eukaryota > Metazoa > Arthropoda > Insecta > Lepidoptera > Erebidae > Miltochrista > Miltochrista miniata. The sequence continues at coordinate 38,511,610 of OW121752.1, forward strand.
ATAACAATTAACACACAACAGCCATTACGCGTTTGTCGATTAATACATTTTTAAATGCAATGAAATTTTATATGCCATTGTGTTTCCCCCTTCACTTGTATGAAAACTGGCAGAATATTTTTGTATGCGGTGGTTCGCAAAGGCTAGTCCCGTGTTATATGGTCTAAGGTATTTCGTAATTCTTTATGACAGTTTAAGATTAAAATTACTTTATTTAAAGCATACTGTTCATCATTTTACACGTGCAGCCTGTAGGCTAATTATACACAAAGGGCATACGGGGCTCTCCGAGTCCAGTACAACAACGCCTTCAGGAAGTTGATGGGGCTACCCTGGCGCTGCAGCGCGTCGGGGATGTACGCGCAGGCACGAGTAGATTGTTTTTATACAACAATGCGGAAACGCGCCGCCTTCATCGTTTGCAGAGTCAATAATAATAATAATAATAACCCCTCGTGGACAGTCGTTATCTTTTCATGGGATTAACGCAACCCTATGAGGGCATAGTAGATTTGCTTTTTGAGTCATCCACTTTTTGAGATCAACAAAAAATATCTCACAAGGTTATAGAAAAGCACACATCCGCAGGGCAGCTTGTGGCGAGCTGAATGTGGGTGGCTACACATCGGTCCCGATTCCTCAGAGTTTTGTTACGCTCCTCGACCAGTTAGCATTTAATGGGCTAACGGGAGACGGTACTCCCGGGAGTGCAGCAAATCTCAACTCTGGCTTGCCTTCATTGGCTGGTCAGAGGGGGGAAGCCAGAGCTTTATGCTCGGGGGTGGAAGTGTCATTTTCAAGGGCATAACTACGGGGAAACCCGCTCCGGGTCTGACCCGCGATGGCGAAACCGGCGCCGCACCGCTCGACACCCCTAGCCGCTCACACCGGTGTTGCCCTCTGTCGCCTCCCAGGCCTACGGGCCTATGGCGATTGTATAGGGGCCCATCTAGTGAGTTGGCGAGTCACCGTCTGCCAATGTTTTAATAATAAGATATTGAAATGGCAGACGCCGTCTTTATCCATAGATCAAATCACTCAGTCCATTTTAACCCCCAATTCAATAGCCCATTTTGTAGTTAGCATATTTTGTAATAGTTTAGCTCCCATTGTAGGCAGTCCATTGCCGTTCTTCTACATAAGGCGGTTGTGAACTGTCTGCAGTGGGGGTCCCATTTCCCAATACATTAAAAATCTCAAAGGGCCTCTGCGTGTTGGACCAATATGTCCCCATGTAAGCCTACCAAAAGACCGGGTATCTTCAATAAAAAAAAAAGAAGATACCCGAGAAAAGAAGAAACATAATAATAATAAATAATCTTTATTTACACAAAATGTTGATACATATAGTTACAGATTCCCTGTCTCCTGCGCTAGTGGGAACTGTGTTGCAGGAGACAGTGTTTCCTCCCATCTCACAATGCTCGATTACATGCCAATGTGTAAATAGCCAAATAATACATTAAAAATAGAAAATAAAATGTAGCAAAACAAAAAGCAATCAAAATAACATCAGCCATGCAGCCGTGGAGTATTTTATTATATGTGTGTGTGTGTGTGGTGTGTGAGTGAGTGTGTGTGTGTGTGTGAGTGAGTGTGTGAGTGAGTGTGTGAGTGTTTGTGTGTGTGTGTGTGTGTGTGTGTGAATTTTCAGAAGGGAGTCAGGGCTAGCTCTAACTCCCTTCTGAAAATTATCGCGGGCCGGGTAGATTGTGCCTACAGAAATCACTGTTGTGCAAGACACGTAAATACTAACACTTCGCATTAAGAGAAAAGTGTATTTTACTAACAAAATATGAGTGTGGTTGCTCGAAATAAAAATTGATTTATTTATTAAAACACTTACTCCATCACCTTATTGCACCAGTTCTCTCACACACCATAAACACTTCCGATCGACAACCACACACACACCGCACGTAAACGTTTACAAAATCGTACCACGGAAGCGGTGAACTAGATCGAATCGATTGGCAATGAAACGGTAGAAATCTGTTCCATAAAAAACATTTACAGACATACTTACATCGTAATCTTTTTAAGGGCGTTAGTCATCATTTTTGTTCCATATGATTACCAAAATCCAAATTATGCGTCATCAATTTTTCCGCCTCAAGAACATCCAAAACTTCGATATCGTCAATTAATTGTGAAGATCAGATGGCAGTGGCTAGACTGAAAAGCCGACCCCAACTGAGTTGGGACAAGAGTCGGTGGAGAATGATCAGTTCGTCAACATACTCAAGCAAAACGTTTTGTCAGTGGACAAAATTACCACGAAAAGCTTCGATTGTTGAAAGCAGTATTGTTTTTTTATAGCTCGCCAAATTGACATCGCTAGCCTGATGGAATGCCATGGCGCATTTAGCGATTGGGGGCCACTCTCACAGTCCGCAAGACTTCTGACAGTGGTCCTCAAGTTGGCGACCAGTGATGTGCTTCTTCATGCTCCGCCGAACCCTGGACTGTAAGATGAGGGAAACACATGAGCGGGCAGGTCGTTCTAGGTTTTTATAATTCGACAGAGGAACGAACAATACCTGATCTGGTGAATATATCAGCGACTGATGGACCTTTCAACATGAAGAGCGTCCTCCATCAGTTAACACGTGCACTGTGTAGGTGAAGAGATTTCACCCTAGGGCTTAATCGGATTCATTTCTCCCCTAACGGTCACGTATTTATCTCTTGGGAATAGCAATACAAGTTGTTTTATTACCCAGTTTATAATGATAAATTCAATCATACAACCACACGCAGCCCGTCCCCAACAGCTAAAGAAAAACTATTAAAAAGAAATCGGCTTAAGGGCTTACATCTTCATACAATATAATCGATTCTCTAGTGCCCTTAAAATTCTCGATTGTAACATCTGTTGTTACTAACCATATCCAGCCCATATCGGTCACAAATTTATACAAGAATGAACCTTATTCACTTGTAATAAAGTTTACTTTAGCTTCATTTTTAAAAATGTGTAAATATTATTTTCATTTTTCTAAGACAATGCTAAACAAATTCGAACCCTATAGTCTTTGGCTAAAGTACATAATGAATACTAAAGAATTATTATTAGAGGAAATATACTACATGGTTATACAGTATGCCAAATTATGAAGGAATAATTTAGTAATTCTGAATTCTTTAAGCTGTATAGAAATTTATTGGACCGGTAGTTTCAATTCGTTTCGGGAAATTGTAGTATTATATTATTATGGGTAAAATGTATGTGATTAAATTTACAAAAGCCGAGGGACTAAGGAAATGTAATATTGATAATGTAAAAACATAATTTCGTATGGAAATTTTGGTACGTAATAGACATGAAATGAATCCTTCTTTAAGTACGAGTATGTGGAAGATACAAATCAATTTCGGATAAAAATTTATTCTATTTATTCCAAGCTCATTTTCTGTAGGTAACACAATTTATTTTCGTGATGAGCATTAAATCCTATAACACTCGAGAGATCTCTTTAAAAAGTGTGAAAAGGTCACGACCTTGTCATCATTATTATTATAAGACGAATAGGTACCCTCCTATTTTTGTAGTAGATGGTGAACGTAGCTCCACTGCAGCACTGGTTTAAAATTCTGTTTCTGGTGCCACATCCCATGTGAACGTATTCCAGGAATAAGAAGCACTATGTGTTATTTTAGACTATAATGTTAACATAATTTCAGCCAGATATGTTCAGTCGTTAAAACGCAAAAGAAATATCCATATACACTAACTTTGGCGTTAGTAATAGAGGATCTATTTAGGCTAAAACTGACATGAGCATTATAATTCGTAGCTGTTTGCTACGCACACCGTAGCATATATAGTTACAGACTTTATTGCATTGTAGATAGTAGTTTTCATATTAATTTGTGTATGTTAACGGAAATGTTGGAAATGTATTTAATTCATAAAATCGTACGAAAATGTGTAAAATAAATTATATTAGACACAATTCCTAGGAAATTTATACATAACCCAAAATTAAGCTATTATAAATTAAAGCTATTTAAAATAATTGCTCCACCTCCATTTGATTACTGATAAACCAGTACCGGTCACAGGTGCTGGGGCTCTCACTCAGTAGAGAGAATCTTTGAAAGATCAGAAATATAAACATTGTCAGAAAATCAGAGATATTAAAATCAGACCAATATCAACAGATCAACAGATACGATATAATTAATATCTCACACCCACTGTATAAAAATTTATTCAGTACTTGGTTACCGGATCAACGCGCAAGTTAATAAAGAGATCAGAAAGCGCCACAAATCAGATAATGCGGTTAATCTGCCACTAAACACCAATGAGGCAGCAGACTGGTCTACGTACCTACGTCTACATTCGACGGGGAATTCCTCTTTTGAGAAAAATGGAACCATTGTGTCTTTCTGCGGTGGTTGTACAGACTAGGATGCTGAATATAATTTTGAAAAAAAAATGTACAATTTTTTGAAGTATTGTTTTTTTGTAAGTATTTTTAAGAAGAATAACCAGGTTTAACTGTAAGTTAAAAACAAACGTTACGCTACGTCCTAGGTAGGCGGTTCAAAGCGAACGCGATTCTGAAGCGATGACACGCGAATTCAACGCGACGCGGTGCGACGCGGCGGCTATGTCCTACGTGCACGCGAATCGTCTCGCACAGCCGCCATCGACCGGCGAGGCTGCCGTTCAGTTGGCACTTTGCATCAGCCTAATGCAACTGCTATAGATCAAAAAAATGTATGGAGTTCTAGATTTTAGGTTTTCAGAGGCTGGTTTCCGCAAATCAACGTCATTTCTGCGCCTATTTTGGTGGGGGGTTTTGGTATGGCTATTGCCATCCCAGTTCTTCCAATAAGTCTAGCAGACTCGTCACGTTGCCGGAGACTTCCTGAAGCGACCTTGGTGTACCGAAGTGTCTAGCCCTGTATCCTTACCAGTTCTGGGCATTCCATAAGAATGTGACTGGCAGTTCGTCCGTCTGCAAAGGGTCTGTGACACCTGAATTAAAGAGATGATTGTTAAGTAGACTGTGACCGCAGCTTTACTTTGACTTTGGACTTTGGACTTGTGACTTTTGGACTTTTGATCCTGCTTTTTGTTGGCAAGTCCAAAAGTCCCAAAAGTCCCAAAAGTCCCAAAAGTCCCAAAAGTCCCAAAAGTCCCAAAAGTCCCAAAAGTCCCAAAAGTCCCAAAAGTCCCAAAAGTCCCAAAAGTCCCAAAAGTCCCAAAAGTCCCAAAAGATCCAAAAGATCCAAAAGTCCCAAAAGTCCCAAAAGTCCCAATAGTACCAAAAGTCCCAAAAGATCCAAAAGTCCCAAAAGTCCCAAAAGTCCCAAAAGTCCCAATAGTCCCAAGAGTCCCAAAAGTCCCAAAAGTCCAAAAGTCCAAAAGTCCAAAAGTTCAAAAGTCCCAAAAGTCCCAAAGGTCCCGGAGGTCCCAAAAGTCCCAAAAGTTCAAAAGTCCAAAGTCCCAAAAGTCCTGAAGGTCCCGGAGGTCCCAAAAGTCTCAAAAGTCCCAAAAGTCCCAAAAGTCCAAAAGTCCAAAAGTCCAAAAGGCCAAAAGTCCAAAAGTCCAAAGTCCAAAAGTCCAAAAGTCCAAAAGTCCAAAAGTCCAAAAGTCCAAAAGTCCAAAAGTCCAAAAGTCCAAAAGTCCAAAAGTCCAAAAGTCCAAAAGTCCAAAAGTCCAAAAGTCCAAAAGTCCAAAAGTCCAAAAGTCCAAAAGGCCAAAAGTCCAAAAGTCCAAAGGCTGAAATTTGGTATAGAGATACATTATAGTCTGGAATAACACATAGGCTACCTTTTATCCCGGGAATGGCTTCCCGCGGGAACAAATTTTACGCGGGCGAAGCTGCGGGCATCAGCTAGTATTAGATCGAGTATTAGGTGGAGTGTATCGACGATAATAAATTTACTTCTTTTCTTGAATTACATTGATTAAAATTTCTATTTCCAACATTATAAAAAACACGGCGGCACCGCATCCAGTTCGCGCGCAAATATCAAACCAACTGATCGCGTTCGCTTCATTTCGCGCCGCCCCGCACCGCACCGCACTTGCGTTTGGTCACGTAGGACACTTCAATAGGTTTCAACTGTTTGTTGGTATCGCGCCGCGCCGCGCCGCTTTGCGTTCGCTTACGTAGGACGTCGCCTTAGCACCTTTTTGTTGCACGAGGCAGTTGGATGAAGAATTTTCGACCTCATAGTCTCGATGGCGTAAACCACTGGGCTAGTCAGCCTTACGCCGCGACTGATGCAACCTTGTTATTAGCCAAGAAAAAGACATGAATAGTAGATTGTTCACCGAGGGTGGAAAGAATCAATTCCCGAGGTATTTAGACGCCCGAGCGCAGCGAGGGCGGCTATAGTCCGAGTCGGAATTGATTCTTTTACCCGAGTTAAACACTCTACTTTTCATTTCAAATACGAGGAAAATAAAACTATAAGATTCAAACCTTACCATAAAAGATTATTGTCAATTGTTTTGAATTCTGTTACAGATAAATAACAACTACATTATGTCGACTTTTTAAATTTTAAATATGGAACTCACCGCGTAATTGTTGCAGAGATTATTACCGGCCCCATACACGTACAATATTATTGACTCAATAATATTGCCACAATATTTATTTCCATCCGAATATAGTCTGTTCAAACCTCAATATTACCCATACACGGTCAATTTATTGCTATATTGATCAATATTATTGTACGTGTATGGGGTTGGAAGAAATTTTCGCTAAGTTCACACTGGCTGTTTGGAAAGTCGCATGGCCGCAGCATTTTTTTATCTTTTCACTATCACAGCTGACCTGTCAGCAGTTCTATTTTTAAAGTTCATTCCGGCCCTTGGGTGGGAAGTAATTTGTACGAGTTTTTCCCTCCCTAGGGAGGGAAACAGCATTTTCCACCCAATAGTCAGATCAAGAAAACACTATTTTCCGAATATGAGAAATGAAATAGTAGATTGTATAACAAGGGGGCAAAATAGTATTTTTACGGCGAGGGCGCTACTTTGAATCACGAGCGAAGCGAAGGATTCTAGAATAGAATCCCGAGCATAGCGAGGGATTCTAACGTAGAATCCTGAGCGCAGTGAGGGATTCAAAGTACACCGCCCGAGGGAAAAATAATTTGCCCTCGAGTAATATACTCTACTTTTCATTCCCTTTCTATGAGAAAATATAAGTTTTGTACGACGTAGTTACCTTCTATAGTTATTGTTCCAGGAGTTCATGGATTGTTACTTTCATAACTTGACGCTTGAGGTTTAACTTATTATATTTGCAGAATACAATAAAATACGTTTACTGATTACAAGAACATTAATAACGACGAACACGAACAGATAAATGGCGCTCATTATTTTTTTTAGTTAGCTTAGGACACCGCGCTGTGCAGCCAACACTTACCAGCCAGTAATTCATACAATTTGCGTTCGATTTCTATGAAATTTTCAAGTTCCAAATTCAAATCCTTTGCCGCCCGCTAAAAAGCTCTTAACAGAAAAGAGCTATTTTGCGCCCTGTTATCGTGGTGCAAAGTGATTCTTTTCGAATAGAAGGAATGAAATAGTAGATTGTTAACCGAGGGTGGAAAGAATCAATTCCCGAGGTATTTAGACGCCCGAGCGCAGCGAGGGCGGCTATAGTCCGAGTCGGAATTGATTCTTTTACCCGAGTTAAGGGGCGGTTAACCCGCACAAGTAGGCATTTGGCGCTCCCCTCGCCCCGGGCGCAAGACACACCGCGCGCCGGCAGCGGCAGTCAACTCTCATGCCACAGTATACAGTATTGGATGCGCCAGTACCGACGCATACATATTTTTTAGTTTACGTATTTAATGGTATTTATTATAATTATTATATGTCAACACTCACGCACTAAACGCATCTTACTTTTATGTATTGTCTATGGCAACACTATCCCGCCCGCTTCCTACATTCACATTCCGCCATAGCTATTGGAAGATACGCACGCACCCGTCTCTTAACGCTCCGCTCCGCTATCGGCCGCTGTGATTACCCATCATATCGCGCTACATCGCTTATCATCAGCCACAGTCTCGAGAGTTACGGTTATAACTCCTGTGTGCATATTTCGCGGTCGTGAATCAAGACCCCGAACGCAAAGCTGGGAGCAGCGCCTACCTACCAACAAGAGTTCAAGGTAAGTGCATTTCCAAGTGTGGTCCTTCGAGCCGGATATTCCATCTAACGCATTCTTTCTACTAATAATATTAATTACCTCTTTTCCTATTAAATTCACGCATACGCATATATATATTTAGTATATTACTCATAAATACTCAACGCAAATATTATATTTAACGCCACCCGCACGCATTAGAAAAGTTAATTATCTTTTCACACCGCATATTTTATATTACTCATAAGTACTCATATTCTATAACGCATTTACGCTATTTATCATAATCATATTTACCTATATATAATCAACCCGCTGGCAGGTAGCGCCCCCCGAAATTATCGCTACCCAGGACTTGGACCATCCTGGCCATGTTAGTCCGGTTGTCCGATTCTAGGCAATCATTTTGATATTTTTTGGTAATTAGGAGTTTTGGCATAAAGTAAAACGGACAATCCAAAATTAACAATTTTCTCAACCGTCATAAATTTAACGTAGTTTTCCCCAATTTCATTACAATTTCATATTATCTTTCGAATTGTAATCGTAGATAAAACTCATATTTATACGTTAATTTTATACCCACATATATTTATTTTATTGTGACGGTACTGGGCAACGCAGCCGATACATAACGGTATTCAAACGATTAACAGCTGATTGTTACGCAGACTCCATATTGGGTTTGTTCTCTGAATACTTTATCGCAAACAGCTGATTTAAGCTAACAGCTGATCGTTGTTCGAATTTTATACTTTTTCGCTGAATATTTCTATTACCTACCCACTTATATACATACTCGTATCTCGTATCAATTATATTATCATGGCTTCTAAAGACAAATCCCATAGTAAAAGTTCAGACGAAAGTCAGGTCATGATAAATTTTTTAGAATACAAAAAACAAAGTTTGTTTCACATAGTTCAAGAAGTGTACAACTTAAGTCTCAAGGTTACCGATGAAACAGTACGCATGATGTTTCTCGCTCGGGTTCAATCTATCGATAAAACCCGATCGGATTACATCGAAACTATCGATAAATTGTTAATTGAACAATTAAAAGATAATCCGCAGGTACAGCCGAGTTATAGTGTTTTTAATACATTTGATGAATTATACTGTTTCATAAAGCAAACGGAAACTACTCTGAGACAAGAACTCGACGATAAAAAGAAAAGTGATAATTTTAATATCAAATTACCCCCACTTAAACTCACAGGTTTCGATGGTACTTATGGTAAGTGGCCTATATTTTATGAAAATTTCTGTAGTGTGATACATACGAATACTCGTCTCACCAACGCCGAAAAGGTTCAATATTTGATAGGTTGCCTTTCGGGTAAGGCACTTACTGTTTGTTCAGGCATAGCTGCTACCGCACAAAATTACGATGTTATTTGGCAAGCCCTTCTGGCTAAATACCACGATACCAGGGTTCAGGCGTCGTGCTATTTAGAACAAATGTTACACCAGAAGCCAGGGCAATCGGCTGATCAGATCTTGGAGAACTTTTGTTCAGCTGAAGCAGCTCTGCAGCGTCTACCTATCACAAATTTATCAGATTTCATAATAACTCATTTAGCATTAAGCAAGTTTGATAAACCTATGCTTGAATTGTTTGAACAATCTCATAGACATTTGAGTGTACCTACATATAGTGACGTCAAAACATTTTTGACAGAACAAAGCAAACTCCAAACGCTCCGCTCACCATCACATTCCCAAAAAGGTGATTATCGCGCTCAGCGGAGTTCAACCGCCTCTCATTTAAATAAACCTAAGTCATTTTTTACGCAAACCCGCCCTACTAATTTGAAATCAGTCGATACTTCTAACATAAAAAATTGTATCGTATGTAACAATAATTCCGCTCACCCTTTGTTCAAATGTCAACATTTTATTCAAGAGACTGTTGAAACGCGAAATGAAATAGTTCGTAAACATTCCTTTTGTGTTAATTGTTTAGGTTTTCATCACGTGAGTGCTTGCAGATCTGTTAATAGGTGTTCGATTTGCAATCGGTCTCATCATAGTTTACTGTGTTATAAAAATAATTTGAACGCATCAAATTCAACAAGAAATCATGCTACCGGCAACGCATCGAGGCAGGCAAACGCGTCTACTGCGCCGTCCGAGCATTCCATGTCGACTCATGCGTCATCGGCAGATGATCCGTCCCGCTCGCACTCGCGGGAGGCGCGGTCACATAGTGGCAATATCGCGTCGTTATCGGCTGTGATCCCTCCGCCGCGTAATTCAAGCAGCGCGACCACGGTTTTGTTGCCGACTGCTTGTGTATATGCAAATTATAAATCGGATCGTATACGTTTGTTTTTGGACTCAGGGTCTATGAGTAACTTTATTACGAAGTCTTGTTGTGAGCGTTTGCACTTAACCATACTTAACGCTCCTTCTGTCATTAAAGGCATAGGTCAACTTGAAAGCCAATCTTATGGAATTACGCATTTCAAAATATATTCGCGATTTGATGCCCGCTGTTCTTATTCGGTTAGTGCACGGGTTATAGACACTATTACAGATTTTTTGCCTAACGTGGAAATTGATACAGCGGAATTAACCCATTTACAAAATTTACCTATGGCTGACGAACGATACTATACTCCGGGTGGTATAGATTGTTTGTTAGGTAATGAACTCTTCCCCATGATTTTAGGGTCGCAAAAAATTACATCCCCAACCTCATCAGTAATCGCGATAGAAACCACGCTCGGATACGTCGCAATGGGAAAGGCGCATGCTTTACCTTATTCGCTAGTGGCAAACAAGCATCCCCGCGATCGCATGTCTCATTCCTCCGTGTCCGACAAGGCCTTCTTATGTCACACTCAAGATGTGTCTCTCGAACAATTAACGCAACGCTTTTGGGAGATAGAACAGGTGCCAGATAAGAAGCACATTAGCACGGACGACGCAGCATGTGAAAAGCTGTTCTCGTCTACGTACTCACGCGACGATACCGGTAGATATACGGTTAGTCTTCCCTTTAAATACCCTCCCAGTGAGCTAGGGCATTCGTACACAATCGCCAAACGCAGGTTTTTAAATTTAGAAAAAAAGTTAGACGCTTCTAACTTACGCAACGATTATAATGCCATTATTCAAACATATATTGATCAAGGTTATCTCACTAAAGTGTCAAATAGCTTTCTAGACTCTCAAGTTTATTATATGCCGCATCGGGCCGTTTATCGCCCTGACAAAGAAACCTCTAAAACGCGTGTGGTCTTAGACGCTGGGTGTAAAACCACGTCAGGTAAATCGCTTAACGATTTGCTTTATACGGGACCAATATTACAGAACAATATCTTTCATTTGCTTCTCAATTTGCGTATGTACCCGGTTGCTGTAACCGCGGACATAGAAAAAATGTATTTTCAAGTGAAACTTACTCAAGATCATCATACATATCAAAGAATATTATTTAGGTTCGATTCCAATTCTCCTATTGAAAGCTATCATTTCAACCGCGTTTGTTTTGGCGTCTCCAGCTCACCCTTCCTGGCAATGCGAGTCGTAAACCAGCTCGCGTCAGACTGTCGCGCTTTATATCCTCTGGCGGCTTACGAAGCTGACAATCACATGTATGTTGACGACTACGTTAGTTCCATAGAGAATGTAGATTTAGCTGAAGACACCTATAGGGAAATGGTCGCTATGTTTAAATCTGGAGGTTTTAACTTAACTAAGTGGATCTCTAATGACAATACCCTATTGTCACGTATCCCGTCAATTCATAAGAGCTGTCTCGCTGTCAAGTTTGATGAGGATCCTCATGTTGACACTAAGATCGTGGGTATGCAATGGCAACCTAACGATGACACCTTTAACTTTAAAATAGTGATCGACATGCCTTTAACATGCACTAAACGCTCGATCCTTTCCGTAACCGCGCGCTTGTTCGATCCGCTTGGAATCATCAGTCCAGTGGTCGCATACATGAAGTTGCTTATACAAGAATGTTGGAAATTACAACTGGACTGGGACGAGACGGTCCCGGGTTGCATTCTGTCTAAATGGAAACACTTTCATAGGGAGTTGTCGCGTTTATCTGAAATAAAAATACCGAGACATATAGGTTTAACATCCGCTCGTCGAATTACTCTAATAGGCTTCTCGGATGCCAGCCAGCAATGTTATGGTGCTGTTATCTATGTACGAATAGAAACGGCTGAGAACGGAAACGCTCTTAATGTGAATCTACTGACCGCTAAATCCAAAGTGTCAGATTCTAATAAAACGCTAGCGCGTTTAGAACTCTGCGCGGCGGTCTTACTCGCAAAATTAATTAATTCTGTGCGCACTGTTTTTAATAAGCGGTGTCAAATAAACAATATATTCGCATTCTCTGATTCTACGGTAACCCTTACCTGGATTCACTCTCCCGCTCATAAGTTTCAAACTTTTGTAGCTAATCGCATCGCTCAGGTAAATGAATATCTGCCTGCTTCCCATTGGTATCACGTTCGTGGGGTTGAAAATCCCGCCGATATAGTCTCGCGCCCTGTGACACCTAAAGGGTTAATAAATAACTATCTTTGGTTTCACGGGCCGAAATGGCTGTCCGCACCTATAAATGCATGGCCTGTGAAGGAATATAAAATCAATCATAACGAGAAGACAGAATTACCGGAAATTAAAATAGCTTCTCTCCATGCACATACCATACCTGTCTCCGATCACGTTCACATGATAGACGAACTTGCCGAGCGTTGCTCGAGTTGGGTAAAATTTATTCGTTCACTGGTTTATGTATTACGTTTCACAAGGATTCTCAAATCCCGCGGTATACTTTCTGTATACGATTTAGAATACGCAGAATATTATGCGGTCCGCTTCGATCAGTCTAAGTATTTTCAGGTAGAATTACAAGCACTTAAGGCTACTAAAATTTGTCCAAATCAGGCTATTTTAAAACTCAACCCTTTTCTTGACGAACAAGGGTTAATTAGAGTAGGTGGTCGACTTACTCATTCTCAACTAAATTACAATACAAAATATCCAATACTGCTATCACCTAAAGGACGTATAGTGTCGCTCTTAGTAGACCACTATCACACCGACAATTTACACACCGGTCCTGGACTAGTGTTAGCATTGACTCGCCAAAAGTATTGGATTCTTTCTGCACGAAATTTGATTCGCCAACGAGTACATAAATGTAATTTATGTTTTAAAGCTAGGCCTCGTTCTACAACTCCACCTATGGGTGATCTTCCATCCATTAGAGTTTCACAAGTAAAGTCGTTTGTGCATACCGCAGTTGATTACGCGGGACCCTTTTACGTAACTCACATAAGGCGTCGTGGAGTAAAAAGTCATAAAGCGTATATTTGCTTGTTCGTCTGTCTCACAACAAAGGCGCTCCATTTAGAGTTAGTAAGTGATCTTAGTACAGATTTATTTCTCGCTGCCTTTAAACGTTTTATCTCACGCAGGGGTCCTGTTTCAGTGTTGTACAGCGATGGAGGCACTAATTTCATAGGTGCGAAACGAAAATTGAACGAAATTTACACGCTTATACAGTCCACTAATTATAAAAATGATCTGAATAAATATCTAACTCAACATAAGATTCAGTTTCAGCACAGCCCACCTTTCGGGCCCAATTTTAATTCGTTGCCTGAAATTAATGTCAAATGTGTTAAGTCTCATTTATTTAAAGCTATCGGGAGTCAAATACTCACCTATGAAGAATTCAGTACAATATTGGTGCAAATTGAAGGCATTTTGAATAGCCGTCCGATTTGCATACTTTCTTCGGATCCATCGGATCCAACCCCCCTAACGCCTAATCATTTTCTTAATGTTACTCCGCTTAAATATTTACCCGCTGAACACATTGAACCCCTATTACCAGATAACAGACTCACCCGCTATCAATTATTAAATAGAATTGTTCAAAGTTACTGGACACGTTGGAGCAAAGAATATCTTACCTCTCTCCAACTTAGACATAAGTGGAATATGCCGTCCAAACCTGTGACGATAGGAACTGTAGTTGTTGTTAAGGATGACAATACGCATCCTTTATCGTGGCCACTCGCGGTTGTATCAGAGGTGTTTCCCGGGAAGGATGGTGTAATTAGAGTCGTCAGAATTAAGACTTCTTCTGGTGAATACATTCGTCCTGTAACTCGGCTTTGCCCGTTACCCACGCAATAACTCCTACGCTTTTGAATTATTTTTTAGTTCATAAGTTTTCATTCCTTTTATTTTTTTATTTTGTTTATTCAATGTAGAGGAAGAATCCTCTAAGCCCCCCGAAGTTGGATGCGCCAGTACCGACGCATACATATTTTTTAGTTTATGTATTTAATGGTATTTATTATAATTATTATATGTCAACACTCACGCACTAAACGCATCTTACTTTTATGTATTGTCTATGGCAACACTATCCCGCCCGCTTCCTACATTCACATTCCGCCATAGCTATTGGAAGATACGCACGCACCCGTCTCTTAACGCTCCGCTCCGCTATCGGCCGCTGTGATTACCCATCATATCGCGCTACATCGCTTATCATCAGCCACAGTCTCGAGAGTTACGGTTATAACTCCTGTGTGCATATTTCGCGGTCGTGAATCAAGACCCCGAACGCAAAGCTGGGAGCAGCGCCTACCTACCAACAAGAGTTCAAGGTAAGTGCATTTCCAAGTATAGTAGAAAGAAACAGCATGCTAACTTTGTTTGACGTAGTAAATGCATCTAACTTTATTAAGTGTAGTGATTTATTAGTTTCGTAAATAAAAATAAATGAGTTAATCGTAAATAAATTATGTATATTATACTATTATTTTTAAGCTAAAGAGTTTGTTTGTTTGTTTAGTTGTTCTAACTCTAGAGTCTAAGAGACTGCTAGTTGAATTTCAAGAGTTTCTTAACAGAATGTCCATTTTTGAAAATACCAAAATATATAACATCACGCTAAGGCGAATAAGAGCTTAGCAGCAACGAAACATTTTTCGACAACTAGGATATTTCATTTCTTTTGAGAGTTTCCGTTGCGTACGTTTGCTACAGTTGCGTAAAAAATGTAAATTACATAATAGCTGGTCATAAAAATTTCTAAAGTTTTCTAAAGTTGGTATGCTAAGTATGAATCACGGGATCATTGTGCAATCCAAAATGGCCGCCGCGGTGTAATCACAAAATTTCATGATGGGTGTCGTTTAAAGGGTTTTTTGGTATGCTGAATACGAATCACGTACTAATTTTGCAATCCAATATGGACGCCGCGCCGTAATCACAAAATGTCATGATGGGTATCGTTTAAGGGGTTTCATGGTATGCTGAGTACGAATCACGTGATAATTTTGCAATCCAATATGGGCGCCGCGCCGTAATCACAAAATTTCATGATGGGTATCGTTTAAGGGGTTTCTTGGTACGCTGAGTACGAATCACATGATAATTTTGCAATCCAAAATGGCGGCCGCGGTGTAATCACAAAAATTCATGATGGGTATCGTTTAAAGGGTTTTTTGGTATGCTGAGTACGAATTACGTACTAATTTTGCAATCCAATACGGCCACCGCGCCGTAATCACACAATTTCATGATGGGTATAGTTTAAGGGAATTCTTGGTATGCTAAGTATGAATCACATGATAATTTTGCAATCCAATATGGCCACCGCGGTGTGATCACAAAATTTCATGATGGGTATCGTTTAAGGGGTTTTTTGGTATGCTGAGTACGAATCACATGATAAATTTGCAATCCAATATGGGCGCCGCGCCGTAATCACAAAATTTCATGATGGGTATCGTTTAAGGGGTCTTTTGGTATGCTGAGTACGAATCACGTGATAATTTTGCAATCGAATATAGCCGCCGCGCCGTAATCACAAAATTTCATGATGGGTATCACCTATACCCTTAAACGATACCCAACATGAAATTTTGTGATTACGGCGCGGCGGCCATCTTGTATTGCAAAATTAGTACGCGATTCGTACTCAGCATACCAAAAAACCCCTTAAACGATACCCATCATGAAATTTTGTGATTACGGCGTGGCGGCCATCTTGTATTGCAAAATTAGTACGCGGTTCGTACTCAGCATACCAAAAAACCCCTTAAACGATACCCATCATGAAATTTTGTGATTACGGCGCGGCGGCTATATTCGATTGCAAAATTATCACGTGATTCGTACTCAGCATACCAAAAAACCCCTTAAACGATACCCATCATGAAATTTTGTGATTACGGCGCGGCGGCCATCTTGTATTGCAAAATTAGTACGCGATTCGTACTCAGCATACCAAAAAACCCCTTAAACGATACCCATCATGAAATTTTGTGATTACGGCGCGGCGGCTATATTCGATTGCAAAATTATCACGTGATTCGTAGTCAGCATACCAAAAAACCCCTTAAACGATACCCATCATGAAATTTTGTGATTACGGCGCGGCGGCCATATTGGATCGCAAAATTATCACGTACTTCGTACTCAGCATACCAGAAAACCCCTTAAACGACCCATCATGAAATTTTGTGATTACGGCGTGGCCGCCATGTTGGATTGCGAAATTATCATGTAATTCGTAGACATTTTAATGCATGGAGTCACGGGACATCCTTCCTGAGGGCTTACCCGGGGCTCTCAACCATAGGCTGTTAGGCGTGGCGTGAGGTTTTTTAGTCGGTAAGAGTCCGGCATAACATCCTATGAGGATTTTCCCTCACGTTAAACAAAAAAAAAAAAAGACATTTTAATGTATTAGGTAGCTGGTTACCATGTCGTGAAAACACTTAAAAAGTAAAAGATCACCACATTTTTACCATGAGTCGCGTATGTATTTGTAACGGTTAATCTAATTACATTTTGCCCATTACTGATATTTTTATACTGTGGCGCGATTTCAACGTAATTTGGCATAATAATTACGAAATAGTTGCGAAAAAAACTGACACAGGTCCTGCCTCCACAAGCGCCAGGGCGAGACTGATCGGCCGTCAGCGGCGCAATTCTATTGCGTTTGGCAGATATTCGTACATGATAACTATGTAAATAGTTGTTTATAGAAAAACGCTCGGAAAATGTGTATAAAAACTTAATACCTTTAATTGAGTGCAAAAAAAATATATAAAATGTTAATAGTTTAGCCACAGTATTGAAAAAACTTTTCTGAGAGAGTCCACTTTGGGATTTTTTTCTATCTAGTGAAATTTATTGGATCGTGTAACGGGCTCGGAATATGTTTAGCTTATATCCTTAACTATTATATATATATTTTTCAGATTTAAAAACCCTTTACTTTATGACTAGGATTGTTTCAAAAAACTCAAAATCTGACCCACGCGGCCTTAAACACTCTACTTTTCATTTCAAATACGAGGAAAATAAAACTAATAATAAGATTCAAACCTTACCGTAAAAGATTATTACCAATTGTTTTGAATTCTGTTACAGATAAATAACAACTACATTATGTAGACTTTTTAAATTTTAAATATGGAACTCACCGCGTAATTGTTGCAGAGATTCCGGCCCCATACACGTACAATATTTTTGACTCAATAATATTGCCAAAATATTTATTTCCATCCGAATATAGTCTGTTCAAACCTCAATATTACCCATACACGGTCAATTTATTGCTATATTTCATCAATATTATTGTACGTGTATGGGGCCGGAAGAAATTTTCGCTAAGTTCACACTGGCTGTTTGGAAAGTCGTGGCCGCAGCATTTTTTTTAATTTTTTTTTTTATACAAATCTCTTTACTATCACAGCTGACCTGTCAGCAGTTCTATTTTTAAAGTTCATTCCGGCCCTAGGGTGGGAAGTAATTTGTATGAGTTTTTCCCTCCCTAGGGAGGGAAACAGCATTTTCCACCCAATAGTCAGATCAAGAAAACACTATTTTCCGAGTATGAGAAATGAAAAATCAATTTAAAACTGCATAAACCACCGTTTAAATGAATCTTAAATACCACACAATTTACGAATTTTTTAAATATTTTCTGAAAGAAAAAGTCGAAGTTCTGATTTTTAACCGTTGCGCTTCGTTTTACCTGCTTAATTAAAAATTGAAATTCGGGAAGGTGGTAATAACAGTTTCTTTCTAGAACACACAAATATTTTCTGCTGTCCGATCAATGGGACAACGTAATAGAAGGGTTATATTAAAATAATTGCTGATGTATCTAAAATATTCAACTCAAAATAAAATAACCATTTCGAAAAATAAGTTTCAATTGTGATTTCATTACTGCCTCTAAAATAAAATTTTCTCTAGCCTCGCGAGAACGCCTCATAGAAAATGTAGCTTTCATTGGAAAATGATGTTGACACAGTATATTAAAATATTCATTGGTATCTGTTATCCCAGACTGTCATAATATGAGCGTGCAGTAGGTTGCAAGGGGAAAACGCAATTAATTTTATCACAAAAGACCCATTCGACTCCGCGACTTATCGGGGAGGCAAAGAATAGTTCGAAAATGTAATGAAATAATTCCATTTAATTTAGAACTTTGTGACTGTCGTAATAAGGTTTAATATTGATATAGGTGGTAGTAAGTACAATAAATTCTTAACTAATAGTTTTATAGATATGTTGGAGTTGTCAACAAACCATTCTCTCGTGATTGGCGTATAATATTATTTGTTAATCCCCGAACGTATTGTGTTATTTATTAGCAGAAGTGGAAGGAATTATTATAATTTCTATTACGGTTCTACCAAACCAGGGATTGAATGTGATAAGTAATTTACTTTTAGCTTGTAAGCTCGTACATAATACAATCTGTAAGTGCAGTACTGAAACGCTAGCTGAAACATTTTAAAGAAAAATACTTTTTTTAAAATCTTTATTAAAGGAGCTTTGCCACAACCAGACTATGCCGCTCCGTCATAGCCATCCATTATAATAGATTCAAATGTCTTAAATGTTAGTTACGAATGTATCACGGCGAATGTTATGAAGAGCTGTTCAACCTGATCCCACCCTCTCCTTTCCGATACCGAACAACGCGTGCCGGGCAGAGATGCCACTCATACACAGTGGAGAGAATCTTCTACAGAACAGAGCGTTTCAAAAGTTCGTTCCTCTGTCGAACTATAAAAACCTGGAACGACCTGCCCGGACACGTGTTTCCCTCATCTAACAATCCCGGGTTCTTCAAGTGGAGCGTAAAGAGGCACATCACAAGGCCGCCAACTTGAGAACCACTCAGAAGCGGCTCCCAATCGCTAGATGCGCCACGGCTTTCCATCAGACTGGTGGCGACGTCAATTTGACGAGCTAAACATAAAAAAAAAGACGTGTGGCACTCGGGGACTGCCGCGGTAAAGCTATTACATAGGATTTTTTTCCAACTATGCTAGTATAATTATTTCTATATAAGAATACTAGCTGATGCCCGCAGCTTCGCCCGCGTAAAATTTGTTACCGCGGGAAGTTATTCCCGGGATAAAAGGCAGCCTATGTGTTATTCCAGACTATAATGTATGTCTGTACCAAATTTCAGCCCGATCCGTTCAGCGGTTTGAGCGTGCAAGAGTAACAAACATCCACACTCACAAACTTTCGCATTTATAATATTAGTAAGAAGTAAGATTTTAAGGCCTATGTTCAACAAAGTAAAGTACCAAGTACCTACTTGACTGTGGAAATTTGGGCTTTTGGACTTTTGGCCTATTGGCCTTTTGGACTTTTGGACTTTTGGCCTTTTTTTGGGTCTTCAAAAGTCCAAAAGTCCAAAAGTCCAAAAGTCCAAAAGTCCAAAAGTCCAAAAGTCCAAAAGTCCAAAAGTCCAAAAGTCCAAAAGTCCAAAAGTCCAAAAGTCCAAAAGTCTAAAAGTCTAAAAGTCAAAAGACCGAAAAGTCCCAAAAGTCCCAAAAGTCCCAAAAGTCCCAAAAGTCCCAAAAGTCCCAAAAATCCAAAAGTCCAAAAGTCCAAAAGTCCAAAAGTCCAAAAGTCCAAAAGTCCAAAAGTCCAAAAGTTCAAAAGTCCAAAGTCCAAAAGTTCAAAAGTCCAAAAGTCCATAAAACCAAATTCCAAAAGTCCAAAAGCCCAAAAGGCGAAATGTCTTTACTTTAGTGACCTTCCATGTCTCGCATCCGTATAGCAGTTAGCAGTACAGTTTTAACGTTTGCTTTGTTTTGAGTTTCACTCTTCGTGTCTATTTTTGCGACTGCCTACTGTGTAAAGGTTGTTCTGGCCTTGGCGAGACTCGAAATTATGTAGGGTACTCTTCTATCCCATCAGTTTCTGACACGACACTCCCGAGGTACGTGAATTATTGCCTCCACCACATCTCTTGCGTCTGTCGATTTTAATTTCAGTCCAGCCATTCGCTGCCTCATCCTGCTCGTTGTCCTGCACGTTGTCCTGCAGACATGCATGACGGCGTGTGTGTGGCACAGGACATCGGCATCATTTAAATCCTCCAGGATATCAGTATAGGCCCCATTCTATGCCGCGCCGATTGTTCTTTGCGTTATTCAGCATTATACCATCTATTTTCTATGGATGGTTGTTAACTATCCTGTTATCTTCATAACGATCCTCTAAGGTAGGTACAGTATGTATTTTCAAAAGAGTTTGTGAACTCTATTTTTAATTTCTTTTTCAGAATATTGATGACATTTGATTGATGTCATTTTATACACGTTACGTCTACTACATTGATACATGTAATAAAATTCTAACACGCCGGTGTTTGTATGTAAATTGTTTATACTGAGGAATAGCTTTAACCATTAAGCTCTATTTTGATTAAGCAAACAGGGCAGATTCACACGCTACTTGATGAGTATGATTAATAAATACCTCTAATTTCATAGACCTTGTGTGACGTAAACAAAGTTGCGAGGGTCAGATAGTTAAAAGATAAAACAATAGGTTTCTTCTTATCTACTTAAAAACTATTTTTACAAATTTTATGGTAATAATAGACATTCTTTGAAATATGCATGTATGGTATTGTTGTGACTTTTATGACACGTTTAAAGTACATAGGTATGGGATAGATGGCGCTCGCGGCTACGTCAGCGTGAAATTTTCTTCCCGCTTCCCATGGGAACGTACTCCCGGGTTTGGTTATCTTTATAGCAGTATTATATATAAATTAACAAAACAAAAAAATAATACTGCATTGGTGATAATAATAATAAAATGTATGTACCTATATAGAGTACTCACTTCTTTCACTATTTTTCGTGACTTTCTTCATTAATAAATGCACTTTGTTTATTCATATTTAAAACACTTTTTACACAAATTATACGAGTACAGTTCACTGTTGTACATAGATGATGAATACCTATACACCTATAGTCGAATTTTTATTTAGACGAAGTAAATTGACAGCAACTAATGTAATTGACAGCATCGAAATTGTCATTTCACATTAAGAACTCTAAATTCGACCAGCACCCTTTGGTCGAGTGGTTAAGACGCGGATCGGTACGCAGAAGGCGCAAGATCGATTCTGGGTACAAGCATCAATTTTTGGATTATTTGACATAATATATAACGACTGCAGAGTTCATAATATTGACGTAACCAAAAAATTTATGAAGTGCTAGACTAGATACACGAACGTGGCCGAAGGTAGCCGAGAGTGTGACTCGTTTTCGTGACACAATTTCTGGATTCGGTCTCCACGCAAGGCCCGCGATAGAAGCTATGCAATAGCTTATAAAGCTCATCATACAATAGATAAATTGTCCTGGCTGCATCCGACATAGGATTCGCCAGGACACTGTTACATCTCCCTACGTCCATCGGTCTACCTGTTGTTGGTGGCGCTCTCAGTTGTTGGTTCCGTGCGTATTTCATCAGAACACGTTGGAAGGTTTTTTAACATTTTTAGGTGACTATCTAACTCTAGTCATCTAAAAATGTAATTGTTTGAATGATTTTGATACAGTATATACTACAATCATTTCAGACTGAAGCGCTCGTGGCCCCGCGGACTCAGTGTTCTGTAAACGATCACTGCAGTAAGCAACATTTACTATGGCCGGATATGGATGGGTGACCACCACGTGGACCACTTTGTGACATTTATTTACGAGCGTTTCCGTGCTTCGGAAGGCACGATAAGCCGTTGGTCCCGGTTGTCAGCAAAATGACAGTCGTTAAGCCAAGTTGAAGGCCTTATGGGCGGCTTGAAAAATTTCAACTGTGGGTCGTCACAACCTGCACCCGGGTCGGCAGCGCGTGTGTAGCACCTCTGGTGTTGCAAACGTCTATAGGCTATGGTTACCAACCTTCCGGTGGGCCGTAAGCTTGTCTGCCACCTAAGTAGTATAAAAAAAACCTTTGAGAATGCCGTAAGGCGAAACCGATCAGGTGCAATTAATAAATATTGTGGAACAGTACAAGTGTCGTTTTTTCAATATGTGCAGCAAGTTCCAACAAGTGCCATAAATCAACAGCATAAAAATAGCTTAATTTGAGCTAGATGATGTTGTGCGAGAATATCCACAAATATTTAATTACTAAGAGAAGCGCTCGTGGCCCCGCGGACTCAGTGTTCTGTAAACGATCACTGCAGTAAGCAACATTCACTATGGCCGGTCCATGGATGGGTGACCATCCATGTGATCACTTTGTGACATTTATTTGAGAGTTTCCGTGCTTCGGAAGGCACGTTAAGCCGTTGGTCCCGGTTGCCAGTAAAATGGCAGTCGTTAAGCTAAGTTGAAGGCTTTATTTTCAACAGCAGGCAGTCACAACCTGCGCCTGTCCATTTAAACACGGCAATACGGCTCACCACCTATTACGTGGGACTAATTATACAAAGGTGAAATGTGGGCATATAATATGCCTCTGCCTACCCCTTCGGGGATAAAGGCGTGACCATATGTATGTATGTATGTATGTATTTAATTACTAGCTGACTCCGCAACTTCGTTTACGTCACATAAGGTATATAAAAGAAGAGGTTTTTCTTCATCAGACTCATCAAGCAGCGTGGCGTGTAGACTATTTTAAAACAATTCAGTCTGAATTCAAACTGAATTGTTTTATAATAGACTTATATCTTTAAGCTCTTTTATGATTAAGCCAACGCGCCAGTTTAGATTTACACTCACATTCAAAGAAACCCCCTACTATAAAAAGATTCAAAATATCTGATTCTTAAAAGTGTTATAACTTCTTTATTAATAAACCGATCGACATTAAATAAATGTTATGTAAATGTTAAGTAGAGCAAACCTCAACACAATAAAAAAAACCGTATTGCAATCGGTTAAGCGGTTACTGAGATTAACGTGCACAGCCGTACAGACAAACAGATATACAAATATACAGACATACAGATATACAGACAAACAGACAAAAATTCTTAAAATCATTGTTTTGGGTTCTATCGCGTTCATAAAGCCCCCATAAAATATTTTTTCTTATTTATCTTCCACGTACAGACAGCGACCTGTTACGATTTTATTATATGTATTGATTTATTTATATTAATCTCGTTAGTGGACTCTGTACGTTTGCCGAGTCGCGGTGTAGGTACTTCAGAATACGTAGGAATAGGAATACAACTTCACGTAGGTATATCCCATACAAAAACAATTATAACCGCGATAACCAATGCAAATCTTTATAAACCGAATAAAGCTTGGAACTTGTAAAACTGGGCGATTCCAAATTCAAAAGGTAGCGCTAAAACTTTTACAATTAAAATGGGCCATTATTGGGTATCCCTAATCCGGTACATTTAAGTGAACGGCCCACCTGACCGGCCCGACCTTTGTGCCCGGTTTTAAATGCAAATTTTATTCGTGAGGTCAGGAGTTTGAGGAACGATAAGAAAACGGTATTTCATTTCGGTATTTATTTGGACTGCTTTTATCATCAAAACACTATTTTAAAAAACCTGACAGTTAAATTTGATTTTTTTATTCTTTTCAGGAAATGACTCGTGATATTTTTATTAAACTACTTAGGTGGCAGACAAGCATACGGCCCAGCGGAAGGTTGGTTACCGTAGCCTATGGACGTTTGCAATACCAGAGGCGCTACACACTCTCTGCCAACGCGGGTGCAGGTTGATACTTTATTTCTTATCGCTCCCACATTCACCTTTTAACTATGTTATTTTCATATCATCCAATTTCTTTCTGCTTCCATTTAACTAAAATCATAATACTATTATGCATTGTACACAAAAACAACAGGCCCAATAAAAATCTAAGTATGTTTTCTGGAACAAACATTTTCGATGAACAAGAAAATAGTAGAAAAAGAAAAAAGTATTGTATTTCAGTAATAGTATCGTTACTCCCGATATTTCCTTCCTACACCTAAGTCACAGTTAAGAGTAGTTCTTATCTGAATGAGTTTAATCCAGACAAAGTTCAGCAAAGACAGTCAGCGATTTAATTAAAATACGAATCTATTATTTAACTGGAAACTAGAATATTCGAGCTTGTAATAGGTACACTGTAGATTCACAATCTCGGAAGGGATGTAACGTAGTATACCTACTTAAAAAACTCCTAAATTACCTCAATGACGTTTTCTTTTTGAAGCACAGTGCATAGAAGTTTATAAACGTGAATAAATAATTTGATTATGTTGCGTACTCATCTACAGTTACAAGAATATACTATTTGTTGTCACATCGAGTCAAAATGAACGGGCTTAACTTTTTTGAAGCAACTGTTTCTCGAGTGTTTTGAGTCCCATCCCGTCTTTAAAATCTCTACACTAGAGCGTGCACCAGAGCCTTCCACCAGAGCCACTGATCAGTAAGTGAAACAGTAGTACCTAGGTGAGTTCTTTTTAGCTTACAGTAACATTAAAAAGGCGCATCGAACCATGATCTCACTCTCTGAGGGATGCTAAAGACTGGATGACGTGGAAACGTCAAGAAAGTGGGTAATGGAGAAAGAATGTTCTCGTACATTTTTAGGGCTACTAATTTAACAGAAATGCGTTGAGTCATTATCATGTTGAAGTCTATAAAATTTAAACTGTCAAATAAATTAACTATAATATTGTAAACCATTTCAAAAACGAAGCAGAGAGAAATCGTAGGTTCTTGGTTTAAAATCTCCGGTGGTCATGAGTAATAAGAGGGCACCGCGTCGGAGGGGTTTATGCAAATGTTAGGAGCGGCTTTACGGGCCGTGAATGAGGTAGTTTAGGATGACGTGTGTGGTCGAAGAACCAAACCATTTATAACTATAGACGTAAAAGGAACAAAGGTATGATGACAAAGGTATGATTACTCGTAGTTGATGAAGAATTTCAATAAATACTTTTGGTCCAATTCCTTTAAAATTTCCTTCTGAAGTGTGACAGCTATCCTGTCCATTAAGAAATGTATAATTTTATTATTAGATAATTCACAGACAAATGACCAAGTATTTTTAATACCACTACGGTGGCAGACAAGTTTACGGATCCACCTGATGGACTGTGGTCACCGTAGCCTATAGTTAAGTTCGCATCACAAGAGGCGCTACACTCGCACTGCTGACCCTGCAAGAACCTTCTAAGGCCCCTTATGACGAACCACATTATGTAGGCTTGTGGAAAACTTGAGTTGGGTGATCATTTCACAACCTAGGCGTTCGCGAAAGAAAGCCTTTATCGGGAAATTGTATTTTAATATTCTTCTTTGACTGGCCCCGTGGTTTTTTTTATACCACTAGGGTGGCAGACAGGCATACGGCCCACCAGAAGGACTGGTGGTCACCGCAGCCTATGAACGTTTGCAACACCAGAGGCGCCACACTCGTGTTACCGTCCCTGCAAAAACCTTCTAAGACCCCTTTTGAAGAACCCCATACTGTGGGCGTTAGTCACTAACACACACACTAACCACTGGACCACTGTGGTCCAGTGGTTAGTGTGTGTGTGGGTTCGATTCCCACCCAGGATAAATCTCTTTGTGTGATGAGCACATTGATTTGTTCTGTGTCTGGGTGTAATTTATCTATAAAATATATGTATTTAGAAATATATACCTAAGTATGTTTATCAGTTATCTAGATCCCATAGCAAAAGCTTATTTAAGCGTAACTGAGGCTAGATGATGCTGTGGAAGAATGTCGAAAAATTTTATTATTTATTTTTATCATATTTTAAGGCTTCCTCAGAGTAAGATCTCAGAACCCACGACACGACACTTACTTTCTTAACCTTAATGTTTATTATATTGAAGACGTGAGGTCGCCAGGCGTACTGACTTACAACCACCCGTTAGTTAGTCGAATGTACAAGTATATTAAATACATTTAGTAAGATAGAGGGGAATGACTCACTCTTTAATTTATTCAGGTAGGGAGCAAATGATTACTCACTGATCGGTAAAATATCAGAAGAGGCTACTACTCGTTTGTGGTTAAATAAAGGGTATCCTGCCGTGAAGGATTCTAAGAGCATTTCTGTGGTTTGAACAGGAACAAATTGTTTAAAATATAGTCACAGCAGATTGCGTATAGGACACAATAAAATAGTCTAGCATTTTTAAGTCACCGTGTTGAAATGAACATATTTTATTAAAAGTATAATTATATCGTAGTCATCAGAAATTCTCAATTCAAGATTTCAAAATATATTGTCGACGTTAAAACTAGCATTGCTTGAAACAGCTTTAATGTACCAGGATGACGAATTAATTAGTCTTCTATCTTGCAAAAATAATTAAACTAAAAAAATTTAAACTAATAGTTTAGTTTCGTTAGGTTGCATAAAATAAGATTAGGAAAAATAAAAAGGCGCCACGCACCTTTTTTCAAAAACTTAGACAAAAGTCTAGCCTTTTTCAATATCTCAAAATTACGATCTATATGCAAGATTTCCCCTCAGTGTAATCTTGTGCTCTCTCGCGATGTGACTTTAATACCTCACGCCTTTTTGGACGCATAAAATTTCAATATTCCAGACACTATTGAATGACGCGAAAAGAGCTACAAGGGCTCTTTCTACGTAACATTATGAAAATATCCTAGCTTAAATTGTTTGGTGCATTTTATAACATATTTTGAAATATTAAATTCATAATCTTTTTCAGTTCAATTCACTGCCTCGATGAAAAAGCGAGGGAATATTATGAGTTTAATCTGTGTATTCTGATAAGTACAAAGTTCTCGAAATGGCCTCGAAGTTCAGTGGTTAGTGTGGCGGACTACGGATTCGGAGGTCGTGGGTCCGATGTCCACCCAGGGCGATTCTCTTTGAGTGATGAGCATATTAATTTGTTCTGTGTCTGGGTGTAATTTATCTATAACATGTATGTATTTAGAAATATAATTATGTATAGGTATGTTCATCGGTTGTCTAGATCTCACAGTACAAGCTTATGTTAGCTTAATATGGCTAGATGACTTTGTGTGAGAATGCACACCACTATTTATTTAAAAAAAAATTGGATCAATTTTGATACTGATTACTTTTTTCAAAAGCCATATAGCCATTCAAGCAAGTACTGCTGCCAAATAATGCAATACAACCTATAAAAATAGACCACTGATTCTAAATTCTACGGACTATCCCAGAGACCCAATCGAATAGGGATGCAACTGGGACTGTACACTTACATGAGAGATACATACAAATAAAATAATCCAAAATCACAACATGTTCTCGATTTCATGTTCACAATCATGACATATAATAACGATACATCTGTACATGTCTTAATTTATAAAAACATGTTCCAAATACGATGATTCATGTCGTCAACAATGCTATCGGCAGTCAAAAATATTCCATGTATACTATAAGTTGCCGTGACTTTGTCCGTTTGTTAAAAGACGTCATTTGATATGTTATTAATTAAATGAATTAAGTTTTGTACTCATTATTTGTTCAAAGACTGCAAACTGGAGGTTCATCATACCATTACCGTAATTTTCTTTTAAATTGTTTTTAGACTAATTGACAAGAATTTATAAGCATGCTTTAGCTGTGAGTAGAGATTTGGTAAACTGTAAATTAACCCACAGAAGTGAACTTCGTGAGTGTATTTAAATTCTTCTCCTCATTGTTTCATGACATAAAAATTGCTAGTCAAATGCAAAAAGTAATAGGTACACAGCCAGAACCTTTCTAATGTCCAACCATCCTTTGAAACTATTTTTCGATTTGTTGAATAAAACCAATCAAATTTACAATCCACGTTTGTTGCAGTATGAAATCTGTATTAATAAAATTATAGAGTAACCTAGTACAAAATAAAACGGATCAGTGACCAACAAACAGAAATAACTCGACATCGGTTGTATGTATATTATTAGTTCAGAGTTATTCAAGACATGTTAATAGATAGAATCTACAAGCTGGATCTCCACTCCATTGTTCATTTGGAAGATCAATGCAGAGGTGTTCCGAACTTTAAGTTTGAATTAACATTTTAAATGGGAAGCAATTGTGTTACTCTTGGTTTTCGAAGTTTATAACGCGTTCGAGTTTTATTATAAAGTGAGTTCTCGTCCACATCTCACCCCACATTCGATTTTTGTAATCAGTAAAATTCACCATTGAAAACATTAAGTAATTACAATTGTATTACTCTTAGTTCTCGAAGTATATAAGCGGTCAAATTCAGGACAAATTTAAGTTATTCCAAACTTTTATGGCTACAAAATTATATATTAAAAACGACACAGCATTTTTAAAGCTCTAGATGGAAGAACCTTCCATCCAGACCTTTGAAAATGCTGTGAAACGAAACCGGTCAGGTTTATAATAATAAATATTGTGGAATAGTACAAGTGTCGTTTTCAATATGTGCAGCAAGTTCCACCAAGTGCCGTCAATAAACAGTATAAATAATACAAAATTATAGTTTTTGAGATTATATGACCCGATTGTGTTGATAACGTAGTCTTTGGCAAGGAATTTGTTATAGCTGGGGAGGAGGTGATGATGCTCATTCAGCTCAAATTGTTCTATCACTGAAATACTCAATTTAGTATTTTGTTTCCAAGCAAAAGGTATTACTATTTTATTGGTTGAAATAAAGGTCATTGAGAGACTGGCCACCAACAATAAGGACAAAGGACTAAATAAACTACATTATCGAAAAGCCACGATACGGAGTAAAAGCATTAAAAGCACTCATCCATTCTTGAAAAGGTCGAAGGATAAATAATTTAAGTAACAAAAGTTCCTTGCTTTGTTATATAGAGCGGTAGGTAGGCTTTACTTTAAATCCGTTTAGAAAAACGACACGAGACGCGAGTATAGTGAATAGGTACGATAATACGATTCAACTTGACATTTTCGAAATTTTTACTGAAATAACATGTTACATGGCCTTAATAGTATAGTAGTTCTCATTGAGAAGCTTTCTGCCATCCAACAGCTATTGGAAAGGGCTTCACCTGGAATGTCGTTACGTAAAATTCACAACGAAAAAATCTTGTTTTCATAATAATTCCGTATTTTAAGTCATAACATATTCTCATACAGTAAAAAGTTGTCAAATGATTGATTATAAAAAAGTATGACAGCATGGACAGCACTAAAGTTACATCACTTTCGTTATACCTAACTCGATGAGTACAAGCGACAAGTAAACCCAGTTAGAAAAGAACTATTTCAATAGTTCATTGGTAAGGGCTTAGCATTTATTCAGCAGATTATACGAGCCGGGGCATGTTTTAATTTACAGTATAACATACCCATACGTATAGTTCTACGTAACAAAATAATATGCAAGCAGAAAAGGGTCTTGTTGTACCTATAATTTTCTTCGGCATAGTTTCAATGAGAATTTTAAATGCCCCATTTTAAAATTCACTTTACAGTGTTGCCGTGTAAGACTTTCTTTGGTAGTAATGGCGGTTTTAATAGAAGAACAAACTACAGTCATCAAACATTGTTCTAGTTGTGACAAGTCCTGTTCTTTATGACTTCAGAAAGTATTATTACCTTTTGGTTGAACTGTTTGCAAGACATTAAGGATATTTTCCGGTACAGTTATCCATATTCATTGGTATGTATATGAAACAGGTCAATCTCACCATCGAAAAATAACTGACAAGAAGCCGTGGAAGTCTCTCTCACTGCGTAGATAGATACAGGCGCTCAGGACATAGTTGCTTAGAGGAGTTCCTCAGTTGGATACAGCAAGAGTCATAAACAAAGATGTGTGTATGTTTCTAAATCATACTGGTACAAATTCAATACAAAGAAACAAACAAATATTTTTACCACAGCATTTCAAAATACTACCCACGCGATCTGAAAGGCATGCGCATTAATGATTAAATACGAGCAACAAAACAGTGTGAACGCGCCTTCAAATCGAACGTGCGTTTGATCGAGTTATGCATTATTAATGAACACACGAGTAATTACAGGGCACCGAGATTTATCGCCTCATCGCTAAAGTCTGTGTCACATGAACTACTTAAAGTTAAAAGCTCAATAAGTGTTTTGCTCTCGATTTTTAAGCGATGTTCAACAGTCTTTCTTGTTTAAGAAATTCTTCTTAAACAAAAAAGACTTCTATATAATTATTTCATTGTATTATATTTGAATTTATTGGAGTGGGTGAAACCAGTTTTGAGTTGAAATGACGTTTTGACTATTCGTCCTGCATCGGTATGCAAGCAGTTGTGAGACTTCGGAACTGCTATTGTAATAATAATATTTTAAAGGATAGATTGGTTTGCAAGCAAAAAACTCAAATTCCAATGAAATTATTTTTTCATTTTTTTCACCACTACAAACTAAGTATTTTTTTAGGTAATTTAAGCTATGCCATGATATGATAGTTTTCAAGGGCCGCTAATAAGAGTTGATAGGAGATCAATAGCAAAATTATGGCATATCTTAATACATTATTTTAATAAATTTGTGGTCAAATAGTCAATCTACGGATTTTCCTTAATTTCACACACGACGCCGCCTGTGGAGCTCAGTAAGGCAGTACCTAAGTATAGATTAGATGATTACAGTAACTATTCATAGAAATTTTATGGTTACTTTCTTTAAACAGTTTTTTTTATAATACCTTCGTTTTAAGTTTACATGACTGGATTCTTCGACAACTCCTGATAAACGTATGACTGCACAGCTTAATTGAGATTTTTTACTTATCTACAGTGACAGGTATTCGTGTATTGTCGCCTTAATTATTTCTTTCTTTTCTTTATCTTTTTCAAAAGAGTTCTCGGAATAAGGCCGCCCTACACGGCGTGTGGTCTTTAATTGAGCCGTTCTCTTTAATTGGCATTATTGGGATGTTTCTGAACAAAGTCACACCGGCTATATAATTATTAGAGAATATACATAAAAGAACTACCAACCAGTGGGAGTTATTAGATTTAACCTGCGGCTAAATGGTGCAGCTGTTGATTAAATAATTTAGATTCGAAGATTAGATATTATTGTGTAAAACCACACAACCAAAATAAAGAATGTACCGATATGTAGGTAAAGCTATAATCGGTAAAATTACTATATCAGATGTATTTAAATTATTATCTACTATAATGATGCTCGCGGCTTCGCCCGCCATTCCCGCTTCCCGTGGGTACATATTCCCGGGATAAAAAGTAGCCTTTTTTTTTTTTGTTTAACGTGAGGGAAAATCCTCATAGGATGTTATGCCGGACTCTTACCGACTAAAAAACCTCACGCCACGCCTAACAGCCTATGGTTGAGAGCCCCGGGTAAGCCCTCAGGAAGGATGTCCCGTGACTCCCAACAGACCTACGGCCGCCAATGCGGCCTCGCCCAGGGGGTGGTTCGGGTGCAATCCCGCGTCTATGGGGGGTTTCGGGTGTGACCCCGCTTCTAAGGGGGGGGGGGCGTGCGTGAGTTGTTCACGTCACGCTGCCGTCATGGGCCTGCTTCTGTAAGGACGGTGAGCGGCCCTCTCACCGTCCTCAGACCCCCGGTCATGGAGGCCGATAGTCCTCGACGAAGACACGTCGGCGGCGCCCAGGGCGCCGACTGCGGAACTCGGGTGGGAGAGTTCTCTCCCGCACCCGGCCCGCCGCCTCCTTCGCGAGCATGACCTGCTCGCAGAAAGAGGCGGCGCAGTCCCACTTACTCCCGCTGGAGAGCATGGCTCGCACCATGGCCTCGAGCGAGAGAGTGTCCACGCCCAGACCCACTACGAGAACCTGGCGCTGTTGTGCCTACGCCGTGCACTCCATCAGAGTGTGGAGCGCCGTGTCATCGCTGCGGTCCACATAGGGGTATCTGACCCTAAAACGTGGTCAAAATTATTTATAGGTCCTTAAGGATTTATTTGGTTAGTCCAAATAAATCCTTAAGGACATATAAGAAAATTGATGAAAGAATTTGAATGTTTGCTTCATGTGTTTTGGAGAAATGTCAAAGAACAAGTTGTCCAATATTATGTATTTTTAAAAACAATCAAAATATAGTCAAAATACAGTTTTTATTTTATAATATAGGTACATAGCTATGTAAATATATAATATACACATAATAACAAAAAATACGTAAACTACGATGATTCCCAACCGTCTTCATCAAAAGAATCATTTTCTTCTTCTTCAATGTTTTCAGTATCTTCATCTTCAACTTTACTTGGAAGTAACATGTCCGCTGCTTCTATAGAAAATGGCTTCGATCGCTTTTGGGGCTTTGGCCTAATACTACTAAGTAGAGGATCTGATGTCAAAAGCAACCTGTTTAGAATGTCTAAGTTGCATTGCTCACGAGAAAACTTTCGAGAAAAATTTTGACGAAATTGGCGAAAATGCTTATTTCTCGCCTCAGCTGCCTCTTCCGACAAGATTCCGATTAGCAATATAGCATGTTGGACCACCAGGGGACCGTGAATTAGTACTTTGTGTACGGTAGGCGTCATCGGATGCCAAGAGTATAATTCAACATACAATGATGCTGTATCATAGCAGAATGTTGAGAACTTCTCAATATTAATTTTATGGCCACTTGAGATCACTTCTAATATTACAGCAAACCTTTTAATCAGACTAATATCAATACCAGTGATATCCGATGATTCTTGAGGATTTTCAAAAAATCTTCGGCTAGTGTTTCCGTCATTGCTATTGCCATAGCCCGCTTTGGGAACATCAACAATAAGGCCAAGTTGAGTTCTAAATTTGTCTTGGATTTCTTTTTTCTTGTTTTTACAATATCCTTTTCAGCCTGTGTTCTTATTTGCCATTTCTGAACAGTTATTTTATAAGAAATATGAAGCAAAGTTTCGAAAAACCTTATCCTTGCGTGTAACACAGACAAGCCGAATTTAAGGTTATCTAAATTTATTTCCCTTGATGATACTGCCAAATTATTAAAATCTTTAGAAGTCGCTTTACAAATGAAGCACCTCATTGTTGATTTTGTTTGGGTAACTGCATTGCAGACTTTACCGTCAACCATAGTGAACAGCATAGTATGTTTAACAGATAATTGTCCAGTTGCTCTATCTATCTTTGTTTCTTCTAAACGTCTAATTTGCTCATTATAGTAAAGTATTTCCTCGTTTGTGATGTCAGATGTTTCGTGAATAAATCTTATTCTCATAGGTCGGCAAAACCGGGGCGAGGAAGATGTTGGATTTTGCCAAATTACTTTTTTATTGCTGCGACAAATAAGCTGAAGGGGTACTAATGATGACTGAAAAATGTTGGCATCAGAATCGTTGCTGTCTTCGAATTTTTGTTTGTACTCCGTCTGTTGAGAACCATCACAACCCCACTTGTAAATAAGTTCCAATAAAGCTGTCCCTTCTATTGTAAGACCTTGTAAAACATCATCCAGATATAGAATCAAACGCTGAGATGTATGATCTAATAATTCTTGCAGTTGGACTTCTGCACAAGTTGCAGTAACACGGTATGCCTCTCGGATAGGGTAACAATCTTTCTTTGCACGTTGCAAAACACTATAACACGGGTAAAGCTTCTTGTCACTTGTTCTTATAATTTCATATTGCCTCCGTGATAAAGATGCTTCTACAAAAATTGAAAGAGCTTGGGTTGGTGTTAGCTGTTGTCTTGTTGGTAAGCTGCTTCTTCTGTAAATCTTCAAATATTTAGCACCCCTTGTAGGAGTTGTGGTAACGTCCTTGACGACTTTTGCAGCCTCATGACTGCCTGTCTCTCGAAGCTTCATTTGGGTAGCATATAGAAGCTCATTCGCTTCATTTGTCTCTCTTAAAGTCTGAGTTTTTCTCCTTTTGCTGCGGTCAGACAAATCATCGAAGGACTTCGATGGACGACCAGGTTTTTCTATTACGTGTTTTTGAGGTATATCTATTGAAACACGCAACCAATCGCGATTTTTGTTCAAAAATATGCGTTCTGTTCTGTTCGCTGCAAGCCACCTGATTTTTAATTCTAATTTAAAATAAGAAAACTTGCGCAAAAATTCTTGTTTTTGTTCCACAGGAAAAGTAGATCTATTAACGATTTCATTCTCCACAAAGTCTATCTTTCTCGCAAATAATCTTTCGTTACACTTTTTCGCCAAATAATATAAGTGTTCCCGTGTCACAACTTGAAAACCTGAGACTCCTGAAACAATAAATAAATAAATATTAATATTAACAAAATAATGTAATATTAAAAAAAATACAGAAAAATATGTTAGGCACTTTTCGGCAATCAATTTTTTGTAATAATAAAAGTAGAATACGTATATTTATTACCATCTGAAAAAACAATATATACTCGGAAACGCCCTGAAGTATTACAAAAACCTTCGTGTACTTTTTTTTACGTCAAATATATTATGACTTTTTAAGTGGTTCGAAAAATATTATGGTACGGTATTTTATTCGCAGCATTACAAAACTTATTACATGATTTGAATAGATACATACCTGGTTCATTAGTATCCATCATGAAAATAACCACGGTTCACTGCACAAGATCACTTTAGAATTTTAAAGTTATTGCTTTAAAAATTGTTCGTTGTTTGTTTAGTACGTGCAACTAGCGAGAAGCTTAGATGATGACTAAAAGATCGTGCGGTATCCTCTTATCACCCTGATGGCCATCACTCTCTGCGGGCTCAGAAGTCTAGCCTCATTGCTGGCCGTCAGGGTCTCCGCCCATACGGGAGCCCCGTACAAGGCCATGCTTCGCACGATCCCCAGGTACAGTCTCCTGTAGGGAGCGTTGGGTCCCCTGATGTTGGGCATCAGCCGCGCGAGTGCGGCCGATGCTCCCCTCAGTTTTGGGACCAAACTTCGGAAGTGATGTCCGAAGTTCCACCGGCCATCGAGTACGAGCCCCAGATACTTCATCGAGGGCTCGATGCCGATGCTGACGCCCCCTACCTGTAGGCTGGATCCCGCAGGTGGCCCCATCCGAGGTCCGTGGAAGCACAGAGCCTCGGATTTGTGAAGGGCGACCTCGAGACCCAGCCGCCGAATCCGACCCACGACCTGAGCGACCCCTGCCGTGGCCTTAAGTGCTGCGGCACGGTGCGTTGCTCCCCGCGCCGTAACGAGGGTGTCGTCGGATGAAAAGTAGCCTATGTGTTATTTCAGACTATGAGCTATCTCTGTACCAAATTTCAGCCCAATCCGTTACGAGATTAGAGCGTGATTGAGTAACAAACATCCAAACATTTTCACAAACTTTCACTTTTATAATATTAGTAGGAAGTAGGATACTATCTGCACCAATTTATTTATTTTTATTTATTTATTAGTTAATGTACACACAAATAACAATAAAAGAAAACATAATAAAGAAAACAGCATTGTAATATTATAAAGAGGAAAAATTTGTGTTTTTGTGTACCTACTTATTTGTTTATAATTAACCCTTAGAGCTCCTCGCGGCGACCCGTCGCCGCGCATAATAATCAAGTTTTTCCGTAAAGCCCCGCGCGGCGACCGGTCGCCGCACCTACCCAGACGACTTTAAACTTAAATTTAGCCTGCTTACGTCCTACTTTTCAATGAACAGGTTTATTGCATGTGTAGTTTATAACATTTTCTTGTTTTTGGAATCTTATGAAATGACGTCAATGGGCCAGAATTATTTACAAAAATCGAACAGTTGAAGTTGAGAGTGGATTGCGCATGGATGGCGTGCGTTTGTGTAGTACGTGTGTGTTTCGTGTTTTTATTATAAATAATGTGTTTGCATTATTATTTATTATTATACACAGTAAAATAAACAATATATCAATAATCCGGTTGGTGTTTACAGGATCGTAAAATATGGTGTGGTGGTAGAGTAATCAATGTTTTTTTTGTTGAGTGCGTGTGTACCAAGTGCAAGTGTGCGTGTGTGTTTTGTTTTTTTATTATAAATAATGTGTTTTCATTATTGTTTATTATTATACACAGTAAAATAAACAATTTATCAATAATCCGGTTGCTGTTTGCAGAATTGAAAAATTTGGTCTGGTAAGTGAGATAAAAATTTTTTTTGGGAAATGGGAAATCTTTTTTCATTTTTAGGGTGGTGGAGCTAGGTCCACGTGATTACCGATTTTCGATATATTTTTTTAGTGTGTTGAAGGGTGAACGAACACTTGTCGCCCGTAGGGTGGACCCTGGAATGTTCCAGAAGACGGGTTAGCTGGAACCCTTTTTCCCGCCCATTGCTAAGACAGCCGATCCCCGTTAAACCATTTGAGAGTCGGTTGCCTTACAATGTTTGGTTATCTACTAATTTTACAGAGACCTTTTTTTCACACCCCTGTAATCTACCCTCCCATAACAGGGTTGACCAACAGCCGTTAATTTTCACTGTTTTAAAAATCTAGATTCGTTATAATTAATTTGACTCACCCAATGATGGGGTTATTGACGCTCGCAGCTAAATCGCTGATCACTTTGGGAGTACTTGGCTCCTTACTATATTTCTTCATTTTAGGGTTCGTTGACCTAAATTTTTAAATTAGGTTTTGTTCCAATTTTAAATAGTACTTTGTTAAAGTCTGAAGTAAAACTTCTCATTTGAAACGCTTACATTAATTTTAGTAAGTGAGTTGTATTGCCTATATTCATCGTAAAAAGTAATCACAGGATATCACCACCACAATTTTTATTTTTTTTACGGCGTCATACCACCTTCATTTGTGTATTATTTTGTTGCATTTCCTATATGTGAATTTACAGCGAGACCAACAGCCGATAATCACACTTTTGGGTAACAATCCCTATTGAAATTTCACTCTAGTAAAACGGTAGAACAAAGATTTTACGAATTTCACTTCACGTAAATTATAAAAGATTTATAATTGCTTCACTTTTCGAATTACGTCGAATTCTGATACACTGAAATAAAACTGTAAGAAAAAACATTCCAAACGTAGATCACGCAGTGAAAACATTCTTGCCATAACAATAGTAAACTAATAACTTTGATTCGGGTTCTGAATAAACAACGGCAGATGTTGCTTTCATAACGTTTACGAGTAAGTTGATTAACTAGCTCGATAGTTGCGGAAATTTTTTTTATCAAACAAACTGTGGGTGGAATTGAATAAAATACACTCCGGACACCAACAGTCTGATACAAGATATTTCCAGAATCGTCCAAGTACGAATCGGTTTTTCAAACAATTCGAAATATTCAAGGGTTCCGTAGTGGTGAGGAACAATTTACATAAAAAGGTTGGTTACTACTATATAGTTTATTTCAAGAACCGTCCAAGTGCGTATCGTCTTTGACACAGTTCATAATAATTAAGGGTTCCGTAGTAGTAAGGAAATATTTAAAAAAAAAATTAGTGGTACGAGTTAAAATACAATTAACTCTTAGTACGTTCGTGGGAATAGTTACATTTTAATAAAAATAATATTAACGTCAAAAATTATATTAATCGATTAAAACGGTCAAACATTTAGCTAACTTCATCAACCTATCATCATACACCTCACTTTCACTACTTACAGTTTCGGATTAGATTACATTTAAACACAGACAGACAGACAGACAATTAATTTCTAGAAGGGTCCAATCTATTAATTGAGTGAAGGAACCCTAAAAGGTAATATTTCCAAACTTAAGTATTTCCTAAAGCAAATACTAAGTTTTATAAAGGTTCAATTTATAATTCGGTTCACCGAACCCTAAAAAGTAGAATTTATTTTTTCGTTATTCCGAGGGTGGGTCGGGAAATAGACACATTCCTCAATATTACAAAGACGAATGCAGATAACGGTAAAGGCCGTAACACACTGCGCTAAGATGCGTATGCGAATAGTTTATGGAGTACATCAGTACAGTTACACAATAGTGTTTTTGATAATTATTTTTTGGGAAAATATAAGGGTGTTAGCACACCGTCATATAATTTTAGTACTTAGGTGGCACATATAGGTACCACAATTCATGTCATGTTACACGCATACATGTTATCATACGGAAGTTTCACAATTACACTTACATAATAATTAGGTAGTAGATGGTCATCACATATTCATCACAATTATCTTCACACACAATTCCAAACACTTCATAAGCAGTTTTTTTTTGTTTGTTTGTTTACATAGTGACACTTGAACTTCATGTTGTGTGACTCCCAAAGGCGGAAGTAGGAGTCAAACTGGTTACAGGCGAGTCACTTTCGTAGATTAGAGAAAGTGACTCAAAGGTCCTAAGTTTTGGTTCCCGACCAAAGCTGACGGGTTATTATATAGCATGGAATGTAGTGTGACACTGGCCTTAGATGCAACGATAAATAACACGTTTACATCAACACGATTACGTCAGCAGCTTACGCGCAAACAAAACAAAACTTGCACAGGGGAGATTTCATACGTACATACATACATATTATTTATTTAAGCACGTACATACATTTTACACTGCCATGGTGGCATACAAGGGTACCATATTTTTTTGGAGATTTGGCATAATGGCCAGAGAGCGTTTATCTTCGTTATTTATTAGGGTTGACATAATAGTCATAGTCAACATTCTTCTACTTAAGTTGCGAACAAGCACTTAGCTTTGTTATTGCTACTAAGATTGCGAATAAGCACTCGTTTTTTTATTTTATTTTGTTAAAGGGCTAAAATAGCCTAGTAATTAGTTAGGGACACTACACACTACACACTACACACGACTTTCAAATAAGTACACATAACAACGTGACAAACACATGCCGTGTTCGTCATGGGGACATAGGGGTTAATTAGCATCACGGAGAATTCTGCGAGTAAATTATTTCTATCACTTTTCTGTTTCTTGGTTTAGTTGGGAGTTTTCTGTTAGTTGGAAGCATGGGTCTATCCCTAACAGAGTTCGTCGGTTACTGTTAGTTGGCAGCATGGTCGTGCCCTAACAGATTAATGGTGTAGGTTTATTACTGTTTCGAGGAAGCATGAGTCTTACCCGAACAGATTTATGGTGTAGTTTTAGTACTGTTACGAGGAAGCATGAGGCTTACCCGAACAGAATTATGGTGGACTGTTATTTGGCAGCATTTGTCTTGCCCTAACAGTCGTAGGTGTAGATCACCGTTATCTTTATTTTCGTCATATGGCTACTCCTACCACTCGGAAGCTAGAGGCTTGCCCTGGGGGATAGTCCATCCTATGAGTCGGAAGTGTTACACGAGCCCTAGTAGGATGTTCTTCTCTGGGACGGTTGTATAAATCCCAGCCTTCAGCAAAAAGCCTTATTATACACACCCCACTTTCAGGCGGTGCGTATTACCTGAACCTTCAACCCAAAGCCTCAAATACGTCTTTTCTCTTTCTGTCCTATAAGATCCTTCAGAATCACCCAAATACATCCTGCGAGTTGATTTCATTAAGGTTAAGGCCGACTCTTCGCTACACCCAGCATCACCTCATTCACACAGCACACTAACATACACACACACATAGACGAGTAGTAGGTATTATGTTAGGGGCGTTCGAGGACGAACGCAGCGTTTGACGCGTTAGGGTACGTCAAACGCTCACCGGGGAGGGGGAGTATGTAACGTTGTGAAACAACGGGGGCAAATATTGATTAACATTAGGGGTTTAGAATCGAAAATTAGATCAACATATGAAAGCGCCATCTACCGAGTAAAGGTCGAAACGGCGGAAACCTTATTCGTATTTAAAAAGCGGTCTTGACGATTGAGTACTTTCGAGTGGTGCCGCTAGAGGCGCTGTACAAACATATATAAACAACCGCGCGCGAATTTCAAAGAGCATTACTAAAATAATCTAAATATACTAGTCGCGAAGGCGCAGGTGCATCAGAGTTTAATTTTATTTAAAGTGAAGAAATATAGTAAGGAGCCAAGTACTCCCAAAGTGATCAGCGATTTAGCTGCGAGCGTCAATAACCCCATCATTGGGTGA
The DNA here is from genome assembly GCA_933228765.1 of Miltochrista miniata. NCBI lineage: Eukaryota > Metazoa > Arthropoda > Insecta > Lepidoptera > Erebidae > Miltochrista > Miltochrista miniata. Next base: position 38,551,990 of record OW121752.1, read on the forward strand.
GTCAAATTAATTATAACGAATCTAGATTTTTAAAACAGTGAAAATTAACGGCTGTTGGTCAACCCTGTTATGGGAGGGTAGATTACAGGGGTGTGAAAAAAAGGTCTCTGTAAAATTAGTAGATAACCAAACATTGTAAGGCAACCGACTCTCAAATGGTTTAACGGGGATCGGCTGTCTTAGCAATGGGCGGGAAAAAGGGTTCCAGCTAACCCGTCTTCTGGAACATTCCAGGGTCCACCCTACGGGCGACAAGTGTTCGTTCACCCTACGGGTTCGAAGAAACTATCTACCCTACGGATTGGGAAGATCCACCCTTCGGGTGCCACGAAGGTGAAGACGCACCCTTCGATTCTACGAGCGATCATCCACCCTACGGTTTGAAAACACCGTGCCAGCCGAACTTGTGGACGGCACGGCTACCTGGCGGACTGCATCAACATCCTGGAGCCACCAAGATCAGTCGAACCCTGAAGGACTATCGGAAATCGCGAAAACCCTTGCTGCCCGATATTGCCACAACCCACGACCCCCAAGTGCCAAAATCTGATTCCAATAAATTATTAATTTTTCATGTGTTAAATTTTATCTTGTTATTTCTCTCTCCTTTCCTGAAAGCATAGCGTTTCAATGGTACTTGACACGTATAAAATTAAAGTAATTTAGAGGCACATATAGCAAAATCTCCACTGAAAATCACTAATTAAAAAGCTTCCATGAAAGTTTCAGTCGCGGATGACACTCGTTTATTAAAATTGAATTATGGTTTATTAAATCTCTATCACTTTAAAATTTAACCGCATTATTGTGTGGTAACCACAGTGGTTTTGGATGTGCTTGGAGTTCGACAACCAATTTTTGGAAAATCCATTAAATTAATTCAGAGTGGGTTTGATTACTATCAAGCGTTCTCTGAAATACTTTATTTTGTGACTAGCGGACGTCAAGCGGTTTCACCCAGGTAGCTCCCGTTCCCGTGGGAATACGGGAATAAAATATAGCCTATGTTCACCGCGAAGAGTTTAGCTTCCCAACAGTGAAAGAATTTTTCAAATCAGTCCAGTAGTTTCGGAGCCTATGCGAAGCAAACAATCAAATCTTTCCTCTTTATAATCTAATATATAAAATTCTCGTGTTACAGTTTTCGTTGCCATACTCCTCTGTAACGGCTTGACCGTTTCTCATGAAATTTTGTGAGCAATTGAGTAGGTCTGAGAATCGGCCAACATCTATTTTGCAGGGAGGGACTGAATGTAGAAGGTGCATAACCGTGGGTAGCATTGAATTTAGAGAGCAGCGTAGTGGTGGACTACCATTGGCTGATTGATCTACTATATATTAGAAGCGTATAGTCGAGTTCTACCTATTTCCCAATGTCATACTTTTACTGGGCCCGAGACCCATCCCAGGAGTAACCTTAGTACAGACGCTTCAAATTACTCTCTAAATAATGATAAATTACACAACTGATCAGTGTTTCTTTTTATTACTTATCGCATAAAACACCATCATAATCTTAAATTTAAGATAAAAACGTTGTATCATTACCAAAGGCAATAAGACCATATAATACACTTAAGACGTCCGATCGGCATATCATTGAACGAAACTTATTAACAGTTACAACACTATAATACGGCGGAATAAAAAAAAACACCGGTCAAGTGCGACTCGAACTCGTGCACGGCGGGTTCCGTACCAAAAATCTACAAAACAAATACATTTAATTTTGTTATAGGGAAGCCCTCTTTAAATATAGATATTTGTTTCTGTTTGTATTATTTACTAGCGGACGTCACGCGGTTTCACCCGCGTAGTTCCCGTTTCCGTGGGAATACGGGATTAAAATATAGTCCATGTTTACCGCAAAAAAGTAGCTTTCCAATAGTGAACGAGTTTTTCAAATCGGTCCAGAGGTTCCGGAGCGTATTCGTTACAAACAAAAAAACCCAAAAAAATCAATCTTTCCTCTTTATAATATTAGATCGTTATAGCGGCAACAGAACAAATCTGTAAAAATAGTAACTATCCAGCTATAACGGTTCATGAGATACAGCTTCATTGACTTTTCGGAAGTCCTGAAACATCCTTTTAACTGCCTCGGTGGCGTAGTCGGTAGTGAAACCGCCTGCCGCGCTTGAGGTCCTGGGTTCGATTCCCGGGCCTTTCTAAATATTTGTGTGAACCACAAATGTTTGTTTCGGAGTTATTAGTATTCTATGTATAATATGTATGTATTTAGAAATATATAAGTATGTCTATCAGTCGTCAAGATCCCTTAGCTTATAACTTAGTTTGGGCACAGATTACTAAATAGTTACTACGTAACAGATACATCACTCCCATACAAAAGCGACAATACCTACGCTATATTAGCCTACAAAATTTTAAAAATAATACCTGCTGCTCAGAACGAGAAGAATTGTACCTTAAATACGCGCTCATAGCGTCGAGACTGTCTTGCCCGCTGTGCGAGTGACGTCATCGTAAGAATGCGCTAGGGTTGAACCTATAATGATTGTTGTAATAAAACAAATGTTACGAATCGACCATGTTTAATACGCTTTTATTAGGTCGACGTGTATGGAACTAACAATGTAATGGAATGTAAGGAAAAAAGATATGAATGGTTTAAAAAAAACCCTAGGAAAACACGCTTTTATAAATGCACGTAAAAACCAAAAATAAATTATGAATCACAGTAGGTAGGTATACCTATATATATTTATATTGTTTATCTTATGCCTACCCATAACTAAAATATCAAAGAAATCTAAATTTAACTGATATTACCTTTAGCGTAAGTACCGGCTATTCACCTATCTCACCCGGCCATCCTACCTTACTATGTTACACACACATACATATGGTCACGCGTTGATCTCCGAAGGGGAAGGCACAGGCATATTGGATGACCACATTTCATTTTTTTATAGTTTGTACCAAGTACAGGTTGTGACTCTCTGCTGTTTAAATTTTTCAAACCGCCTAAAAAGGCCTTCAACTTGGTTGACTGCTATTTTATTAGCAACCGGGACCAACGGCCTAACGTGCCTTCCGAAGGAAACGCTCAAATAAAGGTCACAAAGTGGTCACATGAATGGTCACCCATCCAAGAACTGGCCATAGTGAAAGTTGCTTACTACAGTGATCGATTACAGAACACTGAGTCCCCGCGCCCACGAGCGCTTCGACTACCTATAAAACTTATTTACCTACAAATTCTATAAAACATTGAATTGCCTATAAAAAAACAACAATTTCATAATACCTGACCTACGAATAATGTATTCTATAGAAATGTAACACCTATAAAGTTACCGCTGAAATCTTGGAGTAACTTACGCATACTAAAAAACAGCAATAAAACATAACACTCACACATCCATCGTTGAATACTTGCATGCGATTGGTCGCGCCAAGGTCATGCTGGCTCGGCGCCCCACCCAAAGCGGCGAACGTGATAAGTGTGGATGGTTTTATGCAATAATAAGAAAGCTTGTTTATGTGTTTATTTTTTATTGAATAAGTTCAATCAAAGTTTAATCAACAGAAAAATAATAACTGGATTGTTATTATTTTTCTATTGATTGAACTACTTTGTATGCGTATATACAAATTAAAATACGTTGTTTTTTTTTCACAATTGTGTACCTCTAAAAATAATTAGTTTATTTAATTTATGGCGGACAATGGTATATTTCTAAAAACATACATAGAACACCCAAACTCCGAAACAAACAAAAATTATAATTTATTTTTTTGCATAATATCATCCTACTAATATAATATCTTACTAACAATATTACCTCAGCGCTTAACATACTATGAACACTGCATAAAAATAATTTAATTTTGGAATTGCGTTCATCTTGCATAACACTTTTCAACTTCCCCAAGTACGTGTTTTTAAAATCAATATTTACTAACCTATGGAAGGTGATTCCAGCGTTTTTCATATCCGTATGGCTTCTGCACCACTTCACAACACACGAAGGTATTTTTGGGATATATTTAACGCAAAAACACAATTAATATCACTGACTGATTGGTTCCAGCGACACAACCGTACGTTACGCTTGACAGCGCGGACTAACTGTGTCGCGCGGTCCCCTTTTTAAGCCCCACCTTCCGCGGTCCCCATTTGGTGGAGCCATTTTTTGAGCCGAATTACACTTCTATAGAATACATTATTCGTAGTACCTGACTGACTCAAATAACTCCTTAATTTACGATTTACATACTTATAACCTACCTACTTCTGTTCAAACAAATAAATTAATGGTGAAAACATTCAAATTGATAAGATTTAAAATATTACTCAGCTTTCTTCGTCTCTTGGCAATTTAAAAAACGACAAATTTTCTTTTGTTTTTGTACTATTACACCCTTCCACTGCACAATAATTACGTGGTTTCGGTATTTCGAAGCGTAAAGCGCGGGAAACGTGCGGTACGGTGCGATGCGAACGCTCAGTCGGGCGTTCGGCAGCCCTCTGCCAGTTGTGTCCCCGGGGAGATGCCGAGCGGTAGGTACATAGCGTGCGGTTTTGAGCGAGTGACGGAGGCCTGGTTTGGGCTAGACGATGTTGTTTGAGAATGTCCAACAATATTTATTTATTTTTTATTTATTTTATATCCAAGGCTCCCGACCGTATGCAGTGGTAGAACACATTATGGTTATCTACACATAAAAAAAGCTTGCAGACATACAGACGGACAAACACGGAGTCTCAGAAATAGGGTCCCATTTTTATCCTTGAGTACGGAACCCTAAAAAACAAACTCATTTGATCGCTAAAGAGTTCAATAAATACACATTGTTACCGTCTCCTTCAGTTGATGTTGCCACCTACGTACAATTAAGTATTTAAATGGCGATTTACCATAAACGTTACGACTGTTTTGATTTTTTTACTTTCACATGCGACGTTAAAGAGCCAATTTATATTTTTTAATTTTGTTTACTGGCTCAAGGATTATCATGTCGATAATCCTTAAGTTAATAAGAAAAGTAGATATGGTTGCAAGTAGGTAATGTAGTGCAGTTAAAAAGCAGTTGAGGCTAAATATCTGCTAACGAAAGATTTTTATTTTTGTATACAGGTAAGAACTTAACGAGTACTATTTATTTATTTATTTATTTTACTCTTTATTGCACGCCAGATAAAAAACAACAATGTACATAAAATCTGAAAAAAGAGGCAATACAATGGGCGGCCTTATCACTAAAAGTGATTTCTACCAGGCAACCTTTGGATGGAGAAATTAGTTTGAAGGTAATGAGTGGTAGTTGTTAGGCGTACTTCTAAATAAATAAACATTTTCAACCTTAAAGATACATATATAGACAGATACATACAAGCATAGATACATACATACAGCATAATATATATTTATATACATACTCAATACATACACATACATATACCTATCCTATATACATACATAGATACCAAAATAGATTTACTCTACACTGATAAAAAGTGATCCCGTATCATTTTCTTAAATCTAGCTAGGGTCTGCGCTCGTCTAATCTCAACCGGAAGTCGATTCCAAAGTCGAACCGCAGAAACCGTAAACGACTTATCATAAAATGTAGTCGAGTGAGATGGCATCCTTAATGTCAAGTTCTCCGACGACCTCAGGCACTTCGCATGCGTGTCACGTAGGAACACAAATCGTTCTTTAAGATAGGAAGGTGTTGAAGGGTTAAATAATATACTACCTATACAATTGTGAAAGGACATGAGCATCCCGGCGAAGTCGTATTGATAACCATCCAAGCTGCGTTCTAAATTGTGAAACGTGGTCATATTTGCGTAAACCAAAAATGAACCTTATGCAAACATTTTGAAGACGCTCAAGTTTGTCTAACTGGTTTTCGGCGAGATCAAGATAGCTGACATCTGCATAATCTAGTATGGGTAACAATAACGCGTTCGCAAGCGCAATTTTGGTATTCATAGGAAGCAGATTTTGTAGCCTCCTTAATGAGCCAACAGATGCAAACATCCTACGACTCACTTCTTGTATCTGTGGATCCCATGACATAGCAGAGTCTATATATATCCCCAGGTTCTTAACCTTATCACAGAAAGGTATGATTGTGTTGTGTGTTTTCGAAAATTACTGGGGGTATATCTGACCACACAATATTTGAAATGGTTCTGGAGCTGCCCAAGACTATTAACTGCGTTTTTATAGGATTAATCTTAAGACCATAGGCCCTACTCCAGTCACTTATATAGTTCAGATCTATGTTTATTGAGGCTATGGCATCCGATATCTGAAGAAGCGGTGCCTGGCGGTAAATTTGCAAATCATCTGCATAAAGGTGGTAGGAAGAAGTAATACGAGTTGAGATCGAATTTATGAAAATTGAGAAAAGTAAGGGAGAAAGAACGCCGCCTTGGGGTACGCCAACAACAGTATTACACCAATCAGAAAAAGTATTATCAATACATACACGTTGTCGACGACCACACAAGTAACTTTGAAGCCAATCAACCACTGTTGGAGATATGTTAATAGAGCGCAAGACATAAAGCAGTACATCAAAATCAACGGTGTTAAAAGCATTACTAAAATCTAGTAATGCAAGGATTGTTAACTTTCCATCTTCCATACCAGATCTGAAGTCATCTGTAATATTGACCAATGCTGTTGCAGTACTATGGCCGGGACGGAAACCGGATTGAAAGGAATTTAGGAGGCTATATTTACAAAGGTATCTACTGATTTGCGTGTGTACAAGACGCTCAAAAACTTTGGAAAGGAATGGGAGCATGGATATGGGACGATAATCAGTGAAAATATGCGGTTTAGCTTTTTTGGGTATGGGAATAATTTTACTATCTTTCCATACGGCAGGAAAGACACCACTGCTGATGGAATAGTTGAAGATATAACAGATAATGGGAAGGAGTTCATCAAGGATGGGAAGGATCATATGACGGCTAATACAGTCTACACCGGTTGCGTTCGACGAGATAGATGTAATGGCTCTCCTAACATCACAAGCAGTGAAGAGATCAAAGACAAATGGCGGGTGGTTGGGTTTTGGAAGAGATGAAAGAGAATCGATTGTCAGTGCCTTTGTTGTCCTATCAAAATTGGACGATGCTGCGAAATGTTGATTTAATAAATCAATGTTAAGATCCTTCGGAATAGTATCATGTCGCTTTCTTCCAACCCCCATAGAATTAAGAAATTTCCACACTTTAGACGAGTCTCCATTTTGAATATTCTTGTGAATGTGCTGGCGTTGTGCATTTCTACACACCTTATTGCAATGATTTCGAATTAAAACATATTTGTTATAATTATTTTCATTAGGTCTTATTTTATATTTGAATTTCGCCGCTGCTTTTTTTCGCAGGAGGTCCTTTATATCCGCGGTAAGCCACGGGGCAGGAGGATGCTTCATTTTAACAGCTCTTATTGGTGCATGCTTATCGTAGAGCTTAAGGACATTGGTGTTGAAAAGGCTTACTTGCTCATTTGTCGAGCTTGAGGTAGTAAGTGGACTCCAGTCAATACTATCGGTATCCCGACGGAGGTTTTCTAGATTCATGCTACCAAAATTGCGCTGCATGAGAATTTTTCGCTTGGATTTAGGGACACGGATTTTGTAGGATAAGAAAATAAGGTCATGGTACGAGTAACCGTCAGCTGGATATTGCCCATGCTTCACGGCGTGCTCTCTGGAAGAGACTAATATCAGGTCTATTAAGCTAGGTTTGCGGTTTGGAAAATGATGTGTTGTATTTAAAGGAAGAATGGATAGGTTGCAGGAGTTGGCAAGGGCATGAAAGGAAGAGGTGCGAGAATCTTTTTTGACCAAGCAAGCGTTAAAGTCACCCATGATTATTGTATGGCTGTAAGAAGGCATAAGATCTACCAGCATGGTTTCCAAAGAAGGAAAAAATTTTACACTTGAACAGTGACAATAGTAAATGCCGAAAAGGATCTTGGTATGATTGAGTTCAACTTCAAGAAACAGATGTTCACCGGCATCGGATGGTGGAGGTTGCGCTGACATACTAATGATTTTGTAAGGAAAATATGTGCGCAGATAAATAGCTACACCACCGCCCCCCTGTCTCCGCTTTGCCAGTGATCGTTTCTGATAAGTTGAAACCCAGGAAGGGAGTATAGAGAAGAAGAGTGGGTAGACTTAAACCACGTCTCTGAAACTAGTATGGCATGGATGTTCTTACAGTCAAACGTAGTCAGCATATCAGAGATGTGTGCCGGGATGCTTTGGGCATTGATGTGGACCGCATTGAAATTCTTCGGTACGTCTGAAAACTGAGAATCAAGAAACTCACCAAGAGACATTATGTTTGTGACAAATCAACTCAAAAAGGGTTTACTGTGATGATGCAGATTAGGCTAAATATATATTGGGAGTCCCGAGACATCCTTCCGAGGGCTTACCCGGGGCTCCCAACCGTAGGCTGTTGAGCGTTACGTAAGGTTTTTTAGTCGATAGGAGTCCGGTATAGCATCCATGATGGATTTTTCCTCACGTTAAAATAAAGCCTAAATATATTAAGACGAAAGATTTGTATTTTTGTAAATAGGTAAGAACTTAACGTATATTATAATGTTTGTTACAAATAAACTTAAAAAGATTTTACTGTGACCGCTCTTAGCATTAGTACCTATTAAAAAAATATTTTACGAATAAATAATCTAGCCGTATAGTTTACAGCAAGATATCAATTAATCCCCAACTAGAAGTGTAATTTCAATAAGATATCTCAGGCGCTATAAAATCGGTGCCTACGTCTTCAACGAAAGCTATATATTTTCTCAGCAATAGTGCAGTAATTCGAAATGAATTGAAATAAAAAATAAAATAGCATTGTGGGCGAAGCGCAGACATCGTAATAAAGTGGTAATAAATGCGCAAATACATTTAAAATCAGCGAAATCTCATAAAATCGTTAAAGAACAAACATGAGCCGACGTATAATGCGCTTGTTGTGCTCAATGCTGCGGTATAAAGATAAGGAAAAGACGTGCTTAGGTGAAATTATTGGATACGTTTAAATAGAAATAAAAGGTTGACATAAAGTTTATCGGCTTTTTGGTAGATTCCAATATAAAAATCTACCTATCATAATTGATGAAAAAATATAGTTTTACCCGCGTAGCTCCCGTTCCGTGGGAATACGGAATAAAATAAAGCCTATGTACACCGCGAAGAGTGTAGCTTATCAACAGTGAAAGAATTTTTCAAATCGGTCTAGTAGTTTCGGAGCCTATTCGTGCAAACAAACAAACAAACAATCAAATCTTTCCTCTTTATAATATTAGTATAGATATAACCAGTACCCTTATTCCAGAATAGGTACCTATTTTGAGGCAGGGGCTCGTTTTAATCATACTTATTACTAGCTGATGCCCGCAGATTCGCCCGCGTAAAATTTGTTCCCGTTCCCACTTCCCGTATTTTATCCCCTTGGGGGTAGAATTTATCAAAATCCTTTCTTAGCGGATGCCTACGTTATAACATCTACCTGCATGCCAAATTTCAGCCCGATCCGTCCAGTAGTTTGGGCTGTGCGTTGATAGATCACTATGTCAGTCAGTCAGACACCTTTGGGTTATATTTAGTTAGATTGACGGTGAAGTCAAAAGAAAAGTGAATCTGTCGTGATACTTACTGCATTGTTATTTCATGGAAATCCAATACGGCAAATGTTTTTAGAGGTAGAATTTGTAATTAAAGTGATTGCAAGAGTAAAAGAACAGGCAGGTCTAAATAAAACCGTTCAAAAAATGTCTATCATTACTGCAGAATATTGACTCACATATCACCGATGGAGCTAATGTAGTAAGGTGGTATCAAACATTTTCCAATACAAGTCTATACTGCAGAGGGTGCGACCGACATTAAATAATATGATAAAACGTCACATGTCCTACCCACAGTCGATAAAGACGCTACGGTTGCTCTGTTCGTCAAAATCTATGCAAACTATGGTGAAATACATGGTGCATAGTTAAAACAAATATGTATAATTGTATACACAGATTATTAAGTTCAATACACTCCTGTTGGCATTGCCTAATCGTTTAACAAGTAAAACAACATCTACCGTAACACGCTATAAAATCCAATTAAGCTATATAAGGCATCATTTGTCATAGCAATATTTTAATTACACTGCCTCAATTACAACGAGAATTAAAAAATAGACAATAAAAGGTATGTAATAAAATAAAAGATGTTAAAATACCGACAACATGTAATTATAGCAGAATTTATGTGAATCGAAGACATTATTACAGTCATAAATAAAAGCCGGAAAGCGATCAAATTATACGATAGAAAATAAAGGGACTTTCGTTATACGAATTCGAGATTCGGATCTGTGTGTGTAATTAAAACATGAATTGATAAGCTTATGTTAATGTTTTAATTTTAAAACGTTAATATTGTGGCGTATGTTTGATGGTTATCTAACTAATTGTCCCTTCATCTTAAGAATATAGCAATTAATCAAATTAGAGTTTTTTTTTTCGGTAAACTTCTATAGGTTTGGCTCTCGTTCAATCCCCAAAGATGCGATTCACATGTTACGAGTACAGAACGGTTCGCACTATACATATAATGCCATCTTTTTTTTTTTTTTTTTTAACGTTAAGGAAAATCCTCATGGATGCTAGCTGGACTCCTACCGACTAAAAAACCTCACGTAACGCCCAACAGCCTATGGTTGGGAGCCCCGGGTAAGCCCTCAGAAGGATGTCCCAGGACCACCTAATGCCATTTTTAATTATCCTGGCCAATGAGAAAGTACCTCTTTTTGTCTGTTACACTTTCAAGTCCAAACCACCAAACTTGTTTAGACGAAATTTGGTGCAGACGTAAAATAGAGGGTAGGATAGGATATGTCCTATCCTAACATCTATTTTACCTCTTGGTAAGCTCTCTCGGTAAGCTATCATTTCGATCCTCGGACATCCTTCCGAAGCCTTACACGGGGCTCCCAACCGTAGCCTGTTGGGCGTTACGTGAGGTTTTTTAGTCGGTAGGAGTCTGGCATAACATTCATGAAGGATATTCCCTGACGTTAAAAACAAAAAGTTTTATTTCGATATAAAATAGCTTATTAATGGCTATCTATCTCCAAAAGAGGGTCTTTTTTCCTTCTTTCCTACGTGTGGAAATCCCTTATGGATGCTACGCTGGACTCTTACCGACTGAAACCACTCGTGCCCTGCCGCTGTCTACGGTTCAGAGCCCCGGATAAGCCTTTGGAAGGAGGATATGCTTGACGGAATTGTTATCGAGATTGAGATTATGACAGTTTGTATCAGAATATTGTCACCACGCGGGACAAGCGCGGGCAATACCTAGTACATTATGTCTTTCAATTTGAAAATGTCTTACTCTCTTTATATAAATCTAAACAACTTCCACACACACAACATATGAACCGAATATCATCTTTCTTGTATATTAAATTTCATTATTTTCAAATCGCACTCAATAATAGAGTCGTGAAATCCGAATGGCCATAATAACGCGAGTAAACGCATTCAAAAATGTGCCATAAATATTATTTTATTACATTCGGCATCATGTTTTCAATCACGTGTGAGGTATTAATATGAATTACAGATTTTAAAAAGAAATTTAAGTCTGGCGGTGCCCGAGGATATTGAGCTGTCGAGCGAAATGATGTAGGTACTTAATGTCAGTTAATGCTACAGATGTTACGAGAATCTACATGAATATTTCTAAGAAAAAAATAATTATGATTTTGTATTTTACATCGCGAAAAGTTCTGTAAAGTCTCAGATATTAATGTAAGTGGCTTACATGTAAAAGGTGTTGCAAACGTTCCTAGGCTTTTTCATCTTTCCTTCAAGACTTTCCATCAAATTGGTCATATGCCTCTCTGTCATTTTAGTCGTAAAAAAAGTAAAATTAAGGATTTGAAACAAACATTTTTGACAAGTTTACATTGGTGATAGGATCAGCGATAGTAAGGATGCGCGTGAGAATAAGAATTCAGCCCGGCGGCAATCGCATACCTATACCACTGTGCCATCGAGGCAGTGTATTGTTGAACCTCGTTGACATGGTGCGAGTTTACAAGCTGGTTGTTGGCGAGTTTACAAGTTGGTTGTTGGCGAGTTAACAAGTTGGTTGTTGGCGAGCTTACAAGCTAATTGTTGAAGAGTTTACAAGTTGCTTGTTGGCTAGTTTCCTAGCCTCTTGTGAACTCGCTGGCATATAGCTTGTAAGCCCGTTCCGTGACTTACGGCTTTAGTTACAGTACATTCTTGCCAACATTGTACCTTGTTATTGATAACGTCTGAACATTATCAATAACAAGATCATGGATACGTTTTTACTTTTGAGCTTCATCCAAACTTATATTTAACTAGTGTTCGCAGCTTCGCCCGTGTGAAATTTGATCCCAGTTCCAGCTTCCCATGGGAACATATTCCCGGGATAAAAAGTAGCCTCTGTGTTATTCCAGACTACAATCTACCTTGGTACCAAATTTCAGCTCAATCCGTTCAGCCGTTACAGCGTGATTGAGTAGCACACATCCAAAAATCAAAGCATCTTCACAAACATTCACATTTATAATATTAGTAGGATTTATGCTCAGTTTCTTCTTCTTCTTTTAATGAATGGCCCTCCGTTTATTAACGATTTTGCCAGTCTTCAGTAAAATAAATAGATACAAATTAAATTGGTAAAAAATGGCGATACGCCAGTCTCAAGTCAATCGTAAAAAAAATCATGCTCAGTTTAAAACAATCTGTCTGTGGGCGGTCGTCTGTGGAACAAATTAGTTCCTGTAAGTGATCTGTGTCAAGCATGTAGCCGTTATATTCACGAGAAAAAAAAAATTAGATAACACCAACACGCCCGAAGATGATAAAAAAATAATTAGTAGGTGTTCTTAATCTGTTTTATCTTGGCTTAAGTCTGTAAAGCTATTAATTCTTAATTTTTTGCAAGCTGTAGAGTATTAGTGTGCAAAATACATAAAAACATCTAATATTTTATCGCTTATTTTTAAATAATTCAAGTCTATTCATAAACACATTCTTACTCAAATCTAAGATAGTCATACTTACTGTACTCATTTTTGTTAAATAAACATTACCTAAGAAAACTGAAATGCGTAGTACTTACATACGTGAGTATAGGCTAGGTATAGTAAAATAATTAGCTTTCTCTTCGCCTTTGGCGCGGGCTGAATTTTTTTAGAATGAATAAAGAATATAGTTTGAAAATTATATCAGGAAACAATTATCAAATTGCAAACTATTCCATACTAACGGAGAATCACGGTAGTATCTGAATTCATCCAAAAATACGAGATGTAAAATTCTATTCCGTATCGAACAAACTGTTAGTGTCAGACGCCACGTCAGATTCAACTGTCAAACCTTGAATTTGTACCGCTACACAGTGTCTTATAATCGCTCAGTAGCGGTCACTCTCTTCTTTTTATGTTTTATGATGGATAATAGCCAAACTAAGCAGATAGTTAAACTCCAAAATGTTTATCACACATAGTTTTAGAAAAAATTAAGAAATCGAGAAAAGTCCATAGAAACCATAGAAACCCTTCATCTCCTTTGTTATTCGTATTATTTTCGTTGTTTAATTTTTCCATGATTAAGTTATAGTCGTGGCATCGATTTATAAAAAAAAATGAACGAATGTTGTCTAGTTTAGCGAGAATATTTTTTTTTGTAAATATATTATTTATTTTTTTCTAGGGGCATCCCTTGACGGTCGCATTTTTTTTAGATGCCGAATTGATAATTGTGAATAGTACTATTACCACAAAAAAAATTAGACGCTACAAGCCCAGGACAGCTGGGATATTCAGCTCTAAAGTTTTGAGTTAGGGTTGTCACTCAAATCTATGGTCTAGTTCAGTTGTGGTCCTTAATTTTTTTATGTGTTATGATTATGAATCAAAACAGCCTGTTCTTTCGTATTAATTATATGTTTACGTATATGAAGAGTAAACTACATTTAACTGAAATAATTATACTGAAATAATAATACCTACAATATCACTAACCCATTCCAAAACTTTCAAGCCATAATTATATCTCAATTGTATCATCATTCTAAATATTATAAATTTCAGACATCAAAATTTTTTGTGACAACCCTATTTTCATAGAAAATTATAAAAAACTTAGAAACGTCTTATCTTAGCTGTCCTGCATTGAAAAAACTTAAAAATTTATGAGTAGGAAGCTACATAACTGGACATTAGTTAGATAGTGAAAAAAAATGCGACCGTTCACTAGAAAAGTTTTTATATTTATTTTTCTAAAATTTGAAAATGAATTTTTATTTCGTATGCTAGGGCAGGTGCAGACTTGTAATTTCTGCACATCATTACTAATATATTCCTCCATTCATTGCTAATTTTAACCACCATAAATTTTGATTATTTCGAGCAAAATCTGTAAAAATGTTTAATTCAAAGTTCAATGACCTTTTAAGAAAAGCTTCATAATTTCAAAACTATTTTATTTTTCAATTTTTGGTGTGTCATATTATGCTGTACTACGTTTATATCTATCGTTATTGGCCATAAAAAAAGAGTGACCGCTACTGAGCGATTATAAAACACTGTGCGCTATTTCTATTTAATGGTCTTGAAATTCGGGATAGTAACAAAATAAGTTTGATTAGTGTCTACGTTGATTTTTAGGATTTCGTACCCAAACGGTAAAGAATCTGACGCTATCCACACGACTTCGCCGTCCGTCTCACGGTAACGAGAGTTACGCGAATGAAACCGCGTGACGTCTGCCAGTCATGTACATTAGTACTATTAAAAATATACTAATAATAAGTTGTTTAACACACTCATTACACGCCGGTTCATCAGCCAGGGTAGTTGCCTGGTGGATTTCTGAAAAGAACCCTATATATTGGGGCGTCCCTTTTTGCTAACAATGACTAAACCAATAATCAGTTTTGTGCATAGCTGGAAAAAAGGAGCGCGCACTCCAGAGCAGGGAACAGGGAGTTTGCAGTCAGAGCATGCTGCAGTCTGAAGGCTTTGTCTGGGTAGTGAGATTTTTTATACCACTAAGGTGGTAGACAAGCTTACGGCCCACCATGTGCACCGGGTGGTCACCGTAGCCTTTGGACATTTGCAACACCAGAGGCGCTACACTCGCGCTGCCGACCCTTTAAAAACCTTCTAAGACACTTTTCAAGAACCCCATACTATAAGCGTTTGGGAAATCTAAGACAGGGCATTTCCACAATCTAAGCGTGCGCGGAAGAAAGCCCATATCGGATCGAACCGTGCTCAAACGCTTTGGACGCAACGTGTAAGGATGAACAAAGAACACCCTGTCTGTGGCGAGCGGTGCAATTATAGAATGTAATGTGCGATGGTAAAATGCCTAAATACATTCTAACAGGTACAAAAAGCAAAACCTGCATTGATAAGGCTACGGTATTACTAGCAGAAAGGTATAAATAACACAATGACATTTACTGTCAAGGCTGTCAGTGACACTTACAATACTAATGACTTTATGGCTTTATAATGATACCTGCTCATTGAAATTAATCACTAGCCGACATTTCAAATTCTTTCAAAGCAATTTGAAATAATTGTTAACGATCAACGACATGACATGAGCCCGTAGAGAATAGTTTAATATTGAAATTGGGGTCAGCTGGTTACTTACATCAAGCTATAAATACGGGGGGTTACTTTTTATAGCCATTGGCAACTAGGTAACGCGTGTGACTCTGCCCAAGCGATATTGTTATCTTGCAAATACTATACATGTCATATTATGTCAGAAAGTGGGAATAAAGTTTTAGTGATGGCACTATTTATCTGATTCATTTCACATCACATTAGTTTAATTTGTGTTGCACCCTTAGAGCTCCTCGCGGCGACCGGTCGCCGCGCATAATAATCAAGCTTTTCCGTTGAGCCCCGCGCGGCGACCGGTCGCCGCACTTACCCAGACGACTATAAACTTAAATTTAGCCTCCTTACGTCCTACTTTTCTATGAACAGTTTGATTGCATGTGTAGTATATAACATTTTCTTGTTTTTGGAATCTTATAAAATGACGTCAATGGGCCAGAATTTTTTACAAAAATCGAACAGTTGAAGTTGAGAGTGGATTGCGCATGGTTGGCGTGCGTTTGTGTAGTACGTGTATGTTTCGTGTTTTTATTATAAATAATGTGTTTGCATTATTATTTATTATTATACACAGTAAAATAAACAATATATCAATAATCCGGTTGGTGTTTACAGAATCGTAAAATATGGTGTGGTGGTAGAGTAATAAAGGTTTTTTTGTGTTGAGTGCATGTGTACCAAGTGCGTGTGTTTTGTTTTTTTATTATAAATAATGTGTTTTCATTATTATTTATTATTATACACAGTAAAATAAACAATTTATTAATAATCCGGTTGCCGTTTGCAGAATTGTAAAATTTGGACTGGTAAGTGAGAAATAAATTTTTTTTTGGAAAATGAGAAATCTTTTTCATTTTTAGGGTGGTGGAAATAGGTGCTTGCGATTATTGATTTTCGATATAAATTTTGTGTGGGTTGAAGGAGCTTGAAGGGAAGGGAAAACTTTAGCTCCCAAAATGGTATTTTCTTCGTAATATCATATACATATATCGTAAATAACGCTAAGTAACATATTGTAAGTAATTATCATAGGACTATGTTTATTTTGTCCAGCGGTACTGTTTTTATGTCTTGTACTAAAATGTTCATCTACAAAATTTAATTACCAAACAATTCATTCGCATTAACCCGGAACCCAAGATGTTCACCCAAGCAGCAGCACTGCGTCATCCTGGCAGATAAACCATTTATATTATTTGGCTCGTTGCCGTAATGAGTAGGCAGTCCAGCGATCAGATATAACCAGATCATCATACTGATAACACTAGTACAATTCATTAATTATGGAACGCAGCTCATTCATCAAACTTTTGACGTCCACCATAACGAATAAACGTCAAATTGGCAATTTAATCCGAATGCATCCGAACTCGGCCGAACTTACCCGATCGGCATGATTTATAGTTATACCAGATAAATATTCATTAAGTAATGTAGTCATATTATTTTGTTCAAGTTGGATGACAGTTTAATTACTTTTCTTTTCTTTGTTTTATTGCTTTTATGTCTTTATAATTATGCCCGCCGGGCAGATTCATTGATAAGATGCCTTAGTTGGCACTGTGTATATCATTTTAGGCGATCATCATATATATTTGAAAGTTTATGTTCACAAAAAAGTTTTAGCACTAATATATTGTTCTCTATCGCTATGTGAGTTCGTAGTCTATGATCGAGACACGTTATTTACGGTGGGAATAACTGTATTCTACAACAGATTAGATTACCTAAAACTCTTTCAAATTTGGCTACCAAAATCAAAGCAGCCTGAGACAGTCCATTGCTAGAGGTAATTAAATTACTCCACAATGGACTGTCCTGCGCCCTCCATATCCATTCACTCCCTGCAATTTTTTTCAGGTCGTCAGTCCATCTCGCAGGGAGTCGTCCTACCCCATGCGTACCAAGTTGCGGTCTCCGCTATAGAACTCGTTTGCTCTATCGACCATCAGTTCTCCTACAGATGTAGTCAGCCCACTTAAAACGCATACTCTACGAGCTATGCCGAGCACTCTGGTTCTTTGATAGCTATACATCCTTGCATTATACATTTGTTGATAATACAAATAGTAGGTATAATCTTTGTTACAAAGCCTTGATTAGTATTTTCAAAGGGTAACAATTTATTTCGGTAAGGTTCTATACTTCTATACTAAGATCTCTGGAGTTATGAGCTGTATCATAAGTAAGAACTTTATGTTCAAACCGCACACTGTATAAGTTTGTTATAGTGCTAAAGGGTTTAATTAAACTTCTTGATGTGATTCTCTACATACATACATACATACATATGGTCACGCCTTTTATCCTCGAAGGGGTAGGCAGAGGCATATTACATGCCCACATTTCACCTTAATTTTTATAATTTGTCCCACGTAATAGGTGGTGAGCCGTATTGCCGTGTTTAAATGGACAGGCGCAGGTTGTGACTGCCTGCTGTTGAAATAAAGTCTTCAACTTGACTTAACGACTGCCATTTTACTGGCAACCGGGACCAACGGCTTAACGTGCCTTTCGAAGCACGGAAACGCTCAAATAAATGTCACAAAGGGATCACATGGATGGTCACCCATCCATGGACCGGCCATAGTGAAAGTTGCTTACTGCAGTGATCGTTTACAGAACACTGAGTCCGCGGGGCCACGAGCGCTTCATCATTCTCTACATAGGTTTTACATAATTCTCATTCCGCTCTTTTACAAATAAACAGGTTCCTTTTCCGGGAACTGCTTGATATATTTTAGCACTATTACAAATGTGAGGTCTCATCAAAATCTTTGGGGCCAAAGCCAACCTCACTAGCAATTGATTCATCTGCTACAATCAGACGAGCTCATGGCGAAGAGCAAATGAACTATATACAAAACCTTGCACAATACGCCCGACCAGCAATAGTACAGAGAGGTCAAACGTCTTCCCATATTATGGCACACAGACTGTATGTTTGTGTTGAAGTTGGGAACTGTCTATGTTCTGCAGTGAACAGTGATTAAGCTGGTTTGATGGATTGTTGCGCCACAGCATATTACTATTGTGGATTTCATCGTTCAATTTGTACCATGTACCTGTACAAAATTCAAAAATAAACGATTGAACTAAATAGATTTCCATTTTACATCTTTATCTTTGAATATTTTCACTATTGAGATGGAATCATTTTAAACAATCAACATCTAATAACAATAATTTAGATCTAGTAACATCTTCGTTTATATTGATAAAGATCGCTATTCAGAAATTGCTCCTCAGATCAGTATGAGATCGTTGTGTTGATAAAACAAGTCTTGGCTAAATTACTTTACACAAGAACTGGTTTACTTTCGAGCTATCATCTTATTTCTAGATAGCGTAATGAACGTATTAAGTAGTCTGGTTATTATACTTCGGGATATAGCTTTTAGATATTAAGAAAAGCACGTTTCTACTATATACCTGATACAGGATATAAAGACTAACTTTTAATATGATATTAATAGATATAAATAAGTTTCCGACTAGTACACAATTGCACTCGTTACCACTGATAGGTACGTAATCCTTATCCCTTATTACTGACTCACATACATTGGATCGAATAATCTTATTTTAAAAAAAATGTTGAACGAACTTTTACTGCTTTTAATCTATTTATTCAATAGTCAATGTTTTGAAATTTCTATCACCTACTTTTTATTACCGAAACAAGAGTAAGGTGTATAAAAATGTATTATGTAATTATGTATTATGAACGGCATGGACTTATCATTAGGTGCGGTACGGTATTTTTTATTAAAACGAATGACTGGAAAAAGAAAATTTATAACATTTTATTTACACCGAAGTGACAGAAGCCTTAAATGCAAGTTTTTATAGCTTATTACGAAAACAACATGAAGCACGATGCACGATGCATTCGTAAGAAATCATAAAAATCTCCTTACAGCGTTATGACAATAGTGTCCTAAAATGGACTGACGAACGGACTACAATTTGAAATATTATTTTAAATCCATTAAAGGAATATGTTTCTAGATGACCAGTTACCTGTTTAAAAGGAATCATAAATTATTGAATAAATAAAAAGCATTAATTTATTTCTACTCATAACTAACTATAGAAAATTCTTAAAAAACAAGAACATTCTATAATAGATATAAGTCGCCTCTGCGCATAATAGGCCTCCCCTAATAAGCATTGCTAGGACCGCAGCGATGACACGGCGCTCCACATGCTGGTGGGGTGCACGGGGCGTGGGCGCAATAGCGCCAGGTCCTCGTGGTGGGTCTAGACGTGGACACTCTCTCGCTCGAGGCTATGGTGCGAGCCATGCTCTCCAGCGGGAGTAAGTGGGACTGCGCCGCCTCTATCTGAGAGCAGGTCATGCTCGTGAAAGAGATGGCGGGGCGGGAACGGGAGAGAACTCTCCCACCCGAGTTCCGCAGTCGGCGGCCTGGACGCCGTCGACGTGTCTTCGCTGAGGACTATCGGCCTCCATGACCGGGGGCCTGAGGACGGTGAGAGGGCGGCTCACCGTCCTTACAGAAGCATGCCCATGACGGCAGCGTAACGTGAGGAGTCCGGTATAACATCCATGAGAATTTTCCCCCACCGTTAAACAAAAAAAAAGGCCTCCCCTAATTTCTCCAATCTCCTCTTTCTGTTCTCCTTATCATCAAATCAGGTCGTAGCCGTTCATTAAATAATGGGTACAATTAAAAATTTTGTTATTTTGAGAATGTGACGGAATCCTATTCAGATCTTCGGGGTTTAAGCTAGTCTTATCTGTAAATGTGGACGAAATCCTTTAACTAAGTCATGGTGCAGAGAAGGAAATCATGAAATAAAACACCATTAACTTCTTTCACTGTTGGGGGGGCTACACTATGCCCTGACTTTTTCTGCGAGCGAGTCATGCTTGTGAAAAAGGCAGCGGGGAAGGAGTGGGAGAGAACTCTCCCACCCGAGTTCAATCCAATACTTCCTTCCGGGGGCTTACCCGGGGCCCCGGCCGTTAGGCAGTGGTAGGGTACATTGTGGTTTTAGTCGATGAGAGTCTGGCATAGCATCCGTGAGGTATACCTATACGTAAAAAACCAGCCAAGTGCGAGTTGGACTCGCCCATGAAGGGTTCCGTAGCAGCAAGTAACATAATATAAAAGTTTCTAAAGTTCGTTGTAGCTTTGATTGATGTTTTAACACGTATTGCAGTGGTAGTGATTTTTTCTAACCGAATTGCGGTTTACGGTGTATTAAAAAAATCTACCAATTCTATCTCGTTCAAACCAATTTTCGTTGGTAGTTTTTATGGCAATGTACATCATAATTTTTTTTTAAATTTATCATTCTCTTAGTTTAGAAGTTAGAGGGGGGGGGGGGGGGCACACATTTTTCCACTTTGGAAGTGTCTGTTGCGAAAACTATTCACTTTTAAAACCTCAATAGCTATAAGTTTGACGATTTTTTTTTAATTTCATTTCTGAGTATGGTATTTCCACAAAATTTGCAGTTTTTTTTCTAGTTTTATCTTTCTAAAAATCTTAATGCCGTTCACAGAATACATACCAAGTCTCAATAGCATAGGCCTTATAATTTCGGAGAAAAGTAGCTGTGACATACGGACGGACAGACAGACAGACACGACGAATCTATAAGGGTTCCATTTTTGCCATTTGGCTACGGAACCCTAAAAAGCCTCACCATCCCCGCGTGACATACGCTTTATTTAAATCGCTTTCGAATTCTATAATATGTAAACGGGAACTGCGCGGGTGAGTCAGCGTGACGTCCAATTAATCAATGAAAATTAGCATCCTGTTGGATTAAGCCTCTCCCAGTTCACGCCACAGTACACGGTCCTATGCCTTCCGCATCCAGTCCCAGCCTGCGACTTTTTTGAGGTCGTTGGTCCATTTGGCGGGTGGACGTCCTACCCTACGTTTGCCAAGTCGCGCTCTCCACTCTTAACTCGTTTCCTCCATCGGCCGTCAGTTCTTCTACAGATGTGGCCAGCCCATTGACACTCTAATGTGCTTATTCTGCCAGCTAGAACGAAGTGACGTCCGCTAGTAGTATATAAATTTAATACCAAACTTTAACGTAAACGAAGCTGTACGAGTCATGAACCATGTTTATATATTACTAGCTGATGCCCGCAGCTTCGCCCGTAAAAAAAAAATGCCGTTCCCGCTTCCCATGGGAACTTATTCCCGGGATAAAAAGTAGCATATGTGTTATTCCAGACTATAATCTATCTCTGTGCCAAATTTCAGTCCAATCCGTTTAGCCGTTAGAGCGTGAAAGAGTAACAAACATCCACACTCACAAACTTTCGCATTTATAAAATTAGTTAGATAGTTAGAAGTTAGATAGTGTGACCGAAATCTTAAATACAACTTCGACTAATTCTATCTTATCTATATTGCTTTAGGGTACAGCTTTAATCCTGCGCGTGTAACGAGGTGTATTCACTGATCGTGGCCGTTGAGGTGCTGATATGTTTTGAATTTTTGTCCTTAAGTTTATAATTTTATTTCTAATCTTCAATATCATTGGTTTACTGTTCACAATGTCATCCTGTATTTTATTTTGTGCTTTAAGGTCGTTGTTTGTTGTACTATAATTATCAATAATTATACAAAGTGTATTCTTAGTTATATACAATAAAGAATCTTACTAAATATACTAATGTATCTACCGTATCAAAAAAAAATGAAAATGAGTAATAGCAAGTCATTATATAACTCTGACAAATTATCGTGTATTATATCTTTACTCTAGATTGACGGAAATACCCTAATATGTTCACTTTCCTATCTTTCAGCCGTGTTAAATAAATCACATCAACAGCAATTAAACTCCAATCCTTAAAAGCATAGTGTCTCTTGTGTGTCTATTTCCGCCACGACTTATCTTTAGACTCTTGAGAGTTCGAGACACTCAAAATCAGTTGGAAAACGTCGACAGACGAGATAAGGTGTGACAGCTTTTAACAGAGTTACCTTATCCGATAATTCAGAGTTTTATTATGACGAGGGTGCAGATGTTGATTTGTGACGTTCAATTTATTCTGGAATGTTGACTTTTTATTTCCAAAGGCTTTATGATTTGGACATAAATTAGCGTTGATGGGATAATTCGTTTATTGGAAGGCTTAACCTTGGAAGGGCTTTAGAAAAAACTGAAATGGAATCATAAATGATTTTAAGGCTATTAACGTACTGGGGATTATTACCTGTATTTTAGGGATTAATGTACTGGGATATAAGCGAATTGTTTTATGACAAGCAACAACTGTTACAAGTAGCATTCTTTCTTTAAACATAATTATGTATTTTTTTGAATCATCTGGATTAATTTAGTCAAGGCTATACTTATGTTTTGGGAGTATAAGCACTACCAGACACCTTGGATTTGCGTCCTTAATAAAGAATTGTAGATTACACGTGGCACTCTTTGCCTCTAGCCCGCGCATCATAATAAGCTGTGATCTAAAATCGACCCGATTCGTTGAAATTTGCATGATTACTGCTCAGCTCTTTTATATCTAAGCGTGACAAGTTAGCATAACTTACTACTTATAACATCAACCATCTGCTAGTAAAACTGCCGATCCAACTTGTTCAGAGATTAGTGAGAACAGACTGACAGATAGATTTAGGAAATATGCTTTCGATTTTTTAAATTCATGCTTAGATATTTTTATTTGAAAATATAGTTTTCTAAGGGCGTATTCCACCAAAATCGGAGTAAGGCTATACCTCCAGTATAGTCTTACTCCGATTATAATCCGATAACTGGTACTTATTCTAGAAGTAAAGAATTTTCCATTTTAGCAACAACTAATAAGCACAAGCAAGTAACTATAGTAACCTTACTGAAGTAGACGTAACTATGGTAGCCATACTGAAGTAGACCAGTTCAGTACCATACCATAGTTACGTTGTGTTTATTGATGGTTGGTGAAATGGAAAACCACTTTACTTTTAGAACAAGTTCAAGTTATTCTCTAGTATAGTCTTACTCCAATTTTGGTCGAATCCGGTCTAAGGGAGATAAGGATCAACCAAAAGATCGTTCCTCTGTCGAACTATAAAAACATGGAACGACCTACTCGCACACGGTTTTTTCCTCATCTTACAATCCCGGGTTCTTCAAGAGGAGCGTGAAGAGGCACATCACAGGGCCGCCAATTTGAGGCCCCCAATCGCTAGCTGCGCCACGGCTTACTATCAGGCCGGTGGCGACGTCAATTTTAGGGAGCTAAATAGGTATAAAACAAAAAAAAAATAAGGGGCGGCTGCCGTTGAAACAACCAACTCTATAAAAACGCCTCCAGATTAGCAGGTGAACCACTTGTATTGTTGGTCAGATTGCTTTCAACCCCTAAAACCTTATTAAGCATCTACTAATGAGAACATAAACTCTCTCTCTAAATCTTATCATTAATTCAAGGAATTAAATTAAAAACCCCATTGTTAATTGCCAACATACAGCCGACAAAACCAATCTCCCATACATCAACACATGAAACAAGCCTGTAGGTGGTCACCATCAGATTATGGTTTGATTAATTACTTGATAAGTTATCTAGCAGGGTAAGCAGGACTGATCGTAAACAGGACTGTGGGTGGGCCCCTGTCGCTTGTCAAATAACTAAGTTCCTTTTGGTTTTGAACAAAGGATTGTATATTGATTCTTGGCATGGAGTGAGTAATTGTTGTGGGTAGTTTTCACTTCAATAAGGTGATAAATTTCAATTGTTTTATTATGTAGTAGCATAGTAGCACCTATGTGGGTATGTATTAGGAGAAATATAAGATGTATTTAGGTATAATATTTGTGAAACTAAACTGAGCAAGATTTGCAATGTGTTTTTGTTGCTGTATGTATGATGAGAATTTTCTCAATTACTTCATAATGTTTTATCTCAACCAGCGGGTAAAATTTTTAAGGCTTAACAACTACCGTCTCACCGGCGCGGCACCCAGAACTAACCTCTTGTCGTACCTACAGTAACACAAAAACCGATATCCTTCCGATGGCTTACCCGGCCCTCTCACTCCTAGACTGTTAGGTGGGAAACGAGTGGTTTTTACTCGGTAGGAGTATATACCATCCATGCAGAATTTTCCTCACGTTGGAAAAAAAACGTAACCACAAACTTCCCTATAAATAACGACTCGTAGGTCAATTATAGGAATCAGGCATTAAGAGTCCGGCATAGCATCCGTGATGGAATACTCGTTTATGCCCCGAACGGTCACTAGCTCTCAAACAACACTGAGCAAGACAAATAATATGACCAAATAACAAATACTAATAACAACAAATACCAAATTACGGAACATAAACCGAGAAACATTTCACATTACACGTTCATTCTAGTTAAACCTCTACAGCAAATACATTTTATTACAAACTAGCTGTTGCCCGCGACTTCGTACGCGTGAAAATTATGCTAAAATATACACACAAATTTATATTGTTCTCTACCGAGCCCCTAAAACCTATCTCTTACTTAATATTCCTGCAATGTTTTAGGTTAATAAATTCACCAGCTTAACTGTTTGATTTCTCTCTGCTTAGCCCCTAGGATAGGTAGCGCGATAATATATTAAATATAGAATTAAATCTATCGAGTACTTTTCGAGATCCTTCCGGACAAAGCAAAGCAAACAGACAAACAGACAAACCGACAAACAGACAAACAGACAAAAAAAAATCTAACTATATTTTCGGCTTCGGTATCTTATGTCGAACACCCAGCAAGTATTTATTTTTAAATACTTCCAATGTACAGTTTTGACTTTTCTATCATTTTATTATATGTATAGACAAATGACTATTAGTGTCCATTATAACTTTCTATCTATTCCGCCATAGAATACCCTACGTCATTTAACAGTTTAATCGGACCATATAACAATAAAATGTTTGATTACCCTCGTTAATCCTTTTAGGAGTGATAAACACTGCACTCAATAAATGAGTTCTCGATCGGCCATATCTCGAGACTCATTAAAAGCAAAGACTCCATTCTTAAATTAAACAATTGTAAGTGCATTCGCATCATTCCTGGTTCGCCCACTCCTTTGTCCGAGCCATTTGTCTGTTGGTGCAAGTCTGAAAATTTTCGTATATTTTGTACCTATGGGGAACTATAAACTAAAATAGAGACAGTCCTGTTCCACTAAATTGGATTTTTTTAGTATTCTGTACCGAACAACTAAGCATTTGAGTACGAGTATAATTATTACCAAAATGAGGCATTAATATCATTCACATACAGGTAAAATGATTTCCATGAGCAATCATTAGAAGCTATAGGTAACGATAACTGCAAAAACACTACTTTACTGAAAGACTCGTACAAACTATGAACTCTCTACCTCGATTTTTCTGATCGTCTACAGTATTGTTGTTCAAATGGATCTTTTTTTACGTGTACGTCATGGACGCCATGCCGGACTCATACCGACTAAAAACCAGCCTATTGCTTAGTGTTGTGAGCCCCGGGTAAGCTCTGGATAATTTTTAAAAGCAGTTAGTCTGCTAACATTAAAAAAGGATATCCCCAGGATTTAAAGGGGTGCTTGCAGGGTTAAACGTGTATAGGCAACAGTAAGCGCTTTCCTTTAGGTGTAACGTATGCTTGTCGCCATAGTGCTAAAAAGAAAAATTACATCAATTCTCTTGTCGCTTATAATTTGCGCCAAAACTCGTCATGTAAGGTAAGTCACGACCGGCCACCGAGCCGAAAGCGACATTTGATAAAATCGTTCTCTTTACCTGTATGACCTGGTGAACCTATACCCCGAGTTTGTCTTCCACATTGACTTGTAAATTACTACTTTACTTACTGTTGTGAAGTAGTCTATAGAGCATAATAGATGAGTGGTATGGGGCATGATTTAAAGTGATTTTCTAGTAGTTGTTTATTGAAAGTGAAAGGCATTCGCAATTGATACCTTATGAAGTGGTTTAGATTGTGCAGTTCATATTTCCCATTTGCGGGCAATGCTTGTATAAAATCGAAACAAAATTTTTGTTATGGATTCATGGCACCTCTGAAAGACACCCTTGGGAGATCTATTAGTTTCTGTAGGAATAAAAGTGGTTAATTAGGGCTTTGTTTCGACCGTGATCGTAGCCTGCCTGGTCGAGAAGCCAGTTAACAAAATAAAATATTAAAATAACCGCTTCTCTTCGACTGTGAGAGTGGCCCTCAATCCCTAGATGTTGTAATGGCTTTCCATAATCAGGTGGGCGGCGTCAATTGAAGAGTTCAAAATTTAAAAAAAAACACTTGCACGCGCAATAACACAACAAAAATTAATGAATAATAATTTTACACAAAAAGAAAAACTACAGAAGCCAAAATACTTAAGTAATTAGACACCGGTAAATTAATTTCCTACTTGACGTGACATTCAACTGAAATTAATATGTCATACAAAACGAGACCTTACTATGAAAGGAAATAGTTGGAACCCTTGCCAGCGACCTTACATCGGCTGATGAATTACCGCCCTTTGCGGTACGGTAACCATGGTTCCGATATAAAACGAAAAATAAAACTAAAATAAAGAGAATTTTGTTATACGTCAATAAAAAAAAAATGTGATAAACATGTGTGACCAAAAATTATGCTTGATAATTTGCCATAAACATACTTTTAATTATAATGGTACAGATCTCTTCGCAATAGTTACACCCCTGTCATTTTTTTTTAAAATTCAAATTATATTCCGTTAAATGGCTATGGTAATTATAGCCGTCACACTATTTCTCATCACGCTACTAAGTACTAACGTGAGAGCTATTGCGTCGGGAGTCGATGGTAGGGAACCATGAGAATTTCCTCACTAAATAAAAAAAAAAGAAACTCTCCTGAGTTTCTTCTTTTTTATTTACAAACAAAGTGAAATCATAGATAGCTGACTAATTCGATTAGTAATAAAATTTAACTAGCAAAAACTATTACATCGATTTTTTAATTTTATGTTAAATCTGTTAATATTTTAAAATAGGAGAAGAACTAATTTAATATTTGTTCTTCTTCTATTGAATATATGAAAATACAACAAATTCCAACAAGTGCCATCATTTAACAGCATAAATAATCAAAAGAAAAGATATATTATTTTCTAAACATAATCATAGTCACCCTACTCAAGCCCTTTGTCGCCGTCTACAATGATGCCCTTTGCGATTGATTAGTCGACATTTCAGTCCCTTCAGTCGTAGGGCGTCTCGAAGAAGCCACACAAAGTACTTGGAGTAAGGAATTAGGGTTGTGTTGTGGCAGACTTTTGAAATTAGGTGTATTGTACTTAGAATGGACTTTGCTACAGAGATAAGCAGAAACTTTAGGAATGTAGTGTATAAGGCTTGTGTACGCGTACATTTTATAATACGATAGAAAGTTTCAGTTGGAGTCCAAGGAATTGTCCTCAGTTTTCTTTTAGCATTGGAGACGCCACTTACCTTTGCTTTTTCTCTGCCGGTGAGGCGCCTTCCAATGTTGCGTCGGGGTCTTGATTCACAACTCCGAAAGGTGCTCACAGGAGCTATAAACCGTAGCTCTCGAGGCTGTGGCTGATGTTAAGCGGTATTGCCCGTGCGGATGGGTAATCACGGCGCGGTTAGCGGGCGTTGCGTTTGAGAGAGTGCACACGCGGTCTTGTGACGTTTTTCATAGTATAGCGGAATGGAATATGGAGCCGGCGGGATAGTGTTGCCATATACATTACATAAAAGTATGACGCGTTTAGTACACGAGTGTTTACATATAATCCTACTAATATTATAAATGTGAAAGTTTGTGAAGATGTTTGGATGTTTGGATGTTTGTTACTCAATCACGCTCTAACGGCTACATGGATCTGGCTGAAATTTGGTACAGGGATAGAGTATAGTCCGGAATAACACATAGGCTACTTTTTATCCCGGGAAAATGTTCCCACGGGAAGCGGGAACGGGAACCAAATTTCACGCGGGCGAAGCCGCGCGCATCAGCTAGTAATTATAATTTGTACCATAAATATATAAATTAAAAATATGTATACGTCGAAGCTGGCGCATCCAAGCCTTTAACGCAACGTCTAAAGGTGAAAGTCTACATGCAGTGCGAGCTATCAGTTCAATTTCGGCGCCGGGACATAATCTACTTACAGTCGGTTTAGTTAGGATTTTCAACAGTGAGCGAGTTTTGCTGCGACGACAAACGTAAAATAAAATGCCACGAGCCAGATGAACTGACGACTTAGAAAATGGCACGGAAGAGTATTATAGGGAAACTAGGGAGAGGGCCATGCCTACTAATAACCCACATTACCACAAAGAATGTTTTTCAGAACTGTTGCAGACTATAGCAATTTCCTATCATTATTTTTCTACTTGAGGCAAAGTATTTTGTTGAATCCAAGTTCTCAACAGTGCACTACTTTTCTGTCTTGGTATTTTTGGAATAGATTTAAAACCAGGCCTTCATTCAGATCACGGACTTTATGTGTCTCTACTGTTATAAATATCGTAAATATCTCAGCTATTGCAAGCTTTCATAACCGCAGTAACATCTTATCTTGTAGAATGAACGCGCTCTAGTTTGTTATCTATTATCAGGCGTTCCGTACAAGACCTCTTTTGTAATACAAGGTAGACAAATTGCTTTTAACATAAGCACACTTTGAAATTCAGTTACGCAACGGCAGCTAAAATGAAGGCACTTCAGCCACAGAATAACTAATATCACTTAGCACTTCAGCACTGAATATTTATAAGTAGATATACTAGACGATACCCGTTCGTTTTTCCCACGGGTAAGTACTCATTCCCGGGATAAAAGGTTATATACTATATTTAAGCTATCCCTGTACCGAATTTCAGACAGATTCGTTTAGCAGTTAGACCCTGAAAGAGTAACAAGCTGCCACACTTCTACACTTATAAACTTTCGCATTTATAATTTTAGTAAGATTGTTAACTAAATAAGATTTTGAAAGTACCTATTATTATGAACTGGCAGACAAGCAGACATGCACTCAGAATCATTTTGTAACTCGAAATCTTTCCATAACTATGATCGTAAGATATTTTTGATAGCTCAATCAAAAAACTCTCGTGGCCCCGCGGACTCAGTGTTCTGTAATCGATCACTGTAGGAAGCAACATTTACTATGGTCGGTCATGGATGGGTGACCATCACATTACTACTTTGTGACATTTATTTTGCGAGCATTTCCGTGCTTCGCAAGGCACGTTAAGCCTGTGGTCTCGGTTGCCAGTAAAATGGCAGTCGTTAAGCCAAGTTAAAAGCCTTAATGTACGGCTTAAAAATAATTCAACAGTCACATCCTGCCCCTGTCCATATCAACACGGCAATATGGCTCTACCCGCCTATGGTCCCACCTATTACGTGGGACAATTTCGAGAAGGTGAATTTAGGCATATAATATGCCTCTGTCTATCCCTTCGGGGATAAAGGCGTGACCAGAAATTATTATATGTATGTTACTTCTTTTCATTGTGATGTTGTCTGTTAATCACAAATACCACTTTCTAGGTAAGGTTAACTTGGGCTTTAAGATCTAACTCTGTTTAAGATCTCTGAACGGCTCCAATGTCCGGGTTCGATTTCCGGGTTGTATCAAATATATTCGCTAATAAGTTCGTTAGTAAAATAAGTTAACTGTGTGATCTACAAATGTTTGTATCGGAGTTTAGGTGTTTCTATGTACATAACAATAATATTATGTATGTAGGTATTTAGAAATATATTAGTATGTTTATCAGTAAAATGTCTTCATCACATAGCACAAGCTCATAATAACTTACGAGTATGCGGGCTCGAGGGCGTTGTTTGTGAATATCCCACAATATTTAGTATTCAGATATCTACTTGTCTTCATCACATAGCACAAGCTCATAATAACTTAGGAGTATGCGGGCTCGAGGGCGTTGTTTGTGAATATCTCACAAAATTTAGTATTCAGATACTTATGACATGCAACTCGTAAGTCGTCGATTTTGATTCTTTCTCCGTGCCGACATGGTAGCCAATAACAGAATTAAAATCCATTTTTAGGGTTCCGCACAAAGGGGCAAGAACGGGGCCTATTCATGAGACTTCGCTGTCCATCTATCTGTCTGTCCGTCACGAGGCTCTATCTCACGAACGGTGATAGCTAAAAAGCTAAAATTTTTTTACAGATTATGTATTTTGGTAGCCGCTATAACAACAAATACCAAAAACCAAAAAATAATAATATAAGGGGGGCCCCCATACTACAGATGGAATTTTTTTGCTCTTTATATTTTTTATAATAAGGAAGGCAGCAAGTAGGGCACTAAATATAAAAAAAAACATTAAAGTAAAATGGACATTCAAGGGGGGCTCTCAGCCCTGGGCGAGGCCGCAGTTTCGGCCGTCGGTCTGTTGGGAGTCCTGCGACATCCTTCCGAGGGCTTCCCCGAGGCTCCCAACCATAGGCTGTTGGGCGTTACGTGAGGTTTTTAGTCGGTAGGAGTTCGGCATAACATCCAATCAGGATTTTCCCTCACGTTAAACAAAAAAAAGGGGGGCTTTCATACAAAACTTGATTTTTTGTTGTTTTTTGGTACTGAACCCTCCGTCCGCGAGTCCGACTCGCACTTAGCCGGTTTTTAGTAAACTATTCTTAACATTTATTCCACCATTTCTATCTTCTTAATGTTATACCAAAAACATCTTTACCCATAAATTAAAATCAAAAACGTGAGAGTGACGCTGTAAAAAAACCTTTTTTATACTAACGTGTGTCGATAGGGTCCGATAAAAAACGACGGTAGCATGAGAGCCATTTTTATTTTAGAGACACCTGCCTATTAATAGTTCCCTTGCAAGGCCTTGTGCTGTATTATAATGTATTTAAATGCGTTTCCAAAATGTGTGCACCGAGTTATGGTCCCAGTGAGGGTGGTGACTTTTTAATGCGTTTTGACACGTCGGTTTTTTGCTTCTTCCTTAGCAACTGCTTATCGATAGAGGCTATCGAGAAGTGGCTTCAATAAATTGTTGCTCTTTATACTCAAAAGTGATGTCAATGAAGGTTGAAAGCCGGCCACGTGCCAGTCGAACTCGTTCACTGAGGGTTCCGTACGAAAAAAACGGCAAGAAATCAATGCTTGTTGTTTGATTAGTATTTAATTTTGCATAGCAGCAACAGAAATCTCTGTACTACTCTAGCTATCACGGTTTCTAGAGATACAACCTCGTGATAAACTGACAGACGGATAGGGAAGTCTTAGTAGTAGTGTCCCGTTTTTACCGTTCGGTTACGGAACCCTCACTTCACTGCTGCAGATTGGGTCACTAACTATTTTATTTCAATTTTTTTTTTGCGTAATTTGTTGCGTAACCTGTAAACATGTAATGATGTCCACAGTGTCACAGAATGAAAACGAGGATACCTATTCCAGAATCAAATTCGTAAGAGAATTGTATGTGAACTAAAGTCAGCGTTTTTAAACTTGCTTTTAGCGTTTAAGTAGTGAAAGTTTTTCTCTTTTCATCATGTTATTTTCC
Source organism: Miltochrista miniata (assembly GCA_933228765.1). Lineage (NCBI taxonomy): Eukaryota > Metazoa > Arthropoda > Insecta > Lepidoptera > Erebidae > Miltochrista > Miltochrista miniata. The sequence continues at coordinate 38,584,227 of OW121752.1, forward strand.
ATAGGTACTTAAATAATATAATTCACGGTATGTGCAAAATAACTGTATGTTTCGGCAGTTGAAGTAATGTGCTCCCTGTCATATTATAATAATATTTTGTACTAGCTGATGCCCGCAGTTTCGCCTGCGTGAAATTTGGTTTCTACACTGTCTCTAACCTATCTCTGTAGGTACCAAATTCCAGCCAGATCCGTTCAGCCGTTACAGCGTGAAAGAGTAACAAATGTCCACACTCACAAACATTCGTATTCGTAATAGTAGTTAGATAGATAGATTTCTGATTAACAAATTCATAATACATATTATAAGATTTATGTAAATTTATTTATTAAATACATTTCTTAATTCATTGGCTAGACTACTACTTGACTTAACTTCTCTTCTAAGCAATTGACATCGTAACTTAGCTCCTTCTTCGGCTAGTCCCAGTCATACTGCAAGCCAACGACGTATGGGAAAACCGAACTACGGTAGACTTTGTCCTCATAATACAGATGGTCCAACCAAGACCTGTTAACTTAATAACCATGTAAATTTCATCTTCTAAGCGTTCATGTTCATTTTAATGGCTCTTTTTACTTTTCTAATGTAATCTTCGTAGAGGCCATTCCCGTATTTTACAAAGACTTAGTGAGTCTGTGTCCTGCACCGGATGCAGCCAGCATTATAGCTATAGCTGACAATCTTTCATTCTAATGCACAGTGGACACTACCTGAAGCGTGGTCTTTCATTATTCCTGGCAAGCCATCTTCGAATTTTCTTCTTCTTTCACATATTTATTTTTGTTATACAAAATTTAAAAAAATTAATAATAATATTTCCGATAGTACTATAGAGCAAAATCATGAAAATGACAATGTCAATCGGACTGAACTTCCACAAATGTGTCAAAATAAAAAGTAATTTAAATCAAAAATAAGAGTATTTAAGGAGTATTGATATCAACTCCGGAGAAAATCAGCTCCAAAATAATTTACATTCCCTTTTTAGGTCGATAACGTATAAATTTCAATAAAATAAGTAACACGTCTTCCATCAATTATGTTAATAATGCTATATGCCAAATTTTAAGTAGATTGGACCAAGGAATCGCGCTGTCCCATACAAACCCTCCTTTTTTATACCTTTGGAGGTTGAATTTGCAAAAATGGTAAAATTACTTTTTTCAAATTGTAACAAACAACGCTCACGCTGAATTTCATCATCGTACCATTAACCGTTTCAGCAATAATTGATAATAACTTTATACGACTTAAGTTCCTTTTTTATTTTATAATAAGCATACTTTTCCGGGATGAAAAGTACCCAGTGTGGTGCCCAGGATACAAAAAAATAATTATACCAAGTTTCATCGTAATCGAACCGGTAGTTTTTGCGTGATGCCTGAACAAACAGACAGACAGACAGACAGACAGACAGACAAAAAATTTTTTAATCACATTTTTGGGTTCGGTGTCGGTCTAGTAACACCCCCTGCTATTTATTTTTTTAATATTTTTAATGTACAGAATTTTGATCCTAGAATGCCAGTGACGTTCATATTGAATATCATGTATATTTAAATTTCACAATAGAAATACACTTTTCAAATATGTCAACTTCTAATCGCCGTAACTGACACCGCGCCTCATCGTTCGTGCGTGACGGTAGATGTTAACCCATCACTGGACAAGCTCGCACCTGCATCATGCGTATACGCCACAATAACCCTCACAAAATTTACATGTATTTTGTCATCATTGTAGTTCCCTAATTTATTTACACAATTTCCTCGGTTGTCCCTCTAAAGTGCTTGAAGTTTACTTTTTTTAAATGGTTCGAATTCTTTGCCTTTGTTAGTGTTTGTTTTATGTTCGACATTCTTGTTCGATTTACGAAGTGAGTTTGTTCGGGCTTTAAAGGCTTTGAGTATTATGTGTTTCTCATGTACCACCTACCTTCTGATGTAGGTATGTGGTTCGTTAGAATGTCAATAAAGAATCTTCTGTATAATATTCAGTATATTTACTAAGGAAAAATTGGGGATCAAACCAATCGGTTTCTTGTATTTATGATCCTAGTTATCGTAATGATCCTTTATATAATTAGTTCCTTGAACTAACATGGCAAATATAAAAAATATTAATGCCGAACGAATTATATTATCGATGGACACGATTTGTTTTCTACGATGTACAAAAACATGATACAGTACTTACTTACCTACTAATTTTCTTCGTTCTACAATGTCTTTTTTCGCCATGGTTGGACTACCTCGGTGGCGCAGTCGGTAGTTTAACCGCCTGCCGCGCTGGGTACTATTCCCGGGTCGGTTCAAATATTTGTGTGACACACAAATGCTTGTTTCGAAGTTTGGGTGTTTTCTATTTATAATATGTATGTATTTAGAAATATATAAGTATGTTTATTGATCGTCTAGACTAGATCCCATAGCACAAGCTTATATTAGCTTAATTTGGGCTAGATGATGTTGTGTAAGATTGTTCACAAATATTTATTTTTAATTTATGATTCTATTCCAATTGAAATTACCATAAATTATTCTCCATACTCAAACCTACTAAATTAGTTCTACAGCTTGTAGATATTATCAGTTGCTTAATTAGTTATGTCCACATGTCCAGTAGCGTTATCAACGCAATCAGCAATCCACCTGTCAGGAATTACACCAACAGATATTATTGTTGTATGGTACCTATAGTTCATTGTACACCGGTAGTTGAACAGCTGTTTAATACGGAAATACGTGACGCTGATTAATATTTAAGCTAATTAGTTTATAATATTGCCAGTCATAACAAGAACAATGAAATATTATGAGACGCAATTTTAAAGTGTGAGTCGGACTCACCCACACAGGGTTCCGCACCAAAAACCAGCAATAAATCACGTTTGTTGTATGGGAGCCCACTTAATGACCCCTTTATTTCGGATTTAGTATTTGATGTCATAGCGGCAACAAAAATACATCATCTGTGAATATTTCAGATTTCTAGCTATCACGGTTTCCGAGATACAGCCTCATGACGGACAGACAGACAGACAGACAGACAGACGGACAGCGAAGTATCATGAATAGGGTCCCGATTTTACGCTTCAGCCCTAAAAATATGGGTGTACAATATTTCTGGAGCTCCAGCAACCTCACCTGCTAGACGTTTGTTTGCTGACCTACAGACTAGGCAACGTCGAAGACTTCTATCATAGGGTTAAAACGTGAGATACTAGTCGCTCCCAACAATGGCCTAAATAAATCATCAAACCATAGCTACACCTAGGAGCTAATAAAAGCTGTTCGGTAGCATCTGGAAACACATTAAGATGACGAAAGGAAATCATTTAAAATATACTTACTCACTTCAAATTTTGTAAGTAGTTCATCTTAATCCACCACGTACTCTCGATTATTCCAAACCACAATGTGGTCAACAATTCAATTAATTTCGTTTATTGTTGGTATTGTATCGGCCCCTCTTCACAGTAACAGCTAACGAGTTTAAAGGACTGGATTCAAATCTATTACTACTTCTTTGACTGCCTCAGTGGCGCATTCGGTAGTGTTACCGACCGCTGCACTGAGGTTCACAAACGTTTGTTCTGGAGTTCAGGTGTTTTCTATATAATTATTATCTCTATGAGTCGTCTAGATCTCATAATACAAGCTTTTTTAGATTACATAATTTAGGCCAAATGATGTTTGGTAGAACGACCAACAGTACCACGGATTATAACGCCTTTCTCTATAAGAAGAGGGCATACATTTCGCTACAGCAGTCCCAGATAGCTTTCCTTTACTATAAATTAAATAGAACTTAAAACAGTTTTACTGTTGCCACTGCAGGGATTGATTATTCAACTTGGTGAGATTTAATACTAGCGACTCTGTTTCTTCATATATATATATATATCCCTTTTATCACATAATCCTATTATGGATCGCCGCTTCTCTTTAACCTCTGACCTTCAACTGATCAGGTCGACAACCTTTTAGGCATAAAGGCAGTTCAAGTAAAACAACGCTTAATTTGACATGACGCTGTCCATTAACAGGTAGGTCAGGCGTTAAACACTAACAATAGGTACTCTCAGACTTTCTCGAAATTTCTTAGTGCTACTCGTAATTTTTTTACATTCCTGTTATTCTTTAAGTGTAATTTTTTTTCACAGCTCACGATGGTACTTGGGGTCCAAACCAACCTTACCTAGACACAAATATTGATGCAAATGCAGACTGGCAGAAGAGTCTCTGACGCACACGAGGTTATGAATACTAGAGGGATTGACAGTCATACGGTAGTTGATTTCAGACATGACGTAAAGACCAAGGTGGTAGGGAGGAAGGAAACTTTACGGTACATTGTAAGTAGTATAAAAATAAGTATGATATTAAATTAAACCACGAAATCCACAGTTAAACATAATTTATTTCATATTATTTTAAGTATCACAGATCCTTTTATTTTAATAATCATCACTTTAACAAAAATATATATAGTCTACGGGTGGTGATGACACCTTATATATAGCAATAGTATGCTCCAACTACGTATGTAACTGCGATACATGATATTTACACTCTATCATTTTATATACACGACAGAAAAATGTTCTACCGTATTGAGAAGTTAGACAACCACCAATATCAAACCCCATTAAACTATTATTTTTTCAAAGTGTACAAGAAAGTGATACAAGCTTTATAACATAACATTGACTGGATATCTTTCATCTCAACTCAGCAATCACAATACTTACATAAATAAACAGTACGAATCGTGAAATATATTGTTGAATGATATATTGGTAGTGGCGCATGATTGAATTTACTGTTATATTTCTAAAAACAATAAATTACTGACGGATGGGAGCTATCTCTCTCTATGAAAGTCTGCAGTGAAGAAGTCAGTAAAAATATCTAATTCTTATGACACGTAACAAAATGTATAGAAATCTTTATAAAACTCTAATAGTCTACAAAGATTTACAAATATTTCGTCATTTCCCACTAAAAGCTGTTTACACTATGGTGACCACTCTTTTATTACCCCGCTACTTTTTGAATAGTAGTCCTGTTTCGGTATTTCACATAGGTATGCAAATCGTCGAAGTACAAAACATTCATCTTTTCACAAAGTGGTACGAAATAACTGATACACTTGCAAATGGCTTATTGTAAAATGAAAAAGTGTTTATAAGAAATGAAACAAACACCGACGATGCCGTTTAGTCAGAACTTTAGGTGTAAACCTACAAATAACAATCCTAGTGTAAACATTAACTTAGGTATAGCGGTGAAATCTAAATAATGAAGTAAATTCCCACAAATATTATTGCAATTGGAAAGGCATCGAAAGCTATATACTAGCATTTATACGACAATATTGCTGTGAAAGGTTTCAATAGTCATTATGGTAATAGTCTGCAAGAATCGTTTGCTATAGCAAGCTATTTGGACATTGAGGCAAAACATGATTATTTGCATGAAAACGGTTCGACTTATTTACCTTTAAGATGTTTTATACAGAAATAGGACAGGAGATAATGAGCGAAAATCTGGCTTAACTAATTACGATAGTCATTAGTTGATACATAACAGAATAGTCTGGTTTTATGAAGAATCACAAGTTTTTAGCTACACATTGACTACATGAACTTTGATAACTTTTAATAAGCTCTCATCGCGGTACATTACAATATAAGTATAGATTTAACAAAGAAATCTGTTGATGAGTGAGTAACAACAGCCCTAGAATTAAAGTCAACATTTCAAATGCAGACTGAACACGAAATTAGTTTTATTATATATGTAAGACAAAACGTTTTAGCCATAAATGCAGTTGAAGTCTTTCTAGTTAGGGTTTTCAATATTACAATTCGATGTTCTCTGGGGTCCACTATATTGAAAACGATTGTTATCGTTTTGAGTAGTATCGTAATAATGTCGATAAAACGCTTTAACGAAAATAGTTACTACGTTTTAAGCTCAGAGATAGACACGTATAACGTTTTACATAAAATTATTGCCAAATATTTACCGTGGCATTATACATTTGGCACAATGTTCAAATTTCTAATAAGTGAGTTTAAAATAATTACAACAAATAAGATCATTTTAATATAGCCAATTTTTCAATTAATAAATCACTCAAAATTACAAAATACAAAAATAACAAAATAATCAACTGACATCGGCCTCAAGCCAACAGTGTTTCTTTAAAAGACGTTTTAGGCACTATTATTGCTAATATAATATAATTTATTCATTGTTCGCTTATCTACAGCATAGAATATTCTATACAAAATATACTACGAAGCTTTTACAAACTTAGGCCGCTGGCCCACGAAACTATACTTTTCTCTAACATAACATTTAAACTACTCATTAGTTTATCAACAATCGTCCATACACTTTCACATGAGTCTTTAGTTTCACGAAGTTCATTGTTCACAATAGTCACATAACACGGCTACATACCACAGAATTGTGTTCATTATTTTAAGTAAGGGTCGGGTCTTTTTGGTATTCATAACCAGGAGGGTCGACCATGGAGAAGATCAGCGGCGTCATGACGATCCATTTGCCGCAAAGAAGCAGCCAGAGCAGCTGTAGCGCCCGCTCCACGCTCGCGACACTCCCATAACTCTAGAATAGCCTCTGTCGGCGAACTTTTCGTCGCAAACCACGTCGTGTATCTGTCTACACCTAGCCTCGCTGCGAGCGCACGCCAGTCATTACCGCGCGCATTTGGAGGATCCAATATTGCGCACAGCTGCCTCTTTACGCGTGGGCTCAATTTAAAAATTCCTTCAGATCCCCCGCATTCGTTCACTCCGGTTTCAGTTACTGTGACGTTTCTCTTAGCACTTCCTTCACTGCCGTCCTCACTGCGGCACATGCGAGCTTCTAAAAGGTTCTCTGTTATGTTAAAATTGCGCTGCGATTCTGCGCGGGGTGAACGCCCCTTCGGTGATCGGCTCCGCACATCGTCAAGAGATATTCGGAATGTCTGCTTATATGACGGATTGGTCCTTTGACAGGCCGACACGCTGAAATCGATATTGTCACAGTCGTGTGTTCTTTCTAATACAAAACTACAGTGCAGAGCGTTATAATTCGAGCTCCATACGTGGTTAAAAGGTATTTCCTGATAGCCGATACCCGGTTTGGCTTTCCAACCCGGACTTACATGTTCTAAATTCAAACAAAGATTTGATCCTCCATCTTGGAAAAGTAAAGTTTTAGGGCGTTCGAGTAAAACACCACCTAATTTCTTTTCCTGCTCTTGACAGTAGTACGCAGCGCACGGTGTATCCTCAAATACATAAAGTCTTATATTATATTCAGGGCTAGTTTCACCTAATAAAGCAGGTGCATATATTGCCAGTTGAAGGGCTTTAACAGCTTTTCCACTTAAACTTTCACCGACTAAAACAAACGTAGACAGCATATCTGTCACTAGGAATATTTTGTCATTGTCGAGTTGAGTGTATACCGGAGTGTTGATAGTTTCTTGTCCAAGCCCTACAATTTTCCTCCACTGAGGTTGGGTATTATCATTTTTAGCGCCATTATGGTCGATGGCATACAGTGAAAGATTCCAATAGCCGTGCTTGAGACTTGCACAGTGTGGCATTTGTAGAATGACTGACTTGTTTAATTGGATGCGCGGCGGCCCGCACTTAACTATTGGACTGAGTTGCGTGATACCTGCGGGCGGAAATTTGTTGTGAGTACTTCGTACATACATACATATGTTACAAACTTGATTCGCCTAAGGCGGGCGTTTTTTCTCTTAAGCAAAAATTATACCTCGCTGATACTATAACGTAATTATACAACGTTTAACATTGCTCTTGAAATGGTTCTCTATCATATTGCAAAATCAATTTATTTTTATTAGACTTGAACACAGTTAACTTATACAGTTTAATCTCATAAATATTCATAGATATTTGATGGTAAATAATAAATACAAAGCGGGACTGCGAAAGGTTTTTCATAATTGCGAGATGTTTGATGTCAAAAAACAATTTAGACGGTTCCTGAATAGATTCAAAATGATGTCAATTCTATAGTTCACATCCCTAATAGGGTTTATAACTTTAAATTACCTTTGCCAAGTCTCGGTCGATATCTGTCGTCCTTCACCACCGCCATATACATTTGTTCCCGCCGTCCCCTACTAAGGGCTCCCTCAGGAATCGTCAAAGCCACTCCAGCCGCTGCTAATGATAATCTCATTCCTGCAGCTGTGACCGAAACGGACTGTGAAGTGGGTGAATTTGAAACGAGTTCCGCTAGTTGTAGAGTCACTGATTCATTCGCAGCGTCGTACATTGAGCCAGCTGAAAAGATGATCCTACTTAGAGATACTAATTTAAAAAAGTTTATTGCAGTAATACGTAGGCAATAAGATAAAAATTACATTAACGAGGATTTTGGTAACTTACTAAAAAGCGTACTCAATTTTTGCAAAAATTACGCAAGTACTAAATATTGAAAAGTTTATACAAAGTAGGTAAATATTACAACTTACAACTCGTAAAGCAGCTTGAGGCTGAATGTTCAGATTCGCTGTATGGCTTACTGTCGTAGTCATCACTCTGACCCTTGCTCGAAGCGCATGGAGTAATCTGGTGGTCTACTGGTGAAGCATAGCTGTAACAAAGTATTTTTATGAAACGTCTTCTACGGGCATTCTGCTTTTCTGAATGATTGCAGTTAGTACTTACTTAGTACATATTTGCATTGAGTAGGTAACGCTTTATTAAACAATCAATTACCATTAAACACTTTATTGATCAAACTATGCAACTTTCTCATTTAAATATTTAAATGCTTCTTCAGCAATAGAAAAGCCGATGTAGGATAAAATAAACTGTTGAAACATCATTGCACATATTTTCACATATTGCTTTCTATATTAAGATAAGAAGTTGAATGTAAATGGGTTAGAAAATTACCAATTTATATTCCGTTAAACTACCGTTTAATTAACCTTTATAACGTACATTTATAGGCCGCTTTAGAGATCCCTAGAAATAGTTTCTTTACTATTACAAGGTTAAGATATTATTACTGTGATACTATCTTTACATTTTAGATAAGGTACTTTTGAAGCACCTCAGCATATGAAATTATATATTAAAATTCTATTCGATAATACTACAACTTTTTCACTGATTTAATAAATCTACTCAAAGGCCTTATTTTTAGCATTCCATAGATTCACCGTGCAGGTGCCGGGTCCACGACGTGGTGCAAAGGAGAACACTGTGTGGTTATCGGGGACTTACAACCCATTTAAGTAGGTTTAGGGTGGCCACCTTTTAACGCGTCAGTGCTCACCTTCACTCTCCTCAATGTTCCCCCCTATATCTGATCTGATTTGATAAGATCCTATCAATGCCGCTTTGGATATACGTCATAGTTTAGAGCTTACCGAAGCTTTTGACAATCATAATAATATATGAACAAGTAATTCAGGGATTTAGCTGGAATGCCCCTTAATAAATTTTAAAAACTCATCGCCCCTACCATATTGGTAAAAATATCTCTTTATAGTTTTAAACCGATCAAACGGATGTGTATTATTTATTAACGTCAAATGAAATACTAATTTTGTACTAATCTATTCAAATTAATAACTTAAATCATGATACGGTTATTTATTATAAGCGATTAAGTTTTTACAAACATTCCTATATTTTTTGCTTAATACCGAAACGGAATACTGTTAACAACTCGTTATGTTGATACTGACACGTGTTTGTTTTATATTTTAAATTGTAATTTATAGTTTTAATGTTTACGACCATTATAATTATTAATTGTAAATAATTACACTATCATAAACTTTATATGGTATAAAAAAAAGTCGCTTTCGCTGTCTATTCGATTGGAACTTTGAAAGAAATCAACGAATTATAATGCAGTTTTAGCAATAGATAGAATGATTCAAGAAGATCGTTTATATTGTATGTATATATTGTATGTATATTTTTTAGTAAGTAGTACTGAAAAGTCGAAAAAATGAACGTAAATGAAGTTACGCGGGTAAGCGAGTTAGTCGGTTGAGCAAAAAATAAACACGTGCAAATTTTGGTCAACTAGTAATTTAGTAAAAGTATTTTTTGTTACGGATGTATTATAATTTATGAGGCACGCCTTGTAGCCTTAGGAGGAATTTATGTCTGGGTAATGAGTATATCTAAAGTAAAAAATAATATATTATATCACATTTTGAAATATCCAGTCCTTAAATCATGACATTTATGATTATGAACCAGTTCGATAACTTATTGAAATACTATAAAAATGTCTAGAAGTAACGGTTTAAAGTCTAACGGTTCAATATTCTTAGATACGATATTACCTTTTCATATCACTAATTTTTAAATTAAAATGAAAATCAATCTTACTAATATAATTTAGCTAGTTTTTGATGAAAAACATCCAAAGTGTTTGTTATTCAATCACGCTCTAACGGCTCAACGGATGTGGCTGAAATTTATTTAGTTAAGGAATAAATTGGAGTCTGGAATACCACATAGGTCTTTCAGACTCTAAAGTAGTTCTGCCCCCTTAGAAAAGTGACTTTTACTTTAGAAGAATAGAATTCTCAATGTATGAGACTAACACTCGTTATCGAGACTCGATAACGAGTGTCAGTCTCGATAACGAGTGTCAGTCTCGATAACGAGTGTCAGTCTCGATAACGAGTGTCAGTCCCCACAACGAGTGTCAGTCTCGATAACGAGTGTCAGTCTTGATAACGAGTGTCAGTCTCGATAACGAGTGTCAGTCTCATAAATTGAGAATTCTATTCTACTAACGTAAAAGCCACTTGTTTAAGGGGGCAAAATCATTTGTCCTAGTAAAACGTTCCTATGGAATGCGGAATAAAGTCAAATAGGTCTAAACGGCGGTTTGCATTTAGTTCTTTCTAAGTTCTTACCTGTTTGTAAGATGTGGAACGTCATAATGGTGTTCTGCTCTTGAGTCAGGTTGTGGGTGTTCATATCTCGGAGGTCTGTGCTGCATCAGATCAGGGGCCAACGACAAAGATTGCTTCTCCACCGTCGGGTATATTTCCGGTTGGAAATCTGCTTGATTTAGAAACATATTCATTACTATTTGCACATTTTCGTGAACTGTTTTTAGAACCTACATTAAAGGTTAGACTAGCACATAAACGGTTTATGGTTACTTTCAATGTAAATAATAATATACATAAAATGTGTACCCTCGAACTTAATGTGAAAACCATGATGGTCCGATAAGAATGAATTTGTATGATAATATTTTTTCAGGCTACCTGATGACCGTATTTTATCCACTAATATCAGGTCAATCATAATTACTTCTATGGTTAACAATAGACATTAGACATTTAGGTTGTGATACGGATATCCTATCAAGATATTGATTTATACATGCGTGAGTGAAATTATTTTGTCATCCCTATCCATTTGTTAAGTATCAAGAATTATGTACGAGTATACCATAAAAATATTCAACCAATCTTATATCAATTTCGGATCGGATATTGGATGTTCGATGTGAATACTAAGTGTTTTGATAATAGTTCTTATAAAGATTATTAAGCTCTTAGTTGCTACGATCTATTTGAAAAGATCTTAGTGGTTAAAATTCTGTTCAAATATACTTCGCGATTATTAGATCGACAAGGATTAGTTGTTGGTAGGGTTGAAGTTGAATTTGGTTTTACTCGAACAACGCATACACCTAAATTTATGTTATCATCACCATTACTTATTGATTTCAAATTAATTTTACTAGATCACAGCGAAATATTAACAAGTGACGTTAAAATGTCAGCCTAATCTGGCAATATCTTCAGCTTTCTTGCATTCAGATTTTCAAGTCAACTGCATGTATATTTGATATAACTACGTCTTATAAATTATTAAAAATATTATTTGTATCTCTGTATTTATATGAATATCGTTAGTAAAAACTTACCAGTCCTTGTCATAGTGTATAAAGAATGATCTCTAGTTTTTCTTTGCAGTAGTTTATACACTACTGCAGCTCCTGCCAAGAATACCACTACTGCCACTGCGATGCCAATGTATAGAGGTATGTCGCTGTGAGCTGCTACTGTTGACAAACAAAAACGTTGACGTTAGTGGTTATCTTATTCAAGTTGCGAGTAAGAATTTTGCACAGGGGCGAAGTTCACGGAATCAATTCCCGATCGAACCAGGTTGTGCTTTTTTATAAATAGTCGTATTCAAAAGTGGTACAATATATGGTACTGATTGCCTTATAATCGAAAGATAATTAGATAACTAGTAACAATATTTTTGTATCTAGAAATAGATACAAAAATATTGAGGCTTCCTAATTTTGTACTTGGCGCTTGCTATTCACGGAAGAACCATCACGGAGGATCTTGTATACTCGTTAAGTCGACATTTAAATTTAGAAATATACCAGAGACCAAATCTCTGTGTATATCCAGTATTTTTGAATGCTGTGGCATTGAGTTGACAGATTATAAAATTATTATTATATGCATTTACCGATCACCTAGAAACATAAAAGAAAATATTGACTTATTTTTTGAACAACTAGAATTATTATTGTTTAAAATAGGATACAAAGGTAGGAAAATTATCATTTGCGGGGACTTTAATATAAACAGGACCAGTACTTGTAATATCTCATGTCAGTTTGAACAGTTATTAAAATCCTACAATTTAAAGTTATCTATAAACCAACCAACACGTTTGAGTTCACAGAGATGTATTGATAACATAGCCCATAATGTTCGAGGGTCCAAATCTTATGTTATCGACTTGTCTCTTTCTGATCATACTGCCCAGCTATTATCTTGCCCCATACGAGCAAATATTAGTGCGGGGCATTGGTTTAAGATGGAGAGGGACTATAGCAATAACAATGTTGTAAAGTTTATAGAATGCATAAAAAGTCTTACATTTTCAGAGTGCTTTACATGTGCGGACCCAGATGAAGCGTATGATAGCTTCTTTGAACTGTTTAAGTTTTTCTATGACTTGTGTTTTCCAATAAAAAAAGTTAAAATAAGCGCTGTAAAAAGATGTAAATGGCTCAGCAGAGGATTGAAACTGTGTTCTAAAAGAAAACGTCATATGTTATGGAAAAGCAGACTATCACCGACCCCAGAAAACAAAACTCAATATAAAAATTACACTAAACGACTAAAATGTATAATAAATAAAACGCAGAAAACACAGAATAACTATTACATTAATTCAGCAAAGAACAAAAGTAAGGCTACATGGCAAATAATAAATAGCTATAAGAGCACAGGGCCAAGAAACGAGATTACAGAAATTAAACACAATGAACACATAATTGTAGATCCGGACGTTATTGTTGAAATTTTTAATAACTTTTTTATCGACGACATTAAATCAAATACAAATAAAAATATGAATTGTTATAAAAATATTATTCACAATAAATATAATTCATTATTTATGAAACCTACTAACCCAGTTGACATTTTTAACATTATAATGAAATTAAATAATTCTGTTAGCACAGGATATGATGACATACACACAAAAATAATTAAATTAATACCTCAATACTTGGCACCCGTACTTAGTCATATGATAAATCTAAGCATGGAACAGGGAATTTTTCCAAAAAAATTAAAGAAAACTGTAATACATCCATTGCTCAAAAAAGAGGATAAACAAAATATTAAGTCATACAGGCCAATTGCATTAATTCCAATTTTTGCGAAAATATTTGAGAGGGTCATCTATAATAATATATATAACTATTTTGAAGATAATAATATATTTACTGAGGAACAATTTGGTTTTCGTAAGGGAAAATCAACTGGCACTGCACTCTTTCATTATCTGCAGCAAGTAATGACAGGACTAGACCAAGGAAAAAGTATAATATCTCTATTTATGGATATGACCAAGGCCTTTGATCACGTAGATCATGAAATCCTGTTATTGAAACTGGAAAAGTATGGAGTAAGAGCCAACTCACTAGAATTATTAAAATCTTACCTTACTGGAAGACTACAAGTAACCACGATCAAAAATATTAGTAAAACCTCGAAAATTGAAGTACACTATAAATCCAATCCAAGACTTGTTAAATATGGTGTTCCACAAGGTAGCATTCTTGGGCCACTATTGTTTTTGATATATATAAATGACCTTCCAAAAACCATTAACCAAAACATGATATTATTCGCTGATGACAGTACGGCTATTTTTGCTAACAATGACAGAAACATAAATTTAGAAATTGACATAAATAAATCACTCAAAGAAATAATTAAATGGATGACAGAAAATAACTTAAACATACATTTAGGAAAAACTACTTACATGACATTTAAAAACAAAAATTATATTTGTGACAATCTATCACTGAGTTACAAAAATGAAATAATAAGTGAAGTAAACATAACTAAATTTCTTGGTATCCATATTGATTCAGATTTAAATTGGAAAACCCAAATTGATCACATTTGTAACAAATTAAACTCTTTTTCTTATGCCTTGTTTATGCTCAGAAAGGTGGCAAACGAAGAAACTCTATTAACAGCATATCATGCAAATGTTGGTTCCATTCTCAGATATGGCATTTTATTTTGGGGTAACTCAGTCCATAAAGAACTTGCCTTTAGGGCTCAAAAAAAGTGCATCAGGAGTATCTGTGGACTTAAACAGACTGATTCTTGCAAACCCTCGTTTGGTAGATTAAGAATACTAACCCTGCCGTCTATGTACATTTATGAAGCCTTAATAACCGTAAGACACAACATAAAGAAATATAAAACCCTATCGTCTAAAAGACATAGAAGTAAACTGCACATAGACAGGTGTAGGACACAACAATTCAGGAATAGTGTATTTGGAATGAGTGCAAAGCTGTATAATAGACTGCCAGGCTATATTAAATCATCGGAGACTATCAATCTGTTCAAAGACAGACTCCGTGAACTTCTACTTGTTAAGACATATTATTCAATAGAGGAATATATTAACGATAAAAATTTATGACATTTTGTTAGCAAGAGTTTGTTTATTTATTTTGGATTTAATAATGTTAATTAATTCTAATAATTGTTTTAAATTTGTTATTGACATCTAGATGAATAAATTTGACTATTGAATGGAAATTAAATTAATAATTACAATAATATTAATGATACTTTGTTTTAGATGTAAGTAAAACTGAAATTTGTATTAATGAATTTGACACATAAGAAATTTTGTACCTAAAAATATTATTGTACGCCAGTAAGGCATGTTACGGTAGATCATTAATTGTAAATTTGTAACATCTTATAAACCTGTAACAAACAATGAATAAATGAATATGAATATGAATGAATTATATATGTGTATTTGGTAAACAAATAGTTAAAATAAAATTAAATTCACCTAATTGCAAATGACACCGAGCATAAACTATAGATGTAAAATAAAAAGCATAGAGTACAATAACGTACATGTATTTTTGAAAAAAAAAATAAGTTTGAAAGAGTAACCAAAGTAAAGCAAATTTTGTATAAACCACAATCTATTAATAACTAAAATTCGGTACCCGTTCCCGCTTCCCGTGGGAACATATTCCCGGGATGAAAAGTATCCTATGTGTTATTCCAGACTATAAGTTATCACTGTACCGAATTTCAGCAAAATCTGTTTAGCTGTTAGAGCGTGATTGAGTAACAAACATCCAAACATCTTCACAAACTTTCACATTTATAATATTAGTAGGAAGTAGGATATCTATGTCAGTGTGTCATAAACTCTTCTATATTTCGTCATCACAGTAAGTGTGTATCAAAATTTTTAGTAAAATAAAATATATTTTTCGTCATAATAAGGGATAAGGTTATGAAAAATTATAATACTGTTATCCACGACCAGGAATAAAAACATAATTAACGACCATGATTAAACTCAAGAGAGATGATATTTCTATCAAAATGGGGTCAAATGTTGTAATCCGATTAAACAGTCTAGTGAGGAAGTATTTTTAAAGTACCAAATCATCGAAAGACATTGAGCCACTGGTCACGATTAACATGAGGTGGAAATCCGTTTATATACATGTTACATGATTAAGGTTATTCGTAATTACAACTGCAACTTAATTCTGAGTTGATATTTAAGCTATTGTAGGCGAGAAAGTGGACATTGAGCCGAAGTTGTTGAGCTAGAAGAAGGCGGTAGGATTAAGTATTTTAAACGTATCATAAATACTTCACTTGTATATTTTGATCCCGAATATTTGTGATTCAACCAATGAGACTAGTTTACATTAAATGCATGGAAAATGACCAAACAAGTTGTTTATGTTTGATGAGCTTGCACGCTATTCAGTTAGTATGAATAGTGAGAAATTCCTAATATAGGAACTGGTCGAGTTTAGAAAATTATTTAACAAAAACAACAGAGGTTAAATTTGACAATATGAAGAACGAAATGTTATTTTATCTTTGAACTTTGTGTTTAATGTAGAGATTTTTAAATGAAGAAGTGAAAAATATGCAGCTTTAATTTGCAAATTGTTGCGATTTGCGATATAAATATGATTCATCATTAAGAAAACGAATTTTTTTTTCAAATTGTAAGAAAGAAAGAAAGAAAGAAAAAGAAATTTATTTCACATAGGCATTTACAGATGCTCTTGTAAAACGTCCAGAATATAAATCAAAATCTACCACCAGTTCACAACGCGACCCACCTGAGAAGAACTGGCAAGAAACTCAGCGGGTTATTCTTTTTAGAGCTCTATTTACAAAATGAATCTAAAAACTATGCATTTAACAATTTTTTGAGAATCCAGTAGAGCAGGTCATTTCCAGGCTTCTCCATCCAACAAATAATCACCAATTGTATAGTAGCCCCTGCAGTACAATTTACTTTTTACAACCTTTTTAAATTTATTAAGGGACATACTTTTAATTTCGTCTGGTAGCCTGTTGTAAAAGCGTATACAGTTACCCATGAAAGAATTGCTGATTTTGTGCAATCTGCTATGATAAACAGCAAGGTTACTTTTATTTCTAGTGTTGACATTGTGTCTATCACTTAACTTAGCGAAAATATGTAAATTTCTTTGCACATACATAAGACACTCAAAAATGTATTGTGATGCTACTGTAAGAATTTTAACCTCTTTGAATTTCTCGCGCAGAGAGACCCTTGGACCTAATCTATATATAGCTCTTATGGCCCGCTTTTGTAAAATAAAATTTTTATCTATATCTGCAGCATTGCCCCACAGTAGAATACCGTAAGACATTATGCTATGAAAGTAACTGAAATAGACTATTCTAGCCGTATCTACATTCGCCAAGTGCCTTATCTTTTGTACAGCAAATGCTGCTGAACTTAATCTATTTGCTAGATTAACAATATGTGGACCCCTGCAAACAAAACAATCCTGTTGTTGTCCCCCACGTAAAAGGGTAGGTCATTAAAATATATAAGGAATAAAAATGGTCCGAGTATTGAACCCTGTGGGACGCCCATAGTAACTACAGAGCCCTCTGAGCGTGTACCATTAACATCAACCCTCTGAATTCTATTGTTCAAATATGAAGTCAGAAGATCGAGAGCCTTGCTTCTTATGCCATAATGGTGTAATTTCCTGATTAATGTTTCATGTTGGACGCAATCAAATGCCTTATACAAATCGCAAAACATACCAATTGCATCTCGTTTATTCTCCCAGGCCTCGTAAATACATTTCAATAACTCTACACCAGCATCGGTAGTCGAGCGTCCTTTAGTGAAGCCAAATTGTTTCTCATGAAACAATTTGTGACTATTAAATGTCTCTCTATACTTCAAATAATTTCGGAAGCATTTTCACCCGTATTTGGATTAGCGAAAAGATTGAAATGTGTGCTTTATGGGCAACCGTCTTTGAAATATCTTGAGGCATTCTCCAATAATGTTTTTTAACACGACATTATTTTGTGTAAAGAGTTTTTTTGAACTTCTTAACGATCATTTTGAAGTAAATGTGTATTCAAAAGAAGTTTTAGAGACATGTGGCTTGTTAATTTTATTTTCGAGGTGATGTGGCTAATGCGTTTCACATGTCAATGGGAGTGTTAAAAGTGTGTGATGGATTTTTTATTTAGATGTTTTAAAATCTCTATGACGTTTCATCTTTGTAAAGTAAAATATATTTAAAGTTATATATAAAATGAAATTCTTACTAAATATATATTTAAAGTCCCCATTTTGAAACCAAAGGGCCCACTCTCGTAGCTTCTTATAGGCCTTTTTAATTTGAAACAATATTTTCTTTACACGTCTTAACTTGCCTTAATAGCTGAAATCAACAGACTGTCTTTCTTTTAAGACTATAATTTCAACTGCGATTATAATAGTCTCCATCTTCACCCAACAGGATTACCACTTTTCAGCCTTAGCAATATACTAGTTCAAATAAGACAGTGTCAGGTTTGTAACCAACTTTTACGAAGAAGCAGTTTTTAAGAAGTGAAAAATATATGACTAACAGCGAACTTAAAGAGTTTGCATTGTTCTATACAGGCCAGCCTTGATCTTAATTACGTGGGCTCTCAATCTAAGATCGTTATCGAGTTATCGAACGGGCGCGATGACTTCATTCAGTGGTTCGCTTCCTCAGTTCGTGTTCCGTGTTTTATATCAAGTTTTTTGAATGGCCAGTTTGAATTATTATTTAGAGGCTGTAATGAATTACCAAAAAGGTCAATATGAAATACTGCAACAGATACACTTATTCGTATATTATTATTGAATTACTATTCTTGTTACTCATAGTTAATTTAATAGCGTGTTTCAGACATTGGTATAAATCTGCAGTATACTACTTTAACTTTGTTTTTAACTTATCATAAGAACATCAAATCCTAATGAAAACTCATTAGTAATAAGTTTTGAAAGTATTCTCGTTAAGTAGTAGTCGAGTATTTTGTAAAGGCTTTTTCAATATAGATGTTGAATACCTAAACTCTGTTGTGTCTATATCAACACCTTAATATCAGATTCAAGGAATCTTACTTAATATAAATTCCTCATCAAACCTTGCGAGTTATCCTTTCAAACCAGAGTTATTACATAACTGGCGTATCGAATGCCCGGCATCCAAATCGAATGTAATAAATTAATAAACATCGTATCCATATGGGCTGACAGAATCGATACTGACGATTATATCGATGTAATCGTTAGTCACGCGATGGCTACCAGGAACACTTCAACATTGAGGCTTTGGCCGAATCGAAATGTTAATTGGTAAAAATTTCGCATGATTTTGCCACGAATTGAAAACAAAAAGAACAAAGGAGTAACTCTTTCTTTAACCCATTTACAGCGACCGATCGTTATAACGATCACAAAACTGTGTTTAAATACCCTCCATAAAAAAATATGTATCTACTGGAATATTTTTGCTTATTGTCTTTGATTCGAATGAGTGGTCATTTAGCTGTGTTTCGACGCGTATTTCATTGCCCTATATTACTTATTTTGAATTTCACAAAGCATTATATCTTATCCAAGTGAAAAAGTTTCATTATGTCTTCAAAACGGTAAGTTTTCACAAAGTGTCTTTTGGTTAAAACTCATGTTATATTTGTTTTTTATAAATTTGTAACTAGTCTAACTAGATATGAAGCAAATTTTGACCATTTACATAATATTTAAAAAAAAAAACTAGTGATTAATTTTGTGATCGTTATAACGATCAGTAGTAATTTGGGTAGGTATTTATTTTTAGATCTATTCATCATACTCAGCCATTATCTCTCGATGAAATCATCATCAACCATTCGATGGGGATATAAGTTCTGGGTTGGTGCGACCAGATTGGGTTATGTACTATGGTTTGATCCATACCAAGACCATTCAACAATTATTCCACCGCTTTATAGGGAGTTAGGTCTGGGAGCTGGTGTTATTTTGCGTTTTGCTGATCATTTACAATTTCGATTCCCAGGTGCCTCTTGTCACCTGTTCTTTGACAATTTCTTCTCTTCCATTGCTCTTTTTCACGAATTGGGTAACAGAGGACTCAAAGCCACCGGAACAATCCGTGAAGACCGTACAAAAAAATGTCCTTTACCCTAAAATAAAGAGTTCAAGAAAACTGAAAGAGGCAATTTTAGTACCAGTCTAGTCGTCCAGAGCATATTTCAGTTTGTAAGTGGAACGATAATAGCGTGGTGACAGTAGTATCCAATTCAGAAACCATCGAGCCCTTACATAAAGCTAAACGGTTCTCACAGCAGCAGAAAGAATTTGTCCACATTGATCAGCCTGCAATAATAAAAACCTACAATGAAAAGGAGGAGTCGATAGGTCCGACCAAAACATTGGTCTTTATCGTACATCCATTCGCGGCAAGAAGTGATATTTCTCACTATTTTGTCACTGCTTAGACATGGCTACTCACAATGCGTGGCAACTTTATAAAAATAATGGAGGAGACTACGATCACCTTACATTTCGGAGAACTATTGCTAGAGGTATTTTGGAAACTTATAGAAGAACTGAGAAGCGTGGACCTTGTCCCACTCCCAGAAATTATAGGGAAACCTCTCGCTACGATAGAATTGATCACTTAGTTGAATACAACGACACAGAGCATCGGTGTTCACTTTGCAAAAAAAAAAACGAACTTCTCTTGTCCAAAGTGTAAAGTTCACTTGCATCCTAAAACATGTTTTTCGGCTTACCATACTCCAACATAAACAACTATAATGTAGTTTATTATATTTTGTTACAGTAATAAAAGCTTTTTGTATTACCAAAAATGTTTTTTAATTATAATAGAGATACAATGTACATATTGATACTTGTGTTACCGTTACCCTACTCACTTATTACTACTGATCGTTATAACGATCGAAGTTTTCCGAGCTTTCCAAAAAACCTAGATTTTTTTTGGTATTTTTCCATGTTTACTATATCCATCAAGGTAACAATATCAAAAAATTAGGAAGTTATCAGAAAAAAAATAGTTTCAGTAACAACTGGGTTAATCTGTCTAAAAATAGTTATTAAGCTTGTAAAAAGTTATTATGCTAAAGCATAACTAACACTAACTAAAATAACTTCTAAATATATGTATTACTGAATAATTTGTTTCTTTCTTTCATGATCTTTAAAATTAAAGAATCAAAATTAAGATTTAAAATTAAGTGTTATACGTTTTGAAATCTTGAAACATTTATATTTTTTTGTTGATTTGACTTTTATATGAAAATTGTAGAACCCTATACAACATTTTTTTTAAACTTTCCAAAAAGAATTTAGAAAATTGCAACAAATCTCGTTCTACATAAAATGGTATTTTAGGTTCTTACTTGAAATAACATTTTATGAAGCAACTGTAGAAACTCATAACATAACCATCTTTTATCCATTTTCGTTAACAGAACTCCCATGCAAACTATTGATTGTATGTGGTTAGGCATTTCATTTTATGTGGTTATGAACAACAAAAGTATCTATCAGCAGTAGAAACTATTTTATAGATTCTATAGGTTTACGCGCAATAAGAGTTTCTTTTGAATGCCATAAACGTTTTACAGGCACTTCCAACTTAATATATTGATAGTTCAGGGAAGCGCTGCCAGTTGCAATGCACGAAACAGTAACGTACTGGTAGTTTCAAAAGTGTAAAACAAGGCACCTACTATAAGTAGAGACAAAATATATTATTTGCATTTAGTCATTTTTCAAGCAGAACTTCCAGGCATTTTCATCCACATTCGTAGTTTAATATTTCTTATTATTAAATTTTTATATCAGATGGAATATAGCGAACGTAAATTTGGTTCATCGTGACATTACAATAGATTCCACAAAGTGCCGAAAATCGCGAGTGAAACTTATTTTAAATATCCCTTTGAATACTAGCTGATAGCGCACAGTTTTTGCAAAGGTACAGCTAGCTTACTCAGTAGAGTATGCAGTATGCAGTAGCATACACTTATGTCCGCGAATGTAGGTCCATACATACGCAATGACGCAACGCTGCAGTAAAACGTACTTCATATCAATAAATCTCCTTCATAAACAAGTTCCAAGTCCCACATTTATAGCCCACCGATGTATGAAACTCTATAAATCATTACATCCGCTACTTACACCGTTCAAATCAAAACCGCATAGACGTCCCTAGATCGTATTTACGTATGATTAGTACGTGGTTATAGATTAATTTCGAAATTTGTACACTGTGTAAACATTTGTCAGTACCAAAGGCATGTTGTGTCCGTTGCAGAGATCTCAGATAGGGAATCCAATCGAAATTTACTAACCCTTGTCGCTTTGCCCATAACATGGTAGGAGAGTTTGCGGAATTAAATTCTCAGTGCTGGTATCTCACGGGATTTTAGTATTTATGGTTTTGTTTTAAAGGCGATATCGCTATGTGTGGTAAGAGCGATGTGTGAATGCATTTTGCGATCGCCTGCTGCGCTCACTCGACGAAATCACAACAAATCATTCACGAGACCCACCTCCAGTAATGATGGCTGCATCGCATATAAATTGGATTTTACTGTTGTTTGTTTACTCAATATAATGTTTGATTAAAGTTTTGTATTAAATTAATTTCAACATTCCCGCAAAATAGCCCGCCGACATTTCTTGATTATAAATCTAGAATTTTGCGAATTGTGTTTCTGTTTCACGGTATTCTATTTATGGAAAATACGCATGAAAATAATCCTTGTCTAGATTAGGTGCCATTGCGGATGACTGATATTGTGATATTTATCACATTAACAACGAAGAATTAATCAAAGTTTGCGTTAATGATTAAAGAGTCCATAGAGCATTATATTTTGATAAAACAGCATAAAAAGCTTACAATCTAAGAACCGCACTTGAAACTCAATACGGAAAACAGATACTGAGAATTTCAAAACATCAAATAGACAATTATTATTCTAAAGACAATTTATGTTTCGTCCTCAATAACATAGAACATCGCTACACTCCATTCACACGAAGATTCGTTCACATTAACATAATAATACAGGTATAATTTGTATTATGAAGAGATTTTGACAAAATAAAACGGAGATATATCTAATAAATCTGTCAGTTAGAAAGTTTGGCTGACGATAATGTTTCACAACTTGTGTTCAAAACGGTGCTTCGCTAGTATATATGGACTGTTAATAGTAATCCGCTTAGTTGCATACAGTAGCTGTATGGGTATTTTTGGATGTTATAGGTAGTATGCACGTGACCTCTTTGCGGCTACTCGTTTGAATTACATAAATCACCATATGCATTTCATTATGCACCTTTTAGTCTTTGTACGTGTAATGATAATCATATTTATGACCTGAGATGACACCTACTTGCGTTAGTAATAATATCAGTACGACAAACATCTTCTTTTACATAAGAAAATTTGACTATTGAATACTTTACAGTGACGATTCTAATATCTGTAATAACTATATAATTAACGTGATATAATCGGGAAGATGATTTCGAATCCGGAGCATTGAAGTGCAGATTATAAAATATAGCATCGCGTTTATGCATATTCAGGTAAGTATTAGGATAAAAGCTTATTAAAATTATAAAGATTATTGTGAAATGATTTAAAGACGAAATACAACCAACAGACGTAATACAACCAACCAATGGCTTCGATCGTGCACACATCCGATGCAATCTGTCGAAATACAAAATAAAAACTCTGTTAATCTCCGTAAAATAAATTTTATAGTATTGAACAATAACATCTTAATATTCTTTTTTGTTTCCATCGCGGATTTAAAGTGTAGGTTAGTGATATAAATTATAAATTTAAATGGAGGAGGAGATACAAATTACAATCCTATAGTTTATTAATAGCCTTTGAATAGTTAATGAACACAGGATTTGGAGTGAAGACAAAATTGCTTAGAAAAATTGTGTCAAGCTTAAATTAAGGTAGATGTTTTTATTTATAGTGAAGGAATCGGTTTTAAAATGTGCCAACTAAACTCGTACCTAAAAAATTTGATTACCTACCTAACTATTTGGCTTGAACGTATTTTTTTTAATTTATTTCAGATTAGCTGTCTTTCTGTGCACCTCATACCTGTAACCCATGTCCCATAATTAGTAAGTAAATAATCAAATTATGTATGGAATGGAAGTCGACTCGATTTGTTAACCCATATATGCCCAGAACTATTTTTGTTTCCGATTTCTTTCATTTTTGGATATGTGGTAGGTTGAAGGGCCCCTATGGATATTGTAAGTGAAAATCGGAGGTGGCACTGAGAGAAATACGTTTTTTTTTAAGGGTCAAAAACGACCCCGTGGTCAAATGTGCTACTTAGTTTATAATGAATGAAGATACCAGAATGTTGTTAAATATGTATTCATTTATCATGTTTAAATGTAAATAATAAATTTACTTATATTTATTTATTTATTTACAGGCTGTAGCCCAATCTCGTTGCAGCAATTCATATTTTGAAACCAAATCTTATTTGTTCCCTTTGATGTGTTGTTTGCAACCATGCCTACCATTATAGGGACCCATAGATTTATTGATGCTTATTATGTTGTTCTTTACGAGCATAGATACAGAAGAAATTTGGCATTTAACATGTCAATCAGCGGGCGTACTTTCGCCATCTTATCATTTTCTGGCAGTTCAGTATTATCTGTCACGTGAAAATAACGAAAAATCTCTTTAAATCTTTGCGGCACATACTTTGTGCCGCAAGTTATGAGTTTTATGAGTATCCTCAATGCTTTACTAGTGTATGCGGCGTCACAGCAGCGGAACATAATCAGACAAAATAATAATACCAACAAAACAATAATTTCTTGGTCTGGAAAAGAGAAATTCATATTTCCCGATTGAACAGCATAATGTAACTGTTTGTCTGACCCAGTGAACAATTACTTCACGATTGAAAAAAAGTTGAAAGAATTCGATAGGATCACTATTTTCAGACAACGTCAAACGGACCTAGGAAGTGGTATAGTCCACGCACGATTATCCTTGGAAGGATCTCCAAGAGCAACCTCCACGCGCTTGACGCTGAGTAATTGCTCCTCTAACCCTTCTTTGGGGTCTCCCTCTTCCTACTCTGCGCCTTATTTGTTCCAGTGGTAAAGGAGGTGTATCCATGAAGTTCATCATCTTCACTGGACGCGGTTTCCGCAGTAATTGGTCGTCTATAAGTAAGATTTGCCAGTGCAAGTAGCTGTCGACGTGATAAGTGATAGAAAAATGTAACTTCTTCGTCCCCTGAATCACCATCTGATACCTTGCCATCACCAGGAGGATTAATAAAGATATCAGCACCCAGTACATCATCGTTGGAGTCCAAATTTTCCAACACTTCAATGATATCATTCGTGTTAAGCGGTCCCTCAGACCTAATTTACATTAGTTACACTTTTACCCAATGGGTCAATAGCGACCCGTCAGTGTTCTGACAGCTATATCTTAGGAATAAAATAAGTATTTTATACCACATTTCCTGTTATTGAAAAGAATAACTATCTAATATTATAAAACAAATGACTTATTGGGTATTTTTACGCAGAAAACGATGTTACTCACATTTTTATCAGCAGAGTCGGAATTTTTTGTCACCAAAAATCAAGTCATAAAAACAACTGTCACTAGTGACACAAACTCCAACCCAATCCAAGTATTTTCATTTATTTTGGTAGACGGTACTTTGATTTATTGACAAATCACACTAGGCATTGAAAATTAACGTTTTATAAGGACGAAATAGCGCGTTTACCAAATCCAGTTTTTCAGGACAAAAACGACCCGCTGGGCATATATGGGTTAATGTCTGTGATTACTGCTTCACTCGACAACGCAGTACCGTAATAAAATGTTATAACTTCTCTCAAAAAATGAGCCTGCTAATAAAAAAATATTCGACCAATCGCGCTAGTTTCTGATATCAGTCATAATAATCCGTATTCCCAAACTTTGGGGTGTCAATTTAACTTTCGTTTTCAAATCTATCTTTCTTGAAGTAGTTGTTGTTACACTTATAATGAAACTTATCTTATTAGAATCATCAAAGTTAACACAACTTTACAAAACTTTTTATTCTAACGTATATAAAAAAAAATGTGAATGCGTCTTTCTTTCATCTAAATCGCAATACTAAATTACTTACTCAAAGGAAGATTGCGTACTCAACGTTGATGTTCAAGCAACAAAAAGTGCTATAAAATTCCCACATTTTCCCCCCTTTGTATGTAGCAATTAGGCTAATGAAGCGCCCTGACTACCGTGAATGAATGGCCCTGCTCACGTTTCTGGCATTCAAACCTCACCTTTCATGTAGCCAATTTACTGATGGTCTAAATTATTTGAATCAATATGAAAACATATAATTTTCAGGATTTGGTCAGATTTGTGGTGAACAGGAATTAGGACGACCTCGTTGTTTTACTAATGTTATAAAGAGGTTTTGTTTGTAAGATTGTAAGAAGTTATCTATTGTAGGTAATAGATTTCAAAGATGCTTTTGTCCAATACAAATCTAATGGTAATCATAAATTTCGACATATTAGGTCAAAGTTATTTACTTTAAGGGAAATGTTCGTGAATGGTAATGCCATAAACGGTCACCCATTTAAGAACTGATCGAAGCCAGTTAACAAGGCTACGAGCGTTTCTTCATCGACAAATAGTAAAGTAAATACCTCGTATCATTTTTGATTAAAATTGCATAATCTTGTAATTGATACAGTTTTGGTTTTATAAAAGAGAATCGTTTTATGTAGTTATATACATAAAGCAAATTTCAAAACAATATCCTTTCACTACTAATATATTACGTATCAAGAGTTATTTCGGTCAATCTAACAATCTACCGAAAGAAACCACCACGCATAACGAATGATGATATCCAATAAATAACAATCAATCTACGTGATGCGATACAGAAAAACAATATACAAAGCCAAGATGGCGAATTTATTTGGCGTGAAAGCGTTCCCAAAGAAGGCGTACAAAACAAAAATGGTATTACCCCCAAGGCTATTTATCAAATCGTACGATAAACAGAAATGGGAAATTGAAACTGAGTCAACAGGGACCAGTAAAATGATTTATTGGTATTATAAACAAAATATGAACTGATCATTTTCCATTCAGAGATTGAGTTTGGACCGCCAAGGGAGCATGATATGTTATTAAATGTGTTTAATGTCCTGTTTAATGGCTTGTGTTTTGAAATTTCGCCGTCCAAATTGTTATTGAATATCCTTTTAAGGAGCGTGTTTCGTAAAATTAATTGTTTTCAACAATTTATGTGAACGGTTTCAGTAAACAAAGAGGTGTTTTGTATGATAAAAGGGACAGTTTAGCCATTTGAACAGTTCAGTAAGTGTAGGTGAAAAGGGCTTTGTTGAGGTATATTCCCAGTTACAATAAGATCCAAGTATGGTCATATGGCGGAAGATGAGCTTGATAAGTACTTACTCTCTTAAAGAAATTAATAAATATGATTTATTTTTAGATTTTTTTGGAAAAATCGTCATGACGTCTATTTTGAAACGTTTATTTTAACTACCCTTGCAATTGTAACTAATTTAAGTGCTGTTGAACATCTTACTAATATTATAAATGCGAATGTTTGTGAGTGTGGATGTTTGTTACTCTTTCACGCTCGAACGGCTGAACGGATCTGGCTGAAATTTGGTACAGGAATTCATTATAGTCTGGAATAACACATAGGCTACTTTTCATCCCGGGAATAAGTTCCCACGGGAAGTGAAAATTTACGCGGGCGAAGCTGCGAGCGTCAGCTAGTTATAAATAATTTTTAGCTATCGTTCTAGAAATGTTTTGTGGTGTTAAACAAAACAATAGAGAAAATAGAAACAGAATGCATAAGGCAAAATCTAATAATACCGTAATGAAATTAGATCCGATATTGGAAACTAAATATTCTAAATACCGAATACGACCTGAGAATTTCTCGGAACACTAGATCTTGCAGCGGCATTAAATATTGCTTTAGTGTTTTAGCTGTCTTCTCTACGGAATTATTCGTGCTCATTGAGAGGTACTTTGGTTTTCTTGTTGGAATGTATTGTTATAAAATACTGCATATATTGATTGTTTATTTCGGAAACTTTTCATATTTTAGACTATTTCACTTGATAATAAAATAAACATAACTGGCTTGCCTCGACCGCGTAGCGGTAAGGTTGCGACTGCTATGCTATAAGGTCTCAGGTTCAAGTCCTAATAAAACGTGTGTGATCGCCGATCGGCCAACAATATAAGTTTCAAAGTTTTGATGTTTTCAATGTGAAAGTGGATATTTAGATTTATAAAAGTATATTTATTTATCAGTTGTCTAGAGCCTGTTTACATTAGCTTAGATTGAGCTAGACGGCGCTGTGTAAAAAATGTCCAACAGTATTCATTAATTTCTTCAAGCATCACAAATTACATTAATAACCTTATACGGATAGAAATATTATGTTATATAGTCCACATGTTCAATACCTGAAGCTTACCCAAATATTTTACCTTACATACATCTTGAAAGCAGTTTATAGCCCAGAGCATACGGGAAATGAATGCTTGGCACTTTTATGCTATTAACCATTTTGCCCACATCATGCCGACAGTTCATGATCAATGTGTGGTGGGTTGTACTAAATCATAATCTCTACGGACCTTATACATGAGGTATGCATGTTTCTTATAGAAAATTTGTAGGAGTATGATCATGATTCTATCGTGAGTTTGACTGAGAAAGTATCCAATGAAATATTAGCTTGATTGGTTCTAAATCAAGTGAAAGGTGCCTATGATATGTTATAGTATATGTTACAGATAATCTGTAAAAAGGTATTAGTTTCTTTTCTATAAAAGACCATTATAATTTTATACAAAATGAAACTTATACAATATGCCATAAAATAATTCCATTTTGCCACTTTCTAATAGTGAGGAATCGTACCTACGTAATATATTTTTATTTAGATAGACCTCCGAGTCACAATGAAAGCAATTTTCATACAAGTTTAGAATAAAACTGGTCAATATGAACATTTCCGTGGCATCCATTTCTGCCTTAGAAGTTATCATATAAAAATTTACCTCGTCATTTCAGTGAGAATGCCATAAAAGTTACACCCTCGTCTATATTTAGACGGCGTAATATAGCCCAGATGGTCACGCCACCCAATTTTAGTATCTCTCGAATCTTCACGTGACCACCGAATATTGACCTGTACTTCACCTTCACATCCATCAAAATTTTAAGCCGCCCAAGCGGTGTAAAGGTCTTTATAATATGGAAGGTCACAGTTGCAGTCGACAGCCTGCTTTGAAAGTTACCAGTAACATTTCATAGCTATGAATGAAAACGGAAAGGAAGTATATATTTAGTATGGCATCTGTTACTCGAGCATTTCATAGAAATAGTATTAATTAACATGTCCTATGCTGAATGGTTCCATAATTTGTAATTCCCTTGACATGGGATCGTAAAGATATAACCGAAAATGTTAAAATTTCATGCTTGTCAAATCTATTCGTGGCATTGCTGTTAGGAGATGAGAGATGGTATCAATTAACGTTAAAAAATAAGACGGAGTTATGAGAAGTGTTGATATTATTAGTAGCTGAATGGAGATAGATATAACTGTATGCCATAATTATATTTTAATTTCTACAAAATATTGTAATGTGTAGCTTTGTACAACGTTTACGTATAAATTTATTGTTATTTTTGTTTCTTTATAGGTCTGAACCAATAAAAAATAAGTCTAAACATAAACTCACTAAAGCCTCATCGTTTACCAAAGGTTAATAATAACTGTTCAAATGTCTAAACTGACGTTTTTTATTTTACAAAATAGTCGGTTAATATCTCTTCTATAGTATCGTAGGCTTATAACACTATAATAAATTCTTTCTATTTCATATTGCTTACTACAATAAAACTTTAACGCCTCATCTATTGTGAAACAGTATTTTAAACTTCTAGCCAGCGCATATAAAATAGTTACACAGAATTAAGTTACGATGAAATTTAATTCGCAGTATCAATATAACGAAATTATATAGGTATACAATTAAATTATCTATTTAATTGGATCATAATTGTGTAAGTCAACTGTCAATAGTTTTGACGACTGTGAGATTGAGGGTCAACCAATCACCCGATGTCACCATGGCCTTATGAGTACCGTTGGTGCGCTAAATATAAGAAAACAGTAATTAGCAGTCCGAGTCTGGATCAGAAGCGTCTCTGGTGTTGCAAACATCCATAAGCTACGTTAACCAATCATCATCTGGCCCATCAGCTTGTCTCCCACCTTAGTAGAATAAAAAAGTAAACTTACCTCCATGAACACCACAGTAGTCACCGACGCAATCTGCATGCTGTGCATGAGCTCCTGAACAAGGAGTATCGCCAGTACACGATCTTCGTCTAGTCTGTCGGCAGTCAGCTCCACACACTGACCACTCCGACCATGTGCCCCATCGACCAGGAAGTGCTGTAAAAGAAAGTAAAATCAGACAAGAGAAAAAATAAACTATAACTAAGTGAAAAGATAAAAAGAAAACAGTCGAATTGAGAACCTCCTTCTTATTTTGAAGTCGGTTAAAAACTGAATCAAGCGTTTTACTATTTGATACAATGAAATGAAATTATATTTAAAATCTATACTAATATTATAAAGAGGTAACGTTTGTGAGTTTGAGAGGTTGTGACTTTATGAGTTTGTGACGTTATACGGGGTAATCTCTGGATCTACTGAACCAATTTTCAAAATTATTTCACTAATAGAAAGCTACGTTATTGTGGAGTGCCATAGGCTACAAATCATCGCGCTACAATGAATAGGAGCTGAGCAGCAATAAAAAATGTAACACAAACGAAGTTGTGAGGGTCAGCTAATCTATCTATATATATATAAAGAAGTAAAGTTTGTGTGTTTGTTAAATTGTAAGGGGTAATCTCGGGATCTACTGAACCGATTTTAAAAATTCTTTCACCAATAGAAAGCTACGTTATTGTGGAGTGTCATATGCTATATAGCATCACGCTACAACGAAGAGGAGCGGAGCAGTAATAGTAAATGTTTCAAAAACGGGGGAAAAGTTATTCCTTTTGAGAGCTTCGTTGCGTGTGCTGCGTAAATATTTATAGTGATGTAAAAAATATGTACTGCAAAATTGTTTCTCTTAAAAAAGTTCAAAAAAATTGCGCGATAGCATTTTAATGGTAATAATTTTTTTTCTACAATAATGCCACGGGGTACCGCTTTCATAAACGAAATTGTTCTTAAAAATAATGCGACGGGAATACACGCGACTAGAAACCTTTCTTTCTCTCTCCCTCTTTCTCTCACGTAGTATTAAATATTAACGACCAGACGCTACGGGAGTAAACGCAACGCGACGGGAGTAAATGCGACGGGGACAGGTAATACTCTCTCTTATGTGGCGCAAACGAAGTTGCGCGGGTCAGCTAGTATAATATAATTTGATATATCCCTGAGCATGTGCATTTCATCAATCTTCTGTAGGCTGAGATTAATTTAAATAACTTTCAAAATCATGTTCACTATCGTAAAAAAAAAACTAGTAATTTTAAAATAAAATTTGTAAATTCTATGAAACACAAACCAACACCTAAATCGTATCCGACTCTTAAGAGCATGGAGTAAAGTGAAGAGCAACAAAAACTCGAGAAATATTTCCAGAAATTTAAAAGCGGGCAAAAAATAACTGCAATGTCAAACAAGCATCAGCCAACGATTTTGCCACGTGATGCCATCATTCATTTATTCCAATATGTCTTGTATTTAAACCACCACATATGTTGAAACAAAAAAGAACAATGTGGTTGAGGTCATCAAGTTCAAATCTGATGAAAAATGAGTCAGGTGTAATTCTAATAATCTAGATACAAGAACTAGCTAGAACAAAGGAAAGTCATAGAAGTTCATAGCTTACGTTCGTAGAGAAAGATTTTTGTCACTGAACTCATAGTCAGAGATGCTAAAGGTTCAGAGAAAAAAGTGGATACGCGCTCTGAAATGAGGACTTCAAATACTACTGAGAATATCCCTCGATTCCGATTATGTGCTCTAAGTTACGGCCATTCGCCAGCCAATTACACATCCAGAAAAATATTTTATTCGTTTAATATTATTAAACAAGCACCTTATCTTTCGTCAGCGAAAGAATCTGAATTCAACAGAGTCTGAAATTGACAATTATTGTTATTGCTTGGAAATACACAATAGTCGTAAAATTAAATGGTTCGAGGCTCTCGAGTTGGGGTCAATTTAAATATCTGTTATTGGGATCTTACATAAGAAAAAATAAAGTATAAATAAAATATAAAAGTTTAAATCTTTAATCAATGCCGTAGTCGTAAAAATTAACAGGTCCAAACAGATTTCACACCACCATTTACATGGCAAACTCTTCTTAGTGCTTGCCACGTAATTACAGAAACGTTTATAACACAAAATATACAATTTGTTTTGAGAATCTCGAATTTCATTTGAAAATATACTGTGCTGATACGACGGAATTACAAATTATATTGAAGATTGAAAGAATTAAATAAAGGGGTGCTGATCCGACAAAATAACAACTTTGCACTGGATAAATATTAATTATTCCGAACTTATTAGTTTCCGGAATATCAATTTAGGTGATGGCCATATGGTAACTGTTTTTGGTGAAATATTTCTTATCTACAAATTTCTTGTACAGTATGCAATACTGTACAAGTAATTTGTGAATCAGATATATTTCGCCAAAAACTGAAAAAAACCTTAATCAATAATAGATTTATTGTTAAAAACCTAATGTGCATGCCAACATTTAAATTGTGTAAGAGCAAAATGGAACAATAACTGATATAGAGGGTGTATTAGTAAGTATTACATCGTTTATCCTTATTAATCTTACATCTAATAATAAACGGACAGATAGACCTATAGTTATATAAATTGAAATTAAAATACATCGGCTCGTAGCCCCGTCCTTACATGCGAGAGGGGCATAAATCACAATGTTTTTAAAAAAAGAAATAATAGAGCGTGCATGCCGAGATGGTGTTTGGTATAAAGAAAAATATCTTTAATTCTTTTTATCTTTAGTTTAATATTAAATTAATAGGTTTGTGAGACTTAGAGATAATAATAAAAGAATTAATTGATGATTTCAAGAATATTAATATTGCATGACAGCTTTGGCACGAAAACTATGAACCGAACGAGGATATTTTATGAAAAATACTATAAAATACTTGGGGAAGGCACCAAGGCAAATACACTTTACAGATTGACAGGTTTGTAAATATACTTAACTAGCTGACCCGCACAACTTCGTTCGCGTGATAAATGAAGAACCGCTCGACCGATTTTGTGCAAACTTCACATAAACCATCTACTAAATAGTCCGAACAAAGCCTAAAGATTTGGTTTGGATAGGTGAGCCCGTTCTTGAGTTATAAAATTACAACGAAAAGTGGCATTGATTTTTATATATATAGATGAGTCTGCTGAAATTTTACTTAATATTTTATTGTGTTTAGTTCAATTTACATAATATATAATTCTCGTATTTTATTGACCCTCTTAACACTAGTAAAAAATCTACCCGCTACATGTTGAAAATTATACCGAGCCCTATTATCTTGACGTGTGGGTGTACACGGATATTAACTACAACAGTGTGTAACATTTCTTATTAATTAATGCGCACACGCATAAATCAGTTGCGGTTCGTTACAGTAACAACGACATAAAGGACTTTCACGTTTACATAATCTTTTTTATTCTTCTTTATTTGGGATAAAGGTTTAGTGTGATTAGGATATGGAATAATTTACTATTATCAACGAGAAAGACTAACCGACTGCTTGATAATGAGTATTGGTTCTTTTTTAGTTAGTCATACAACATTTGTAAGCTATTCTCACACACATGTAGTTATTTTTTTCGCCCTTCAGGTACAACTGGATGAAGGTTTTAGAGGACTTCATCCAGTCATACCTGAGAGGCGAAAAAACAGTTACCTGATTATGATGAAAGAAACAATGATAGAAAACACGCTTGAATTTAAAGTGTGTTTTGCTTCATCTAGCTTATTTTCTGTCTTATTTCTTCCACAGCCAAATAGACTCAACAAATTTCTTCAATTCATGAATAAGAGACCACGTTATACATGACTGTACTACAACAGTGCAACCGTTTCTTAAAACATACACATAAATTGTAAGTAATTGCTTCCCCTGACACGTTGCGACAACCTAACTGAATTTTTAAAAAACGCTCGTGCCCAAGACATTCTCGAGATATTTTAAAAAGATATTCAGCGTTGCTCCGCGTGAATTGTTTTACGAATATTCTTATTTTGGTAGCGTTGTAGCGGAACGTCGTAAGCTTCATGTGTGAGAAAGAACTTTATAATGTTTTTTGGTTCGGTGATCGTGATAAAGAAGCAATTTTTTAATTACATTTATTACGTTAGGTGGCTAAGATAAAACCGGTTCTTATTAATAATTACCTACATTAAAAAGTATCTGGTTGCAGGTCATAAAACTATTATTACATTTTCCATGGAATTGTTTTCTGTGGTCAAGGATGTAACTCGCTCTATCATATTAATATTTACTATAGTATTATTATTCTTATCTTTTAGACTACCAATTTCTAGTGATTGTGTCTTATTTCTTGATTTTTCAATATTTTTCATTTCATCAGAAGTACATTTATAAACTGCTCTTGAACTAATGCGTGTGAAATGTGGACGTATAGTGCTTCTGTCTACCTCTTTGGGAATAAAGGCGTGACTATGTGTATGAATGTATGTATTAAAGACACAGGAATAATATTTCAAACCATACCTTCTATTCCTACATTCATTCGCTTGTATATTCTCTGCCAACATATGGTACCAATTAGCTCTAAATACTTCACGGACTGGGACGGTTTATTGATTGGGTTTTATTGTCTATGCCGTTTCAACTATTTCCTTTAGTAGTTTAAGTCTCTAGATATAGATTAATGTTTTTGTCCCGGCATGGGTTAATTATTACATAGCGTAGCCTTGCCATAATTGGTGTGTGTAAATTCATTGTTCAGAATTGTTCAAATAATTTAAATAGAGGCCCAGAAAATTTTTGTTCGTTATATCGTACCTATTAATACATTTTAGGACAGACATAAACAGGTGTCTGGAAATGCAACGATCTTATTTTTAGTCTCAATAAGTAGGTACCTACTTGTAATAAACAACTAAAACTAAAACTTAGACCTAAAAACCAATATCCATATGTTGTAACAGCACACCACAATTTGATTGTAGTCACTCCAGCTAAAACAGATACATTCACTAAGATACCATCCTTTGATCTTAACTCTGTCATCGCCGAACAATTTCGCGAGCACATTCTTAAGACCAGGTTCTACTGCGTACTGAGTGGGTTCATTAATGAATCTGCTTAAGGGGAGTGGTTGACACAGTTTTTCGAAAAAGAGGTGCAAATAAAGACGTTCTTCTCGGTATTAGTATACGAAAAATGACAGCCAAAAGTAGATTTGAAATCTACAAGATGTGTTCCAGAAAATGGTTTCATCAGAAATTGTGTATTTATTATAAATAACTAGTAAAACATCACTGAAATAGCCCATAGTTTTTTAGAAGAAGACGTTGTATGACATCTATTTATTAATGAATGATAATAAAATTTATATCAGAGACTAAAGAAAACATAGACCTCTAAAATGGTTTTCTTCAATTTTGAATTAGTATAAGTTTTAACTAATTATAACTAATAATGTATTCAAAGCATACATCACGTTGCTTGCTTCCCCGCGCTCGCCCGAAAATCTAGTGCGGGGGGAGTCGTGTTGCTAGACGGACGTGTGTCGCTCTGGTCTGCAAAATATTCTCGTAAAATGTTATATTTTCATTCATGTACAGATTAATGCGTGCAACAGAGCCAGAGCCCGAGTTACACAATGCATGCTGCATTTCATGAGAATATAATGCATTTCAACTTATTTTTCGTATTGTTTAATTAAATTACTTCGAAAGGTAATCATACTTATATTGTAAGCGGTACTTAATCATTTCAATATAAATAAATGAAGAAATATTTGTGGACATTCGCACACAACTTAAGCTAATATAACCTTGTGCTAAGGGATACTATAATATAAGTATTTTCATCAGTTGTCTACTGATGAAAATACTTATATTATAGTTATTATTAACACACTGCTTTTTTGAGACACTGCTCTCAACCTAAGCTGAAAGATTTGACTCTTTTAGCTTATTACGTCTTGTGGGTCGCCACAAGTAGGCATCATCTACTGGAAAATTGGTTAAGGTATAAAAGTGAATAAAGTGAGTGCCCGCCGAGTTTCTTGCTAGTCTATATCTTGTAACATTTATTTTCTATGAGTAGCAATGTCTGGTCTCTGGCTGGACAATACTAATTGACCGTGTCAGTGCGCCATGATCGATTCATTGTTTTTTTGCTGTGGCAACAGCTGTCTCAAGGAAACAGACGTTAGTCTATGGGTTTTTTGTGATGGACGGAGGAATTGTTGGGTAGCAAACTGGTTTAAGGTTTTTTCCAGAGTATTCGATAGTGAGGGTATAAATAGCCCTGCTATGAAGTTCACGGTCTCTTCTAACATCTAGCCAATACTATTCACATCTTAGTTAACGTTGAGCTCTGATGATTTAGCGCACCTCATGTGTTGCGAGGTTATAGTTTGACTCAGGCACTGTACAAACCTGAGGACTTGTTGAGGAATATAGCCTAGGTTCTACTTTCCTCAGAAAGAATAAGTTTCTGTTTCAACCTACACCCGGGATACCGGTAAGTGTCATTTCTTGTTTGCAAAGCGGTTCGAATTTCGTCGGTCGCGATGTCAGTTATTTCATTTGTCGTTTACTTGTCATAACAGGGTTTTTTACTACGGGGAAAAGCGGCCGTCCACGGTTGGCAGAGCCACACCCAAAGACACGTGGACTGCACGAGCGAGGGGCTTTGAGAGGAACCAGCCGCCTCCACGTGGCATTCTCGAGCTGTATCGCTCTCAGCTTGACTCAAGGCCAGTAATTGTCACCCAATTATAAGTGTAGTTAGCTGCTTACCCGTTTTACCTGCTCACGCGGCAGTGGTCTATTGGGTAGTATTAGTATCTAAGCCCTGACTATATCTCTGTGTACCTGTGATATTTGTGACTATCAGTGAATAAGCTCTCTGTGTGTCTCTGTGTATCTCTGTGTACTTAATAAATATATGTGTGTACACCCTATTGTCTGTTTTCGTTAGAGCCCTAGCCTACCCTTGCACACACACTGGAAACTCAGAAATAAGGCGCCCTGGGATAGAGTTCTCTGCATAGCTACCTCGCGCTAGTTGGTGAGTAACACTGAACATCTTTGAGTTACAATCTATACATAATAATAAAACTGTTGAGGGTCGAGAGTCTGAATATGGAGGCTATTTAAAAAAAAAAGAACGCGTTCTCTAATCGATACCTGCTTAAGCCAAAATGAAATTTAAAATTTTCATGTCCATCTGTATTCTGAATACGTATCACGCCGAAACTACTGATTTGAATGAAAATTGATCCGAGGAAGTTCAGGAGTTAGAGACATCTCAACTTCTCTAAACCTAGAATTCAACCTAGGATTGCTTCACACAAGTTTCAGTGCTGAGGGTTTTGTAGTTCAGGAATTAGAGATATCTCAACTTTCTCAAAACCTATAATTCAAGGGTTCCTTGGAATGTGACGGTAAATCTAAACAGGCGTGTTGGCTGAATCATAAAAGAGCTTAATGATTAAGGCTGTTGTAAAATAATTCTGTCCGCGCCGAAGTCGGGGACTGAATTGTTTTAGAATAAACTTAATCTTTAAGCTCTTTTATGATAAAGCAAACAGGGCCGTTTCACACGCTGCTTGATGAGTCTGATGAAGAAGTGCCTCATCTTTTGCAAACATTATGTGACGTAAACGAAGTTGCGAGGGTCAGCTAGTTTTACAATATGCTTAATCTTTAAATTCGTTTATGCAGTTTCGGCAGTTTCTCTCCTCTCCGTCGTCGTCGTTCGTTCGTCTCCACATTTAACCTTTTTAGAATTTGTCCCACGTAATAGGCGGTGAGCTGTATTGCCGTGTTGAGATAGACAGGCGCAGGTTGTATCTGCCTGCTGTTAAAATTAATCAAGCCGCCAAAACGGCCTTCAACTTCGCTTAACGACTGCCATTTTACGGGCAACCAGGATCAACGGCTTAACGTGCCTTCCGAAACACGGAAACGACGCTCAAATAACTGTCACAAAGTGGTCACATGGATGGTCACCCATCCAAGGACTGGCCATAGTGAATGAGCTTAGTGTGTGATCGCTTACAGAACACTAAGTCCGCGGTGCCACGAGCGCTTCTTATTTATTCATAACTAGCTGACCCTCGCAACTGCGTTTACCACTATTTTTGTTTGTTATAATAAAATGATTTTTTTTCCAAAAGTAACAAAAATTTTAAGCGAGTGGAAGACCCCTCTTGTCTAGATTTGTAATAATTTAAGTAAAACAATGAA
This sequence comes from Miltochrista miniata, assembly GCA_933228765.1. Taxonomy (NCBI): domain Eukaryota; kingdom Metazoa; phylum Arthropoda; class Insecta; order Lepidoptera; family Erebidae; genus Miltochrista; species Miltochrista miniata. The sequence continues at coordinate 38,622,854 of OW121752.1, forward strand.
TATATGAACATTCGTCTTTGTGAATTCGTCACATTTAATTTTACGTACTTAATAACCAATCACATTTTTTGCAGTGTATTTTTACTACACTTATAAACAAAGGAAAATTGAAATACAAACGTTCCTTTGTTTTTTAATTTATTTTCGCCTCTCTCTATAAAATAGAGTGCAGAGGGGCTTACGGCGAGACTTTGTCTGTAGTCTGTGACTCTGTTGCATTAAACTACGTCACTTGGTCACGTGGATCATCTGTTCAAATGTTTGAAATAAAACAAAAATGACAACGTCAATCGAATTGAACTCTCACAATAAACGTTTTAGAGAGGGGCAGTCGGGTGGGACCGTCTCACAGCTTCTTGTTTATTTGGTGAAGCGAGGAACGCCTTTCCGCTACTATTTTTCTTCTTCTTCCGTAGTTCTTTTACTCTGATGTCTCTGTAGTTGCGCTACTCTATGTTGGCGAGTCATATCGCCCATATGCTCAAGGTCGTTAGCCCTGGGTATGGCCTTAAATTGCAACATTAGACTGTGTTGCGGTGGCGGGGAAACAAGTATGTAGTTTACAATCGTGAGTTAAATGGATTCATTAATAGGTTCAAAACATAACAACTTTCAATTGCACCACTTTTCCCAGGCACCTTAATCAATTCGCTAAACTTGCGATAATAAACTGTAGCGGTGGCGGAAAAACAAGTATCTTTTCAGTTTACTATCGCGAATTTAGCGGATTCATAAATGGGCTCGCTCAGCTTGTGGTGGAAACCAGGCTTTACACTCTCTATGCAAACTCTAAAGTCGTATGTATTGAATATTCTCTCTTTGAAGTTCATATTACGTTCTATATAATCTCTGATGTCGTACTTTATGACTTTTATGACCATTGAGAGTTAAGAAAATTAAATGGCGGCTTTTTATGACTGAGATGTTGTGTAGTGATATTATTATGGTTATTGTGATTTAGCCACGTGTTTAATTTAGGGTTCTGTTTTATTTCACGCTCCTGCTAACGAACTGCAGTGTTTTGGGATTTAATATAATATGACTAATATAAGAATTTTATACGTGTCCTTATCTATGTACCCATCTTTTTAAACTACATAATCATTTTCTTCTACATTAAAAAAAATAGCTATTAGTGAAAAAACTTCAATAAAGATTACTGCTAATACCGATATCCCATTAGCCACATGCAGTTATGATAGGATTATGCAAATGATCAGAGGATCTGTGTACCTAATCTTTAGTATCATAGATTTTATAATTGAGCACTATTTTTACTAGACAAATATACGGAACCTAAATTCTGTGTGGTCGACATGAGCTTGACATCCTTTTTAGTGAATTCATTGGTAGCGTGTGGCGTACGGTTTTTGTTCTTGAGTAGGTACTTAAAAAGGTCAAGAGGTTAACTTGAAAATTAGTGCGCACAGCTGTTTGATTGTGCTGGAAGGGTTAAATTGAATCATTCCTCTTCATCTTCACGTTAAAACAAGACATTAAAAAGCTTTCATTTTAAACCTAAAATACAAATATTATGAATGTGAAAGTTTGTGAAGATGTTTGGATGTTTGTTACTCAATCACGTTCTAACGGTTAAACGGATTGGTCTGAAATTTGGTACAGAGATAGCTTATAGTCTGGAATAACTTTTTATTACGGGAATAAGTTCTCACGGGAAGCTGGAACGGGTACAAAATTTTACGCGGGCGAAGTCGCAAGTATCATCTGGTAAATTATAAAATACGAAAATGCCAATGTACCTACAAACTTAACACAGGTAAGATTCTCACATTACAAAATGATAAAATTCAAATAGGTAGTTCTAACTGGTCTGTACTAAGTGTACTAACAGTAACATTTACAATTAAAATAGAACTTGTGAAACTATTCCTGATATTACGAATACGTAAAACTTTAAAGGAAAACTAGTCGGAAACAGTTAACTAAGAATAAATTAATAGAATATATGCAGCAGTTCAGTTCTATTGACTATTTTAAAAGTACCAATATTCGCCCGTTGGCCCCGTGGTAACCTAGTCATATTTGAAGAAACGACGATTGGGATGAAATAGGTTTTCAAATAGGCCACAGTGAACGTAAAGAGAAATATGGAAAAGAGTGTTCCTATATAAGAGGTCTAGAGTGTTCCTATATAAGAGGTCTACGTACGTGTACAAAGTAAGTGTATATTTCAGCACTGTATGAGAACGATTTATCATCATTACAAAACATCTTTTTGACAAAAATATATTACACTTACCAATTAACAACTGTTGCGTGTTGTCGTATCCTTGCAAATCCATGTATCCATCTTCATTGTAAGCAGTAGGGAATAAAGTTTGTATTTTTATTATAAAATATAAGCTTAAGAATGTACCATAAGTGAAAGAAACCTTAAGTATAATGCGCCCTAAGATCAAAATTGATTATACGTTGGTCATAAATTTTAATAAAAGCGTACCGACCGGAGTGTTCCCGATCGACACGCGATGTTAACCGATGTTCTCTAAAAATATTTAAACCACAATAAATTAAAATGTTTGAGCATCTGTACTCGGTGATGCACTTGTTTGTTGCTTACAAAGAGATATGAATTATTTTATTTGTTTGATTTATACCAGAAGCTTATTTTGATGCACCAGTGAAGTCGGGAGCAAAAGATAGTGAATTGAATATTTTGTGAGTTCTTTGTGTCAATATTACAAAACTACCTTTATGGTTTAAAATATTTTGTTCAAATTATTTTTGAAAACTTTTTACAATTTTGTTAAAATAGTGCATAATACCATAAATACCGACTACAAATAGAGGCTTCAAAATGGCTTTCAAAATTCCCTAAGGCCATGAAATAAATTTAAGAAGTTTATGAGTAAAATCAACACAATTAAAAACCTTCAGTCCTACCACTATGTGACAAGAAACCACAAACATGATAATTAATGTTTTAAGCTTTTCGCTTTTAAATTCATAACTAATTTCTGCCATATTTCAATTTCTGTCGGCATTATTATGTCTGTCAGCAGATCACTAATAGCCCATAGTCAAGAGGAGGTCATCGCCCTAAACAAAGGCTCCAAAACCATTGCGGAACGCCTCTGTATTAGACAAAGCCAAATTGATTAAGCTAAAACCGACAAATACACTTTTGTCAGTTTCAGTCTTTACCGTTCAGGCTCTTGACAAATTACTATTCTACGAAAGCGATTCCTCAAAAGCTGAAACGCCGATGCCGAGATTTTCCGTGATCGTCAATTACATTTCCAATAAAAGCGTTTTTACCCCTTTGACTTAAATTAATCGAAGATTCTATCTCATGTACTTAAGTATATGGTTTTGGGTAAAAGCATTAAACATAAATCTGTTTTAGATTACTTCATAAATTGATTACTTTAGTTTTGTAAATCATATTGATCGTATAAAGTACTTCAGTTTTCAGTTTTGCAAAAATAAATTAGTACTTAGTACGCAAACTCTATCACCGCACGTCCTCTGAAAAACTGTCATAACACAGAAATATTACATTTTTAGATATTGCTATACTTAAGTTCAGTTTTCCATACTAAATCATTCAATAAAACCGCCACAACGATAACGTTAAAAAAAGTCGCTAGATGGCACAACTGACAGTTTTTTAGAGAACGATAATCGACTTGACCCAATCCTCAACAGTGCCGCATCACTGCTTGTAACAGGTGAACGCGTATTTAAGCTGCTGAAAAACGTCTTAAGCTGTGATACAACTATATTGAAGGTAAGACTTTTGGCAATTATTTTGTTTCAAAGGGGCAAAAACTGTCGTAAGATAAAATAATTCTGTCTTTTACTACAAACACAATTGAAGTTATGTTATTATGTAATGTAAAAAAGTGTCATACCACAAGTTATGGCAATATAATCGTCAAATTATTTCTACGTTCACAATTTTGATGAACAGAAAACAGTTGTAATATGAGTTATGGTACTTTTTTTAAATTTATTTTTTAAATTTTATTTATATTCAGTTATAAATACGATGCCATATATATAATACGACTATTTTTCGCAATATTTATTTGTTAATTCAAATTGACAAATGAATGAATAACAGTCGCATTGTATTTTGGTTACCTGTTAATCCATTGTATTGTACTGTTTTAACTACATAACTATTATTACTATAATTCTAATGTTATATTTTTACGTTACCTACAACTATTGCAGACATGTATTAAGAAAGCTGTACCTACTGAAAAAGGCTACGACTAGGAAACAGTCACGAAGAAAACTATAATTTTTCAGCAGAACAAAACAGTAAGATTCAAATAGTAATGTTTCAACGATCTTTTGAAACACTTAGTTCTGGCGAAAATTCCCTACTGTGTATGAGTGGTAACATTGCATGGCTCGCGTTGTTGGGGATCGGAATGAAGAGGGTGGGATCAGGTTGAAGAGCTCCTCAAAACACTCGCCCTGATACATTCGGTACAAGGCAGCTAAGAACTCTATGGTTCTTCGCTACGCTAACGGTTCGAGGCCTCCCGTCACCTCAAGACAACCAATTATTCGGATAGCACGTCTCTGCATAGCGTCAAGCGCGTCTAGTAAGTACTTCGTGGAGTCATCCCAAAGGTGAGAACAGTATTCAAAGCAGGGACGAATCTGCGTCTTGTATAGTAAACATCTCTGATGTGGCGTGAAGTACCGTCTCACCTTACTTAGGACTCCTAGTTTCCGCGAGGCCAGCCTAATACAACTCTCTATGTTGTTTTTGTGATTGAGCTCACGCCAGACGTCTATACCGAGGATCTCCAGGTTGTCCTTTAGTGGAATCGGAATGCTCTGAAGAGAGGGTAGGGGTAGGGGTAGGAATGGGGACTTCGTAGCTGTAAACGCACACGCCTGTGTTATTTGGGCAATGAACTCGACCAGGTTGTCTGAACCCCATTTGGCAATGCGTCCCACTCCCAGGTCCCGGTCGAGATCCGCCACAAGTTGCCGTCTCTTCTCCTCCACGTCATGTCGCCCATCCACTTGCCGGCCAGAATAGCTCGCATGCAGAGTACTATCATCCGCATAACAATGCATACACCCAGGGGACAGCATGTCATTGATATGCAGAAGGAAGAGAGTTGGGGACAATATCGATTCTTGTGGTACTATAGCATTTACTCGCAAAAAGCCGGAAGCCATTTAAAGCTAATGCTGGCCAACAAGCGGCACAACTGAGGCGAGAGACATAAACCGGCAGCTTGGAAAGAAGCGACGCATGCCATACCCTATCAAAGGCTTTAGCGATGTCTAGATCAATAGCGAGAGACGCGCCGTGCCTCTCCATAGCGTCACCCCAGGTGTGTGTTATGTATGCTAGGAGGTTACCCGTTAATTGTTTCAGCCTAAAGCCATATTGACGATCGCTAATAAGCGAGTGATCCTGCAGGCAGCGCATGTTGATAATTAGCTCGAACACCTGGCAGATGACAGTGGTTACGGCTATGGGGCGGTAGTTAGGTAGGCGAACGTCCGACCGATAGTCTTTCTTGGGGATCGGTAGGATGTTCGCCTCCTTCCAAGCCTCTAGCACTTCCCACGACGAGTATGAAAGGCGATACAGGCGTGTGAGCGTTGGAGACAAATCGGTTGCACATTTCCTCAACACCACCGCCGGAATGCCATCAGGACCACTGGCTTTCCGCGTGTCAAGTGACCGTAGCACCGCTCGCACCGTTAAGATTAACAATGCTAAAAGGCTGATTTTATAATTTTTAGTTTAATATTTAAATTATGTAATGCCTATTGAGTTTAAAGAAATGTTGTTTAGCTATTATAATTATTGTGAAAATACAAATAAAGCAGTGATTAGATTGCAATTTTGTTTTATTGAACCTAATTGAATGTAAAAAAGTGTCATATCATACCCTTTTTTTTAATTTTTGTTGAAATAGTCATAATATTATTTACAAAATTGTGCTTTTTACAATACTCTCCTCTTGGCTTCTAAATATAGCACCAAATGAATGAGTCATTTGATGTCAACAATAAGCCATTTAATCACTATAGCATTGATAAGTCAAAAAAAAACTTTAAATGCTTATATCTCAAAACTACTATTTTTGGGTTATGACAGTTTTTTTGAGGACGTGCGACACGTCACCCCAAGACGTATTTAAAGAGAAAATATTGGTTGGTCCCAAGAAGGTTTCAATGGCCGAGTAGGTAAAAGCGTCGCACGGCATGCGAGAAGACGCGGGTTCGAATTCTGCTCGAATTTTTTTACACATTTAAAATTTACTTCAGTTTTAGATTTCATACTTTAAGTAATTAGTACTATGTTCCAAAATTGCTGTCTAAAGTCTTTAAACTTGTAGAGGATGTAAATGCTTACCACTTTGACATGGCACACAGTCTGAAGTCCTCTGAACAGCTTGCCCTTGACACGGGGCGCCGCCATTTAATGGATGAGGTTCATTACAAGTCCGTGTGCGCCGCTGGCCTCCAGTGATGCGACCGTTGCAGCGGCACTGTGTCCAGGGTCCCCAGGAACTCCAGCCGCCGTTTACTGTAGAAGAAGATAGAGGTGAAAAACTGGCTAAGTGCAAGTGGAACTCACACACAGAGGGTTTCGTAAAAAATGGCAAATGTCACGTTTGTTGTATGGCCCCTTAGTACCCCTTTTTTTCTGATTTTAGTATTTGTTGTTATAGGGTATTGCGGAAACAGAAACACATCATCTGTGAAATGGGAAAATTTCAGCTCTATAACTATCTCCGTTCCCAAGATAGAGCATCGCGACGGACAGACAGACAGCGAAGTCTCATGAATAGTGTCCCGATTTTACCCTTTGGCTACGGAACCCTAAAAAGGATAATATACAAACTAGTTGATAAACTATGCGTCGTGAGTTCAATCCCTACCTTTATGTATCTTAATTTAAGAAAAACAATACAATCTAGCTTTTCTAATCAACTTTCTTGCTTTTTCAGGTCATTGCTGAGGCTATCAAATTATATTCAATAGAAACAGCCCAAGAAATCGAAAAGACTTACAGATAAAAGCATCTAGCCAATATTAAAATCAACCGTGTAATACGAAAATATTCCAGCTTTATGATCTTAGTTAAAAGCTTATTAAAGCTTTGCTATTTTGAAATGTTATTTCTAGTAAACCTCTGCATAATAATTATTTTCTTACGCTAACGCATTGGAGTAAAATTTAAATACTAAATACATTTCCCTACTCTAACATAGTTTTATACTCTTTAAATTGGTCAACTTTACTGCCATATTAAGAAACGAAAACTTAAATAAAGTTACGAAGTTAGAAAATGCATTAAAGAAATGACTCTACTTCATTTAAAAGTATATTCAAATGTATATGTGAGTTCATTAGCATAGGTTTTAATGACGCCGACTCATAATTGAGTCATGAATTATAGACATACTTATTTTACGTTTCTATTTTGCATGTAATATTTTTTAGGGTTCCGTACCCAAAGAATAAACAACGGGATCCTATTCATTAGACTTCGCCGTCCGTCTGTCTGTCTGTCTGACATTTTGTCCGTCACGAGGCTGTATCTCATGAACAGTGATAGCTATGAAGCTGAAATTTTTACAGATGATGTATTTCGGGTGTACCTACTATGCCAAATCGAATGCCAAATAATCGAACGTTCAAAATATCGAACGGTCAATATATCGAACGTTCAAAATATCGAAGATTACAATATCAATGTTCGATATATTAAACGTTCGATATTTTGAACGTTCGATATTTTGAACGTTCGATTATTTGGCATTCGATTTGGCATAGTTCACCCCTATAACAACAAAAATACTAAAAACAAAAAAAAAAAGTATTTAAGGTCTCCCATACAATAAACGCGGTTTTTACGGTTTTAGACGCTTGATATACTCACAGAAAATCGAGCTGTGTATTTTCATTGCGTATTAATAATTAAATTAAAACAAAATAGACATTTAAAGGTGGCTCCCAAATAGCAAACGTGACTTATTGTCGTTTTTGGTACGGAACCCTCAGTGCACGAGACCGACTCACACTTAGCCAGTTTTTACTTTTGTATTATTATAGCCGTTGAGTCCACCACCATAACTTTCATCGTTGCTACAAATTTAATATGCAAATATTACGAAATATTTCATACGTTTGGTTGGACGCCTTTGTGCATCTTTCTATCTAGTTTATTATGATGGTAACTACAATAATTTAAACAATGTAAAAGTTATGGTCGTTGAAGACCAAAATTTAATTTAAGAATAAACTCTAAAATAAAATGGTGATTGTAAATTAGGTAAGTATCATATCTTACTAATATTATAAATGCGAAAGTTTGTGAGTGTAGATGTTTGTTACTCTTTCACGCTCGAACTGCTGAATGGATCTGGCTGAAATTTGGTACCGGGATATATTATAGTCTGGAATAACACATAGGCTACTTTTTATCCCGCGAATAAGTTCTACACGAACAAATTTTACGTGGGCGAAGCTGCGGGCAGCAACTAGTAGGTACAGATATAAAAAACAAATAAAAGCGCCATAAATCGTGCTCTAGTTTTCACATTTGGATATATCAAGCGCTAAAATAAAATATTTAATGTAAAATAGAAATTTATTTCAGAACTAAGTATTTTTTTTTCGTGTAAAAAGCTTTGTCACGCAAACATAACAAGTTCCTGGAAATTCGGCTAACCATTCTGTCAAAGGTACAAATTAAATACACAATATAATTTATGTTTCCATGTATTCGTCACTCGTTCCGTTGTTAATCATTATAACACCATAGTTCCGTTGGCACGATTTTTTAAATTTAATTTCAATATTTTAATGATTCTTTTGCCATGTTGTTTCATGCCCCGTGTGGTGATGGGGTCCCGTGTTGCAGCGGGTAAAAGTACAAAATGTCGCCACCCCAATACGTCCCGAGGGTGGCGTAAGAGGCGACTAAGGGATCACTTTTGCAAAAAGATCCAGTGCGTAGAAAAGGAAAACTCGAAATGAAACCCAAGTTGAACACCTTATGGGCGGCTCAAAAACGTTCAACTACGGGTCGCGGTGACATACGCCTGTCCATTTCAACACGGCAATAGACTCACCACCTATTACGTGGGGCATAAAGATGAAGATGTAAGGTGAAAATGTGGCCGTATACAATGCCTCTGCCTACCCCTTTGGGGATAAAGGCGTGACTATATGTATGTATGTTGTTTCACAGTCGTGTGGCGGCTCTGTGACTTTAAGCAGTTAATGAAAACGATTCCTTGAATACAAACATCCGTCACGACACGACTCTATTCCGTGGGAACAGTGTGCTATAGAAGTGAAGGTAAACTTACTTTACAAGGTTTTCTGGTTAATTTATAGACAAATAGAGGCGATATGTACGAACACGTATAGAGATGTTAGATAGACTAAAACGTAGCAATAAGCAAACAATATTATTAGAGATAATGGTTTACGGTTTTCTATCAAAATAAAACGTCATTAAAACATTACACAATAAAGGCACAAGTAACAAAACAACAATATCATTGATATTGAAATAATTGTGGAAGATATCAAATTAAAGGCCTAATTAAAAATACATTCAGAAGGAAATAATTTTAACTTCAAAAACAAACTTAAAACTTCTCAAGTTAATTAACGTCGCTACAGTTCCCCAGAGGCAATATGAGACTCACCTAATAAATTCTTATAAGCTTTAGCTTGAGACATTTAAGTAGGTATTTGCCTACATTATGTTTCAGTATCATTCAAGACGATAGACACCCACTGCTTCGAATAAACTTCTCCCAAAGATTGCGACAACTTTTATTTCTCTCCAGCAAGCTCCAACGAAACATTGAATTATGCAAAGAAAAGAAATAACTGATATTGATAAAAACAAGTCACAATCCACAATCTCAACGCACGTGCAAAATGAGTGCGAACAGAAAAATCACAAGTCCGTGGCTAATCAAGATTTAAAAATACGGTGTAACAGGCAGAACCGGGGCGTTCGGTATATCTTGGAATGATCTGCATGCAAGCACGCAAGGTAGCGTGTGCCTGGTAACCTAACGACCTAGCCAGAATTTACTTTAGGCTATATTACCTACACTGCATGATACTTTTTAGTGTTTTAAATGAGTTGACTACAAAATACTGTTAAATGTTAGATGAAAATTTTAATAAGCGCAGAGTTCACTGTAGAATACTGAAATTATAATATTATATGTTAAAATTAACCGAATTCAGAAAAACCCCTTTTGAGAACAAACACTATTATGATTATTTTTGAAAAGCAATTAGTTTGCTAACTGATCATAAATTTTAAATATGGAAAAAGAATTGGTTTCGACCAGGATTCGGTAGCTAAGTGGTTAAGCATCACACGGTATGCGAGAAAACACTATTATAAATAAAATTAAGTTAAGCTATAACTAAACGTAATCTTTCAAAATAGCTTTGAAATTACATCATCTATTAAAAACGTAAAATAAAATTGACTGCTCTGACAATAAATGTATTCTTATTTAATTTAATATAATTTTTCAATATTATTTTTCAAAATCTGCCTCCTATGCTTCTGTATCTTTAACAAGAGATTGATTAAACAATCAACATCCTTTTATTAAGTGAAGTTATTAAATTCAAAAGTTAATTTATAATATTATTATTTTCTTTATCTATACTAATATTATAAAGAGGAGATTTTTTTATTTGTTTGTTTGTAACGAATAGGCTCCGGAACTACTGGACCGATTTGAAAAATTCTTTCTCTGTTAGAAAGCTACTCTCATTGCGGTGAACATAGGCTTCTTATATATTTTATTCCCGTATTCTCACGAAAACGAGAACTACGCGGGTGAAACCGCGTGACGTCCGCTCGTTACTTATAAATGTTGAAGTTACATAAGACGTTGTTAACTAAGAATTCTTTCTATCTATCTATATGTTACGAAGAATATAATATACTAGTTACGTAATAAATAACAACAAAAGTGTCACACTCAGGCACCCATAAGCTGTCTGGTATACATTTTATACACATGACACTTATAAATAAATCTCGATAACATCTATCGAAGTTTTCACACCGAAACAAGGGAGAACTTGATAAGAAATAAGTGTAGTCTTTTAAAATATTATTTATGTGACTAGATGCACTTGTACGCACAGATGTTAAATATTTCGTCCAGCGATAGTGTGAAGGGATGTCTTTGATTATTTACATATGAAGCCCCACACTGTGACTCACTTCCTCGGTCTGGTGTGTGAAGATTCTAATAATATTTTAATAAGTTTCGTTATACTGTTTTAATTTTAGAATATTGAGAACATGCTTCGTTGGTCTAGAGGTCAAAATGTGCGACTGCGGATCACGAGGTCGTCAGTTCGATTCCCACAGGGGACAAAAATTTGTGTGACCCATAAATGTTTGTCTCAAGAGTCTGGGTGATTCTATGTATGATAAGTACCTATGTATTTAAAAGTATAAATGTATTAATATCCGTGGTCTGATACCCATAATACAAGCAGGTATTCCTAGCTTACTTTGGGATCAGATAGCGTTGTGTGAAGTGTCCGTGAATATTTATTTATTTATAACCCGAAATAATTTTAAAACAAAAATATATCACAATACACCAACCACTGCAGAACATGCATACATGTAAGTATAAGAGATAAATACCTATATTTGACGATCCAATTCTAGTAATGGTGAGGTTTCCTAAATATCTAGTAGCTAGTTATAATGGTGTACGTGAAATAAAAGCTCATAATAAACCTAATTTAAAAAATCCTCATTTAGTTTCCCTTACATATCAAGTCAATATTCAGTAAGACCTCTGTCCCATTAGAAAGAGAAAAAAAAATCTCTGTCAAAATTATCCAATTTTAAGAGACAGTAAAATTACTTGTATGTTGTGATTTGTTACCCATGATCGAACGAAAAAACCACACTTTAAAAAATAAAATATTGTAAATAATCCTTAAGTAATACATACATACATACATACATACATATGGTCACGCCTTTATCCCCGAAGGGGTAGGCAGAGGCATATTATATGCCCACATTTCACCTTTTGTATAATTTTGTCCCACGTAATAGGTGGTGAGCCGTATTGCCGTGTTTAAATGGACAGGCGCAGGTTGTGACTGCCTGCTGTTGAAATAAAGCCTTCAACTTAGCTTAACGACTGCCATTTTACTGACAACCGGGACCAACGGCTTAACGTGCCTTCCGAAGCACGGAAACGCTCAAATAAATGTCACAAAGTGATCACATGGATGGTCACCCATCCATGGACCGGCCATAGTGAAAGTTGCTTACTGCAGTGATCGTTTACAGAACACTGAGTCCGCGGGGCCACGAGCGCTCGAGCGCAACGCGCTGTATACATTAGCCTTAAAAAGAAATAAGCAAATAACTTATCAATATTAATAGGTAGTTCTGCCTGAACATGTGCCGACAAAGCTACACTTGAAATACCTAATATCGTCCATAATTTGGTCAAAAGCGTGATATTTTATACGCAATAATAAACTTATCTAGTGCTCATATCACACACAACTCGTGGTCTCTGTACCTACATCACATTTATGTTTGTCCCACACTTTATAACTAAGTACATTGTTAATGATATTAACATGTAATGATAATACAAAAAAATAACTCCTACATTGGAATTTAACAAATAGGTGTATACATAGATAGAATCGTGTTACTTAAAGAATATTAGAGTTTAGATTTATTATCATAATTTTTATGATGAATTCATTATTTGGCATAAATAATATTTAACTTTTAGTACAATTGGAATGGTTAAGATAGAGGGTAGATAAGTAATACATGCATTAAATATTTTAAATAAGATATACGATCAACAAATTTCAAAATGTCAGGCTAAGTTGTATCATTGTACTTCAAGCTATTTCTAAAGATTGATCCACTAAGCTGTAATACTTTAATAAAATACCTTTCTATCAACTTTTATTTATAATCAACCGTATAATATTCGTATTTAACATAATTCTGTTGTAAGGGCCGGCTGAGCCATGTTCGAGAAATTTACGTGCGACTTAACTCACAGTTATAGTCTATTAAACATAATTTACGAAAACGCCGCATGTAGCTTGATATTACTTGTAATGTGCCATTAAGCTCATGTAAGACATGTTTCGTTTTACGTCTTTTTTGTTCAATCGGCTATTATAAGGGACTATTAGGCACCTATATTAAATTTTCAATATTATCTCACACACATTCAGTAGGAAAATAATTAATTTAAAGTATAGAAATATTGATGCTTGGCGCATAGTACTGGAAACAATACCAAAATCGAATTATTCAAGGTATAAAGATAAAGAATATAATATTAATAAAATAAAGTAAAGAAATAAAAATAAAGATAAAATGTCATTTAAATTGATGACCTGTTGCTGTCCTCTTGGGAACATTCTGAATGTTGGTGACACAGAAGTGTCAGTTTTGCAGAAGACATATGTAAATTAACGAATCAAAGCATGTCTCGCCAAAAATCAAATGTGAGTTGGAAAGAAGTAAGAGGAATATCGGGAAGATCAATCATTGTATCGTTCTAAAGTTTATAATATACTTATGAAGTCTAGTGTAGCACAAATTAAAATATTGATTATTCATAATATTTGGAAAATGACACCTTCTGTTCATTTTCATATGACATGTGTTGATTGGAAATAATTTCCTATTAAAATATTTTAATCAATAAGAAACATAAACATAAATCTTACATATTTGCATAAAACACAAACCTGAAGCCAAGATGAATCAATTTACATAAATATAAACTTATTGAAAAGTTTCACATTTGTTCTTATTTTGTCAATTAAGTAATATTAAACATGACCATAAAATAAAATGATTTATGTTAACTTTTTCCAAACAATATTAAATTTATAATGAATCGATTTCCGTTTCCACAATTCAATTCCATAGAACGAAATGTGAAAAATATTCAAATGAAATATCATAATTTTCTTTCGTTGATGAAATAAATATATTAATCTTAATCCAACATTTTATGACTTTTATTCAAAAATGTTTATAAATGCAAATTATAATTAATGAACACCATTCGTCGTCGTAACATAATATATTCGAAAATTGAAACTTCAAACAACTAAATTACAAAATTCTATTAACTCAATTTTGAATTGAATTATAATAAAAAAGCAGTATCATTATTTAGAAAAGATAATAATTTATTTTATTTAATAATGATAATGTTCTAACCACCCACAGCGAGTAATTTTGGAGCTTTTCTTTCAATATAAATTGATTACCTCGTCTCGTGGCACTTTGGGCGTATTCTGTTATGAAACCATTAAAACACTGTTAATGGTTATCAAGTTTCTCAGATTCTTACGAAAGTTTTAATGATTATTCAATTTGGAATTCAAAATCTTATACACCTATTTGATGTTGTTGGTATTTTAAAAGTTACTTGAATTGGATTTATGTTATGTAGTTATTGTTTAGTTAAATTTTTCCTCATTATTTTGCTGTGAATGTTTTGGCATTCTAAGAAACTATCGTAATAATATACAACAAAACTATCATGAATACAAAAAATATGTTAAAATTGTAATTATAAAAAAAATCGACAGAAAAGTAAGGATTCTTCTTTCGAAAACAGAAATGCAGACAATGATTATGAATATTTATACTATTTATATGTGAAAAATAGTAAGAGATTTTAAATGCACTTCTTAGTCAAAAACATAAATAATTATAAAAATACAAACAAGATGATGAATAAATTGTAAACTAAAATACTTATTAAATATATTTATTCAACCGTAATGCAATTGCATTACTATTCAATTGAGATTCAATTGATGTGTTGAAACTTTTTAATATTCACCGACCCGTATGACATCTATCACCTTTTAGGACGAGTTTAGATGACCGAATTACGTATTTAGTCAAGTAATTGTTGGTTTATAGGCCGCCAATGACAAATATTTAGTATAATGTCAGTCAAATACACCCTTTTAATACCATATTAATATTATATTATTATATTTTTATGGGTGCTAATTAAACGACCTTCTTTTTAATAGCATTTTTAGCCTCCGGAAAAATACTTTGCCCCCTAAATTAATAAGTCAACCACAATTAATGAGCGTCAGAATTTATAGATTATAGCCACCAGTTAACTTCTCTATTAGCCACTGTTAATATAATTCAGCATCGTGATTATTTTTAAGCATCTAATTTTGTAACATGCATTCAAACAGTAAACTTCTTAAATACTAAAAAATGGCATCAAAATGGGCATTATTTATTAATATCATAGCTTCTAATTTCCTAATTCAGCATGTTTAAAATGTAACTCGTCCAACATTAATGGATCATCAAAGTTAAGTAACATTGTCACCAAAAAGCAAATTATGGCCACTAATATTACCTAAATAGTTAGGACTACTTGTAGCCACTAACTCAGTCTTTTGTAAACGATCACTGCAGTAAGCAACTACCGCTATTGCTGGTGCTCGGATGGGTGACAACTTTGTAACATTTGATTTGCGAGAGTTTCCTTACTTCGCAAGGCACGTTCAGCCAACTGTGTGGGGTGTCACAATCTGGTGGAAACGGAGAAGTGAGTCCTGAAACGGACTCGCTTGTCCGTTTCACAAGGGAACATGGGACAGATTTTCGGGCATAAATGCTTTTATTTATTATAATGTGCTACCTGCAGTCTTTATAATCTGATATTCTATACAATACCTGCATTCTAAAGCTGTCTACGGATAAGGCCGGCAGCCTCATTTTGAAGGTGTCTACACACCAAAGCCGCCGCCGGCCTTTACCCGCCGGGTTCTACCGCGCCTTGGTGTGTAGACAGTTATTAAAGGAATACCTGCCTCAGACTCCAGATCCTTCGAAGCAATTTAAGAAATGTTTTGAATAAGTATATGATTGTTCATACTTTGTCTAGTACTGTACAAAATTCCAAGGGATTGCATAGAATACCTGCTGGTCCACCGGTAATGTGTAAAATAAATAGCTCTTGGGTCACACTAAAATTATAAGTACCGCAAAATTTTAAACTACGGAGGAATTTTAAATTGTAACATAATGTGAAATATTAAATTTATCTGTAATACATTTGGCGCTTGGCGGCCGCTGGAGCGGCATGCTCGCTTCGCTCGCTCGCCTAACCTAAACTTCGCAAGCAGCGAACAACCCTTCCATACTTTCGTTATTTCATACATTGCCTTGCCTGCCAGTTTCAGGTATTCTCTAAAATGCCTAGATATCATACAGATTTCGATCGGTGACATTATTTATGCATGTAATACAGATTATAGAACTAAAGACAGATATCAAACAAAAAAGTGAGACCAAGAATGCACATACTAAACCCAAATGTGAGTAACGAGTAATTTTTCATTAATCGTAAATTTTTGACGACATTCACGATATTCACTTCTAGAGAGTCTATAATGTGCTCAATTTTAAGTTTAGTATTTGCTTTCTCGACCTCGCTTTCTTGTTCGGTAAGCGTAATCTGTCTTCAGTTACAAAGTGATATCAAATAGCGGTCTCTGATTGATGCTAATGGCCAGTCGCTGTCGTCCTGTGCACTCGCGTCTAGCCTTGCAGTGACTATTTTCACGAAAAAAGAATATGATATATCAATTTTACACGCTAAGTTATAAAAACTGATGTTGTCTGTGGAGGCTTAAATTATAATTTTTTGAGGCTCTTGTTTTGAAGCTATAAAATATAAAATGGTGATTACATGTAAAATATGTGGCTAAATTAGTAAATTAGGTGTTAATATATTATTACGGAGGACAAGTTAAAATAATTGTTGATCTTTATTTGATGCTTATAATGGAATGATTAGGTGACGTTTCAAAGAGGACGGATTAGTATATTAGAGGCTATTTCATTTTTGCGAGGCTTAGTTATTAAATGAGAGGCTAAATGCCGTGGCCGATAAAAACTTTTGAGGCTCGGTTTATCATATCCCTATTTTTATCTATAAAATTATGGAACAAGAAAAGATTAAGAAACATTTTAGTTCAACAACAAAACACATTAAAATATTTAACAAGAAAGTCTTACAAAGTCTGTTCATATAATTTTATTAAAGATATGCAATACATTTACAAAGAACGCAATCAGTCTCGATCATCATACAATTGCAGTACAAAGGTATTGTGCCAGTGACACTCGCCCACGTCTGCGGTAATGACAATATATAGCCCAATTGGCGACTGAGTGAACATTTCCTACAAAAAAATACTTGCAGGCTATCCTCATAAAGTTAATTCTAACCATGAATACCACCATGCGTACCTTATGAAGATTGATAGGCAAGACTATTATGGTTATTCGTAATGTGTGAAGCTTTAATAAAAAAATATGATTACTCTCTTTTGTCATTGAGAATAAAAACGTTACCTAATCTAAATTGTTACACCAATAGAAAAAAAAAGAGAAAATATTTAATTGTAAGTGTCTTTGTTAGTTTGCATAGAATAGGCTCCTAAACTACTGAACCGATTTAAGAAATTCCTTTGCTATTAGAAAGCTACACTTTCCTTGGTAAACATAGTCTATATTTTATTCCCGTATTTTAAGGAAAATGTAAGCTACGCAGGTGAAACTGCGTGATGTCCGCTAGAAGATAAAGCAAGTTTTTGGATATTATATATGTCGGTAAAGAATTTTGAAGAAGTAGATTTATATCGAGCAGTTATAGTTATGTAACGGTTGCATATCCAGATGCAGTAGTCATAATACCAAAAATAAATATGAATCACAAGTACAAAACAGAGTTTCAGGACGAGCAAGTCAGAGGTGATGATTGCTATCAGTTAGATGGCGCCAAGCGTGTAGGCGTAATGACTCTCCCATACGTTCGAATAATTGCAACCTATCGGCTCATGCCCTTTGATCTTCCTGTAGTAAAGATAGTTATTAGGAACAGTGAGGGTGAAATGAGCGTTAAACAGCTTGTCTGATAAATTGTACGTGAAATAATGAAACGTGCAACCATAACTTGTTTGGTGAGCTGTGCCTATTAAATTGTCTTACGCTCTTTAGTTCGTAATAGCGCGCTTACTAGTTCGAGTTATGACTTTGATAAGGAAACATAAATTCTAAGTGTATTTAATATATCCGGGTTTAATTTAGCTCCTTTGTATTTCTAGACTTTGACTTCATAATATATTTAGGAATACTCTTACATTTTATATTTAAGAATTGGTATAGGTACATATCATTTAAAACTTCCTTTTTCTTTCTGCCCATTTCAAGACCCTATGTCCATGGGGTACTAATGCACAGAGATTGTTTAAGTTTTTGAAAAAAAAAACGCATAGTTGAATTAGCTGGCAGTATACTCTCTCAGAAAATAGGTATTGCTATTCAAAAAGGGAATGCTGCCAGTCTTTTGGGTACAATGCCACGGGACCTTATTTAGATTTAGTTTAGTTTAAATAGTTAAAATGTAAATATATATTATGTTATAACTTTGTATCACTGTAATTTTTAACCTTAATTCATTTTATTACTCTTTGTTGATAGTTTGTTATAAAATTAATACAGTTCTTTATATTAAAGCACCACTAACAGTGGCAAAGTTGTAATAGTCTTGCACAACTGCACAATATCAAAATGAGAAATGTTGCCAATTACAGTAATTTAGTGCAAAGTTTAAGGTGGCAACTCCGCGCTTAGTTTTATCGTTCTTAATAGTATCGTTGTTAGACACGAAATAGATCCGTTATAGCAGTCCGTTGCGTGACTACAAAGGGTTAGTAAAGATATGTGGTTATTGTTGCCATTTTTAGCAGAAATCAGAATTTTATTGTTGAGTGGGTGGTGGGCAAAAATTTACGGCTAGTTTCCTTGGAAATGC
The DNA here is from genome assembly GCA_933228765.1 of Miltochrista miniata. Taxonomy (NCBI): domain Eukaryota; kingdom Metazoa; phylum Arthropoda; class Insecta; order Lepidoptera; family Erebidae; genus Miltochrista; species Miltochrista miniata. The sequence goes on from OW121752.1 coordinate 38,641,753, forward strand.
GTTTATGTATTGGGTAAACTATATTCTAAGGAAAAATTGGGTATGCAGTATATACTGGTGTGATTTACCGAATACTCGTAGTGATAAAATAAGAGAGCCCTATTCTGTGATCAGAATTCCCGGGATATGCTGACGGCTTGCATTTTGTTTTATAGTTCGCATTACATCTAGAAAATATACGTGTCAAAAGGCAAAGTAAGAGTAAAAGTTTACTTACCATAAACAGTCAATAGGGCAGGCTCAGAGATTCTTTTTCCAGCAATATTTTCAGCAACACAGCTGTAGTTCGCCATATCCTGTTGATCAAATTACAGCCGTTAAATACCTAGGTATAGACTTATTAGTCTACATAACCTTACTACTAAATCCAGACTGAGGTCATGCAAGCACACAATATTATAATGATAATCTATACTTATAATAAATCTGTAGAAGTGAAAATTCTGTACATTCAAAATATCAAAAAAATAAATAGCAGGGGGTGTTACTAGACCGACACCGAACCCAAATATGTGATTAAAAAAATTTTTGTCTGTCTGTCTGTCTGTCTGTCTGTTTGTTCAGGCATCACGCAAAAACTACTGCCTCGATTACGATGAAACTTAGTATAATTATTCTTTAATAGCCTGGGCACCACACTGGGTACTTTTTATCCCGGAAAAGTATAATTATAGAATTCAAAGCAAACTTAATTTTGAGGTTCGATCCCTAGACCCAAAGTTATTATCAATTATTGCTTAAATGGTTAATGGTACGATGATGAAACTAAGCATGAGCGTTGTTTGTTAGAATTTAAAAAAAGTAATTTTAACATTTTTGCAAATTCCACCTCCAAAGGTATAAAAAAGGAGGGTAAAGTTTGTATGGGACAACGTGATTCCTTGGTCCGATCTACTTAAAATTTGGCATATAGCATTATTAACATAATTGATGGAAGACGTGTTTTGTATTTTATTGAAATTTATACTATAACGAGCTAAAAAGGGAATGTAAATTATTTTGGGGCTGATTTTCTCCGTAGTTGATATCAATACTCATTAAATACTCTTATTTTATGCTTAAATTACTTTTTATTTTGACACACCATTTGTGAAAGCGTTGTCATTTACGTTATATGGTTTTACTTCAGACTTCAAAGATATTCTTTTACTACAAAGCCATTAAGTTAAATAAAAAGCGCTATTTTGGTATAATATTAACCAAATATGCAATACGGAAGTATTATTGCAAATTTATTCAAATTTCGTGTGACAAAAATACATCGGTGAAAAGAAGAAGAAAATTCTGAGATGGCTAGCCAGAAAAAACGAACGACCACGCTTCAGGTAGTATCCACTGGTCAATAAAATAACACCGCATGTTACCTACGCTCAATCCTTACGACAAAGATGGTAGTAGCAGACTGATAATGGAAGGCATGAACTTTATTCTACTTAAAGTGCTGACTGCATTCTGTCAGGAAACAGACTCACTAAGTTTTGTAAAATACGAGAATGGCCTCTACGAAGACTACATTCGACAGGACTGAAAAGAGCCATTACAATGAACATGAACGCTCAGCTGATGAAATTTACATTGTTATTACGTTACCAGGTCTTGGTTGGACCATCTGTATTACGAGGACAAATTATTATTTAATAATAGAATAGTGCCACGCGAAATCCCGTTTTGTATAAAAATATGTGTTCAACGCGTGTTAGTTTAAAACAAATGTTAGGAGGACAAAGCCTACAGTAGTTCGGTTTATTTAAACGTCGCCGTCGTAGGCTGGGACTACCTGAAGAAGGAACTAAGTTACGATGTCAATTGCTTAGAAGAGAAGTTGTGTCAATTAGTAGTTTAGCCGTTGAATTAAGAAATGTATTTAATAAATAAATTTATTTGGCTCATATATTATGCATTATGAATTTGTTAATCAGAAATCTATCTAACTAGGTATTATTATAAATGCGAATGTTTGTGAGTGTGGAGTGTGGATGTTTGTTACTCTTTCACGCTGTAACGGCTGAACGGATCTGGCTGAAATTTGGTGCCTACAGAGATATGTTATAGTCTAGGAACAAAATTTCACGCAGGCGAAGCTGCGGGCATCAGCTAGTAAATAATAAATAAATAAATATTTGTGGGCAATCTCACATAACATCATCTTCTAGCCCAAATTAAGCTAATATAAGCTTGTGTTATGGGTTCTAGCTGACTGATAGACATACTTATATATATATATTTGTAAATACATACATATTACACATAGAAAACATTCAAACTCCGAAACAAATATTTGTTTATTATATATATATATATATTATAATAAGTGTTTTATTTTGCAATGTGTCAATCCATTATCACATACTGTATTTCGAGTTGGGGTGGAGCTGCCAAAACCATACTTAAACCTCTAGAAGTCGCCCACAGAGCTGTGTTAAAAGTGGCCACTTTTCGCTCGTTCCTATTTCCTACAGACGAACTGTACAGGCAATGGAACATTTTAAACGTACGGCAGCACTTTATTATGCATGTAGTACTCCATCAGCATCACCAAACACCATACAAAAAAATTGCTCACCGTAGGAAAGACAAAATCTGTACAATCCCTTCATCACACTCTACTTTTGTTAAAAGATTCTTTTACATCCTTGGACCTAAGCTATACAACAAAATAAACCGACACTGCCGAATTTACGGCTTGAGTCACTTCAAGTGTAAAAAAAGTGCATACTTGTTCCTTCGTTACAAATCCTACGAAGAAACGGAGAATTTCTTAACGTAGTTTAAGATAGCAGCTGAATACCTAATACCTATTTTTATATCTTATTCAGGTATACCCGTATTATATTTTTATTTGTGTTATTCATATAATAATTTATCTGTCATACTTAACTCATCAAGCATACATACACTCTAATGTTCGCAAACTCATACACACACACACACACACACACACACACAAGTACCTACATATTGTACTTGCATACACACAAATTACATTATTATTTTGTGCTCAAACGCACGCGCAGACAATTTGTAATCATCTTCTATACTTATAATAAATCTGTAGAAGTGAAAAATCTGTACATTCAAAATATCAAAAAAATAAATAGCAGGGGGTGTTACTAGACCGACACCGAACCCAAAAATGTGATTAAAAATTTTTTTGTCTGTCTGTCTGTCTGTCTGTCTGTTTGTTCAGGCATCACGCAAAAACTACCGGTTCGATTACGATGAAACTTAGTATAATTATTCTTTAATAGCCTGGGCACCACACTGGGTACTTTTTATTCCGGAAAAGTATATAGAATTCAAAGCAAACTTAATTTTGCGGTTTGATCCCAAGACCCAAAGTTATTATCAATTATTGCTTAAACGGTTAATGATACGATGATGAAACTAAGCATGAGCGTTGTTTCTTACAATTTGAAAAAAGTAATTTTAACATTTTTGCAAATTCCACCTCCAAAGGTATAAAAAAGGAGGGTAAAGTTTGTATGGGATAGCGTGATTCCTTGGTCCGATCTACTTAAAATTTGGCATATAGCATTATTATCACAATTTATTGAAGACGTGTTTCGTATTTTATTGAAATTTATGCTATAACGAGCTAAAAAGGGAATGTAAATTATTTTGGGGTCGATTTTCTCCGGAGTTGATATTAATACTCCTTAAATACCATTATTTTATACTTAAATTACTTTTTATTTTGACACATAATTTGTGAAAGCGTTGTCATTTATGTTAGGGATATGGTTTTACTTCAAACTTCAAAGAGATGATTTTACAGGCAAGTTAAATAAAAAGCGCAATTTTGATATAATATTAACCAAATATGCTATACGGAAGTTTTGTGTGACAAAAATACATTTGTGAGAAGAAAAGCTAAGATGGCTTGACAGAAAAAATGAAAGACCACGCTTCAGGTAGTATCCACTGGTCAATAAAATAACACCGCATGTTACCAGACAAATATTGTCAGCAGACTGATCATGGAAGGCATGAACTTTATTCTACAGTGCTGACTGCATTCTGTCAGGAAACAGACTCACTAAGTCTTTGTAAAATACGGGAATGGCCTCTACGAAGACTACATTCGACAGCAAAGAGAATTCAATACTACGTAAGATTCGACAGGACTGAAAAGAGCCATTACAATGAACATAATCTCAGGCTCAGCTGATGAAATTTACATTGTTATTACGTTAGGTACCAGGTACGATGTCAATTGCTTAGAAGAGAAGTTGTGTCAAGTAGTAGTTTAGCCATTGAATTAAGAAATGTATTTAATAAATAAATTTACTTGGCTCATATTTTATGCATTATGAATTTGACGATGTATTTTTGTTGCCGGCATAACAACAAATCTATCTATATAAAAAACCATACCACTTTTCGTTGTAATTTTATAACTCAAGAACGAGCTCACCTATCCAAACCAAATGTCTAGGCTTTGTTTGGACTATTTAGTTGATGGTTTATGTGAAGTTTGCACAAAATCGGTCGAGCGGTTCTTCATTCATCACGCAAACGAAGTTGCGCGGGTCAGCTAGTGTTAAATAATTATGTATTTGGGGAGCCTGGAGTTCTATTTTACAAGTTTCGGCTTAGTTTAGACTCCAGATCTCCTATAAATTGCAAACTTTGTTTTTAAAATTGTCAACTGTAGTTGTATCATACCTACATAGTACGATTGTAATTTGTGGAGATGAATAAATAAACTTTATTATTATTATTATTTATCACACAAATATATGAATTGACGCAACCCAGGAATCGAACCCAAGACATCAGGCGCGGCAGGCGGTTGCACTACCAACTGCGCCACGGAGGCAGTCGATATTTTCAAATCAACATTTTAAATCTAAGCAATCTGTTCTAAGTGTAAATCTTCCTGACTATAATACTAGTACCTAGTTGAACCTAGCTTATCGAGGATTGGGACATTATATGGTCGATAAACTTAATAGTTTCCTATCAATCCAAGTACCAATATCAAAGCTAGCAGCTGACCTTTGCTATAACCCTGAAGACGAGTAATTTACCGAAGAGCTTTCTCCAGAAACTCTAAGCAACGAAGTATAATATTAGCACCCGCATTACTTTTAAGCACCAAATATAAATTAAACTGTTCATTATAGCAACCATCTCCGTAATATATTTTTACAACCTCAACGTTGAATGTGTTAAAATTACAAAGGACGGGAGACATTAATTTTAAAGACGTACAACACATTACGATCATATTCATTAAGAAAGCGTTGTAGACACCTTTGTGAAGATAATGTTACACACGATGCCACAATGAGAAGGCGACTGTCAGTAGCAGCAATTAATCCATGTCTGCTCGCAGTGCCTAATTAGTGGAAGCTGCGTAGCGGAAACAGGAGATGGAATGGGTTATTTGCGATTCTGCCATTATTTAATGATTGATCATACAGGTAACAAATAGAGGTATTATAATTTCATTTACACTACTGAAAATGATAGTAAAACTCAAGAAGAATTTAAAATGTATTATTGGTAGGTTGTTGGAAAATGTAAGTTTGTAGCAACTCATTGTAGAGTTACCCACATGTATTGATTAGTCTTAACTTTTTTTGCCGTAGTATTTTTTACATAATCTTGTAAATTCATGACCATAATTAACTTTGTAAAATAGCAGGTTAAAATAACTATGTTCTATGCAAACATAGTAGTGCTAACCTTTTGGAGAAATTAATTGCGGACTACTAAGGTCAAAATTTTTATATTAACTTTTAGTTGTGCCTAAAGACAAATTTATATATTGCTAGATATATTTTTGGTAATTTCTTTTATAAAAACCAAAAATTACATACCATTAATCGTAATGATGAATGTAACTCTTTCAAGAAAAATAACAGGATTAACACGAAGCTTAACACTTTTATCTGAAGACATTCAGCAGCATCGTAAGACTACACCGAACGACATTCAGAGAAAAAAGAAATTGTACGTAGTCTTGACAGCAACTTGTGTCGCAATTAATATACGTCTGTCGCGGACGACTAATTAGTCGCAGTCGTAGAGATAAAATAAACAATTTGCAATGTTGCGACAAGATGATGCGATTGTGCGCACTGACGCTTTGAACGGGCATTTTAATGAGGTTATCTTTATGCTAATACTCATGTATATTTAGAATGTAATGCTTATGTACATAATATGCAAAATAAATGGTCAGGATTAATCTAGCGCCTGTATAATTTACGTAACCTGTATGTTTTGAATTACAAAACCAACTGCAAATTCTAAACCATCCATAAATTAACACATAATATTATTTGCCATTGCTGTAAAATTATTATGGTGTACAAATGTACATATAAAAACGACATCTTTCTTTTAAAAATATTTCCTTACTTACAACAGTTTATAAAAAAAACAGCAGACCAAAATTCTTATCACAAGCACTAAATGTTTTAACGAGTAAGTTTATTTGCCATAATCATAATGTTCTGTAAAACACCACATGCGATTATGAATCATTTCTAGTTTTCTCTATAAATTTCAATATTCAACTTTAACCATGGTATATAAGAGCCATAATCGTTTAAATTGATTTAGCTACGGAAAACTACGGATAGTTTTATTACTGTAGAAATATGTAGTTGGCCTAAAATTGACATGTGTTCAAAACGCTGTTCTTAGATCATCCTCATAGTTATTGTTTAGATTTGTGGTCATATTTTATGAAGCTTTTAGTATTATAGCATTAATTTATAGCCCATAAATGCTGCGCATCTGGGCGTTACTGGTTCGACCACTTGGTAGCTTATTTCGGTATAGTATGTTCTGATGCCTTTTGCATTTTTTACTTCAAGTAGACTCAACCACATTCATTTTGGACTCTAATATTTGTAAAGTATCAACTTTGTATTGGTACGGTCGGCCAAGAAAGTGGTGTATCAGTTTTGATTTAGTTTTCTAGTCATTGAAAATTACAACAAGGTTTATACGAGATAGGTATCATTGAAAGAGATGCATAATAATGACGTAAACCTTATTGATAAGTATTCATTTGTCGTAAGTCACTTAGAAGTGCATGACATTTTAACCTTTACTGAAAACTGATAGAACATTAATTTCTGTAAAGATAATTTGAATGGTTCTAAATAAAAGTAATAAAATCTTTTTAAATCTAGCAATCTCTTTTTCATATAGAATACTGACAACTGACTTTTTGTCAAATATATTCAAACTAAGAACAGCTGTCACGTAACAAACAGTAGGTATCAATAATCAATATAAAAGGTTATCAATAATCAGATAAAGATGGCAATAGAAATTGACAGATATGTCTGCAAGCGAAACTAATCATTATCGCCTATGAATTTGCAAACGACGTTCAACCTTAAGATGGTACACCAATTTTTTGGCCCACTGTACATCATTCATTACAGTAAATATCAATAATATCTTGTATTAAAATGATTTTTTGTAATACAAATTTAAGCTGAAGTTAAAATAATATGTGTCACATGGTAACTGAATTGTTAAACTAAGTCATTCTCCAATATAAAAACATCTAGTTTTTATAACTTAATTTCTGTAACGAAGGAAACATATTCCATTTTCGAGCAGTAATATTACTAAACAGTTACAATATAATTTTCTTGTATACAGAAAACTGTTAATTATATTATGTACCACACGATTATCAAGAGGCACTGCCACTTAATTTAAATCAAAATATTTTATAAGAATTTACCGAAAGCCGCCAAGAAATACAAGAACGGCACTTAAAAAATAAACAATGGGATCAATCGCTCAGGAGAATACACATAAAAGTCAGGTTATTTAATTTTTTTATTTTTAAAGCTCATCATTTTAAATGCTCCATTGTTTTGAAGATATCTTAAGGCTTTACCATCAATTTTATTTGGGTTGACTTTGCCAAATATAACTTTGTAATTCAAAATGTCAATACAGGTAAATGTCATAAATATAGCAAAGACAGATGACTTTCTATTTGATCTTACATAAACTTTCAATTATCTTGGGCAAGAATATGATAAGAAAAATGAACAAAACAACTTACTTGCAACGTAGCTCTTGAAATCAACAAATTTCCCTCCGCAGATATTATGACATTATGATCTTGCTGAAGTGGCTGACCATGTTTCAGCCAGGACAGTCGTGAAGCAGGGGCTGCAGCTGGAGGTGAACATCTCAATGAAGCAGCTGATCCTGCTTCAACTGATACCGGTGATGGAGATATTGCGAAGGGTTTCTTCAAATCTGTAAACAATGTTACCCGTTGTATAAAATGACATCTTGATTAAGGTGTTAGATGTGACAATATTAAATGTAATTCGTTTATCCGCTTAAATTTACATATTTATATTTAACTAACGGTACCCTGCCACGCTTCGCTGTCACTTTTTTATGGTGGTTTTATGTACCTATAAGAAATTAGTAACAAACCAAAGGATGGGTACATTACAAAAAACTTTAATGTTGAGCCGTAACCAAAATTATAAATCTTTCTGAAAATCCAATTAACGTCCAAATCAATAGAAGCTTCACTTGAAAATAAAATCTGTTCTGTGATCAATGTTCAGTTTTAAAAACATCTTGCGCACGCTTCAAAAAAATAAACTCACTCTAATAATATTTCCCTAACGCGCCAAAACTCTAACTTCAAAAATCACATGCAAAACATATCTGACCTCTTTATTAGGTAAGTAATCTCTTTTATTATTCTGAATGCAAGGAGGTCGCAAATAAACAGCAATCTGGTATTTACCTTCTAAATAAGTTTTTTAAAATATTTTTTTTTGAACCTGGCTGAATATAATTTTAAAAAAATGACCAGCGCCATCTATAGGTAAAATCACTTTTTAAAGCTGTTTTATTCTTATTGCTGTTATGATAAATGTGTTTAAAGTAGCCTAAAATCATCTCTGAATCCTGTTGTACTATCGTGTCCAATTTTGAGCTCAGTCGATTCAGTAAATTTTGAGTTTTTAATAGATACTTAAACGCACACAACATTTTTATAGATATAGATATTTAATATTATTAGTTATGTTTTCATGACCTATGTACGTATTCAATTACCTTGATTTCACTTTTAGCCCCTCTCTATAAAACAGATTGCAGAGTGGCTTATGGCGAGACTTGTGTCTGTAGTCTGTGACTCTGTTTCATTATATTACGTCACTAGGTTACGTGGATTATCTGTTTAAAGTTTGATATAAAACAAAAATGACAACGTCAATCGGATTCGAACTTTCACAGAGGGGCTGTCGGGTGAGACCGTCTCACGGCTTCTTGTTTTATGAGACTCAAAATCTCTCTCTCAAAATCTCGACATAGTAGCTAAAGTATCTTATCCTCTAGCTGCTAAAACGATATTACTAACAGGATAATTCTATAAACCTTTGTTCAAATTAAGACCAATAACTTATTAGAGAAGTGCCAGCTTTAGTGTGTCATAATTTACTAAACGGCATTTCACTTTAAGCATGATACTTATGTCTATTCATTTTGATATTAATGGGAAGTTTATGTGCCTCTTCGACTCTGAAAATTGTGGGGTTCACTAGTATTTATGTGCTAGACACAAATAAATTCTAATATGCGAGAGGAAAGTGACATCGTAAATTTCGTATTTGAATATTATTGTGGAGTATCCCGTACTGAATATTCACGATAAGTTTCAAATGTAAGCAATTATTCAAGGATAGTAAAATAAATTTACCACAGAATTACTTCTACTGTATAAAAGCTCCACCTACCTGGAGTTTTCAATTTTCCCTTTAGTAAATAAGCCAAACGTATTTATTTACACTAAATGTTTCCAAGCAAAATATTCGACACAAATTTGTTTCAAATAACTTTGATACAATAAATAAAAAAATACTACCGATCAAAAATTATACAATTAAATAATCAAATCCCGCATCTTACTCAAGTTATGAGTTACGCATATTGTTATACAACAATTAAAGTATAATAACATAACAATTGACTGTCAATAACAATTAAAGTAAGCGACGGTTACTACCAAACGCCTTTGAGCTAATTTAATAATAATTGTTATTAGTGAGCATTGCGCAATGGTTCGTGTTTGGTTCAAGTAAATAAGAGGAAGCGATTTTAAATAAATCTAATTTATAACAAAATATTAAGTTCCATTCCCCAATGAATTGGCGGTGTAGAGATTTGAAGACGTATAAATGTTAAGAAGAGACACAGGGTGGAAACTCCATACAAAAATGTTCGTCTTCACCCACACTAAATAGACGTAATGTGAATGCTTAAATCAAGCTTCAAAGTGTGTGTGAGTATTCTAGGGTCACTAGCTATGGAAACAAAATAATAAGGAACAGAACGCAATCTCATGTATGTAGGTGCTTTTTTTTTTCAAATCTACCCTCGGCTAAGCACAAATTAAACCAAAGCAATAGCCCAAAGCACTTAGTTAGGTAGTAATACGTAATGCAACACAATGACACTCTCTCAAGTACTAACACGGGAATCGACACATTAATTTTGGTGGGGGGATGGGGAAGCTTACTCAGGTGGGAGGCAGGGAGTTGCCGATCTGTATGTAATACTATTATATTATCTTTGGAAGAAACAAACACGTGCATTGGCAAAGCGCTAGGAGTCTAAGCTTCAACACAGAAACGACCGTCTGAGTTGCTCGATTCTGGTCAAGATTCTCTCTACTATAAAGCGTAGCTTCTCTGACCAACTAATTATCGTTCAAAACCGAAAATGGAAGAAGCACGAAGACGAAAACAAAGCACGCAGCAGAGGTATCTATACATATAATAAAACTAGCTGACCCGCGCAACTTCGTTTGCGTGATAAATAAAGAACCGCTCGACCGATTTTGCGCAAACTTCACATAAACCATCTACTAAATAGTCCGAACAAACCCTAAACCTTTGGTTTGAATAGGTAAGCCCGTTCTTGAGTTATAAAATTACAACGAAAAGTGGCATTGATTTTTATATATATAGATGATAGAAAAGTCAAAACTGTATATTGGAAATATTTTTTAAAAAATACTGGCTGGGTGTTCAACATAAGATACCGAAGCCGAAAATATACTTAGTTAGATTTTTTTTTGTCCGTTTGCTTTGCTTTGTGCGGAAGGATATCGAAAAGTACTCAATAGATTTGATTCAAATTTGCACAAATATTAACTAGGGGTAGAATCTTCAAATGGGCTATATTATTATCACGCTACATGTCCTAGGGGCTAAGCAGAGAGCAAACAAATTGGCATTATAACATAATTTTCACGCGTACGAATTCGTGGGCAACAGAGCTAGTTGTAAATAACATAGTAAAAAAACACATAATGATACCTAGCCCCGTGTGGCGACGGGGCCCCGTTTTGCGACGGGTAAGAGTACAAATTGTCGCCACCCAAATATATTACGAGGGTGTCGTAAGAGGCGACTAAGGGAACACTTTCGCAAAAAAATCCATTGCGTAGAGAAGGAAAACTCGAAAATAAACCCGGTTGTTAGTGAAATGACAATCGTCAAGCTGTCAAACTGAAGTACTTATGGGCGGCTTGAAAAATTTTAAAAGCGGGTCGCGGTGATCTGCGCCTGTCCATTTCAACACGGCAATAGGCTCACCACCTGTTACGTGGGACTTAAAGCTATAAGGTGAAATGTGGCGTAAACTATGCCTCTGCCTACTCCTTCGGGAATAAAGGCGTGACTATATGTATGTCTATGTAATGATACCTAGACACTTTCTCAACTTATTTATTGCCAACTCTCATCTTTTGAAAACTCTTGTAAAATAACTTCTCACGTCAATCTTCATGTAAAAATTCAACGAGACAGTCGACGATGTAGATGTAGTTCGCACGACAACACTGTGGCACAACCTACGCCGATAATTGTCATTCATTAAACAATTTAACGCTATTTCTGTGCGTTTCCACCGTATAATTGTGCGATCTTAATTGTTTGGATACCATTATGTGCCTGAGTTACACTTTTTATCGAGCATGAAAGCATTTTGTGTATAATAATTGACATTCTTGATTTGTTTTTACAGATTACATGTGTTGCGTTCATAATTAATTGTAAACCGCTATTATTATTTTTATGTTTCTTATGATTAAAGGAAATCTAACAATTTTTTTTATTTTATAGGTTGAACAAGTACTTAAACTGGTAAATAATGCTCTGTTTTCTTCACAATTACTTTGTCGATACAAAGGTATGCCAGGATTTTTTTAAGAGCAATGAAACTTTGCATAAAAAGTACTTTAGCAATTATAAAAGTATAGTGTCCGCGAAAATACACTGCAATCTAAACTCTTTAAAGAATAGTTGATAGGAAGAAGAGTTACCTACGAGACTTGTGTAAATGTGCCGTTTATGTAAATATGTATTATTGCGTATATTAGGTATGCCTTCGCTTACCCCTTTGGAGATGAAGGTGTGACTACTATGTATGTATTATTGCAATCATCTATATTATTATTAGCGCTCGTAGCATCGCGGACTCAGTGTTCTGTAATCGATCACTGCAGCATTTACTACGGCCGGTCCTTGGGTAACGTGACACTTTGTGACATTTATTTAGCAGCGTATCAACTAATCAGTTTAATACTAATCCTAATCAAAAACCTTACCAAGCATACTTCCACAAAACTAATAAGTGCAGCCCGACCAAGTACAGCCCGTATAAAATGTTCAACCCTCAACTCCAAAGAGATTTAACGAAGTGCAGTCATAAATCTGTTGGGCGAGCGGTCCATTACTCGCTCTCACAGCTAAGATATTGTCGAGGTGAAAACTAGAGTATTTTCTGCAACTGAAACTTATAAACACGTTGAAATGATACCATTTGTCAGAATTTTTCACCGTTCTGCTGCTGTGCTGTTACGTGAAAATTTTATATTTTCTACAAACCATTTCCGTAGCTGTATTTCCTGAGTGAAATTTAAATATTTACCTTTTCTAAACGGTCTATATATTTTTCAGTATACTCCATTTATGAAGCGGAAGATTGAATTCTTGTTTTGAACTAAGATAAAGCTCTCGGATTATGATTTTTCTTTTTTTACCTGTGAAAATTGGCATAGACACAAGATGGATTCCTACCGGTTATAATTACGCGGTGCCCTTGTTATCATTGAAAATCGTTAAAATTGTAACGGTTACAATGTGAAAGTCTATTACTAGGGCAAAGCCTCTTTAATAGGAGTATTTTGTAGAGAATCCTGTGCCCTATTGAATGATCTCGGTGAAATATAAACTTTGAAAATTAATAATATATCCAATATTTACAAATACCAGAATTGTATCTTTTTAATAAAGCTGAATTATTCTTGTACATATTTCTGTACAGATATTATACCAATTCTAACATTTGCTCAGTTACTGGCTATTCAGAAAGTTAACATTCAAAATTAGATTTGAAAATTAAACTTCGTTGAGCCTTTCAACTTTAGTTGAGTAGACTTTCAAGTTTAGAATAAGCAACGATTGCTAACAGATCATAGATGATGTCTATGATCTGTTAGCAATCGTTACTTATTTTAAAGTATCTAATTAAAATAAAAAAAATCGTTTAATTGTAAATCAAATAAAACTTCAATTTCATTGTGCTACAAGAGTTAGTGTTTTCTCCTTATAATCTGATTCCATTTTAATAATCTTCAAAAGGGGTCTTAGAAGATTTTTGCGGGGTCTGCAGCGTGAGTGTGGCACCTCCGGTGTTGCAAACGTTCATAGGCTAAGGATCACCTTAGCCTATGAACGTTTGCAACACCGGAAGGACTGGTGATCACACCAGTCCTTCTGGTGGCTCGTATGCTTGTCTACCTGATTTTAAGTATAATAAATTATTTCGCACCTCTGTTTTCTAAAGATGTGGGTAGGTAAAAGACATATATACACATCATGGATGGCAGAATATGAACCTTCAGTTAATAGTTTCTTACAATATTTCGTAATAATGAGACCACACCACACAGCATTGTAACTGTGACTACAAAAATGGTTTTACATCCATCGGTTATAACTTAATGAATGGGTAACCTTCTCTTTTTTACTGAAGTTGGTAAATCTATTACTAAATATCATTTGAACAAAAGAGATTCTCTGCGAGTACGAATACCCTTGTAACTTTACACTCCAGGTCTGATGAGCGTAAATGATAAGTGTGAGGTAGATCCGGCAGAGAGTTCGTGTGAAGTCATAAATTACCGAGCGCGTTTCATTTCCTGTACGAAACTCGTACCTCGTACTGATGGAATTATAGACACTAGATGCGGTAATGAGACTGTGTTTGAGCATAATGTCTTTGATTGCGCTACAAATATAAAAGTGTTGAGTATAACACAGGATGTGAAAATTAGGAGCAACGTAATGATCGCCTTTGAGCAACAGCTTTGCTTCAGGTTTTGTTTTTTCTGAAACCTTTACATAATTATAAAAGTTTTTCGATTTTTGGTATTTACTGACTGATATACTTTTCACTTTTAATGGATACTGAAAACTTTCTTTAAATAGGTTTTTTTTATGCACAGTCTCGATCAAATTAAATTGACATCGTCTTGTTCGAAACGTAAAAAGGAAACTAAAATAATAAACATACCTAGCTATAATCAATCTAAATGTAGCTTGAATTGTATTAACTGTCAGATTCTACACGTATTCCTATGCGAGTCGTGGTGTATCATGAATTGCAAAAAGTTAAGTTTTAATCCAATACGGTAACTTAGTTTTGGTAAAGTAATTTTACCGCCTATCTTCGCATGATAAAATTTGCTCCATAAAGTCTTTGCAATTCAAACTTTATATTTTGTAAAGAATGTTTTCTTTGGATCAAACTACATTGACACTACCTACTCATAATTTTCAGAATACCTACTAAGCTTTCTATTGAGCGCCTGTCTTACAAAAAGCGGGAAAAAATTGGGGACTTTAAATTCTTTCGAACATAGAATTATTACGCGAGTTATAAGTCTATGCTTTCGAAATCTAAAATCCTTTAAATGCCGAGACTTTACAAAGTACTCGTGTATGTCGTGCAATATAGTATAGTAAAATGTAGCTCAAGTTTGTATCTCAAAGAAAGCGATAAGCTATTAATTACACACAATACTTAACGTCACAGGGTACCTACGTGTGGTTATCGTATAAATGGTTACTTTCCAATTACCAAAGCTTGGATTTGTAGCAGATTTTGTGAATCGTTTTGGAAAAAAAGTATATTCCTACCTTAAAAATCAGTTATATGATTGTCCGACCTACGGACTTCGACCTAACTACGTACATCGATATCGAAATCATTGATTATTACATATTTTATCTATCCATCTATGTATCTACATATCGAAATCTAAAAAATAAAATAAAAAAAAAATCAAACAATCGAAATCATTGATTATTAAATATTTTATCTATCTATCTCCTTCACGCCTAATTAAAGAAGCAAGTGAGGTGTGTATGAACCGTGCCGTGTGGCGCTCGGTTCTTTCTGCCTACCCCGCAAGGGATTTGGCGTGAAGGTAAATATTTTACATACCTACAAATACCCGGTGTAGTGTACCACTGTATACTTTAGTTAGATACTGTATCGATCAGTTATGTTTTGACCCCTCATTTATTTCTATATTTTGCAAAATCACGTTCATTAGGTTAATAAAGACTACGAAATACAAATCCAGCTCAGAAAACTGAAAGCTAATCTTTATTTAAGTTTCAAAATGTTGTACGGTAATACACAAAGAGTAACGAAATATAATATTTTCATGTAAAAATACACAGCCATTCTTAAGCGTATATTGTTCACCGAAAAACAAAGTCATGAAAGTTGCAGTAAAACTTTTATATCTTTGTTGTCAAAAATCCAACGAGCTCGAAGGCTACGAGTTCTCTCTCCGGTAACATTGAATTATATTTGTAGCAACACTGCTTTTATTTAAGCTTCTATTTTTTTCTACCTAACCACTTCTATTCTCTGTAAAAGTTATCTACTTTTGGATGATAAATTACACTAGCTCCTGGGTTGCGCTTTTAATGAATTTAACATTTATGTACATATTTTAATTTAATTGATTACAGGAACGTTTCCGTACCCAACTCGTTGTTGTGATTATAAAACGTAATAAATTAGAAGATATAATAGTTTTATAAAATACCTAGGTACATAAAGTAAAGATTTTTTTTCTGTTCTTCTGTACAATCAAATTAGTCTATCACATCGCAACGCAAAAAGAGTACTACCTAAGGACCTATTTCCAAGCTTTCTTTCTCTTGATGTTAGTAAGCAAAATTAGCTATTTAGGTGAGACTGGCTCACGGCTCTGTACCAAAGTATCAATTATTAGTTCTTTGACTCTACCCGAAATCGTTACTAGTGAGCTGTTGCACTGTCAATACAGCATCTTACTTCACTTTTAGGGAATCTTTGATTATTCGCGTTTTATTTGATGCTACTATGATGTTAATCAACCAGAGACTTTCGCAACACAAAACAATATCAAATTGCATAATATTAAGTCAAGTTATAGCAAAAAGCCCAAACTCTTGAAACTAGGAAATAAAATGTTTTACACATATTTCACAGTGAAGACAAGGTTTAAAGTAAGGCATTTTTAAATTTTGGCATATTACAAAGAATAGAAGTTCTCTTTTTTTCTACCTAACCACTGATACATATATTACGAGAAGTGATACAGTTGAAAGTATACGATTACATGAACATTAAAATACCGGGGAACAGAACCATCTTAATAAATATCCCACAGAACTATTGACTGAGTAACTATTTAGTCTCGAGCTCCACTATAATTCTTTAATGTATATTAGTGTGTAAGCACGGCTACTATTACTTCGATCAATGAAATGATAAATATAGCCAACGACGATCCATTAAAAGCGCCTACTTTGGTTGTAAACATGAAAACATCACATTCCGACTTAGATCCAGTAAATCGCGGTAGGAGACATAGCTGTGACACTTTTACGCGCACTTACTATTCATCCATTATTGTTAATAGCCTCGTAGATACTACTTTAAGTATTTAAGCAGAGGCGTACTTGAGTGGAAGTATTTTGGGAATGAATCGTCATGAGCCATTAAAAAGTGAAAGCATGTGAGTGTATCGGTCACGTAAAATCGATGAGCAGTCTGCTTGTTGAACACAGGCGATTGCAGAAGCTATCGAAATACATAAATCGATGTAATATCACTTATTTTTGGCTCAACCGGTTTTGTAAAAGCAAATCGTAATATTATCAGTATGATGGATGCGTTTGCTTCGATATTTCAGTGAACAACCGGCTTACCAGACTCAGTTCTTGTATTAGTCAGCACTTATGAGCTAAAATTGGTTTACGTATCTTATGACTGGCTTATGCATCTCGAAAGCTTTGCATATACGGATTCAAAATAGACGTATTTACCAAAATATTGGCACTTGAAACTCTGAAATCTTTGTAAACACGGAAATTAAAGAAAAAGCGTCTTCAGGGAAGCCTATCGGAATTGAATTTCTACTATCTTAATTATACAACCAGACAGTATAACTTTAATATTCGATGACCGGTTTTATAAATTTATTACTTTATAATATTCGAACTAGGTACATTAATACGATCAGCAAATTGTAGCCGTGTAGTAGATACAACTCTGCTTTCTTTTCAAACTTCGTGCCTCTTAATTTGGAATTGCATTCTCTTTTTGGATGAAATAGTATACATAAATCAGTATAATAATATAAATCTAAATTATAGCACGTGTATCATGAATGGTGATCATGCTTTCCAAAAAAAACGAAATAAGAAACAAGAGAATGAGCTTAAAATTACTACTATTTTTAAATAAAATTCACATTAATTAGAAGACAGTATAAACAAAGACAAACTTAAATAAAATCGTAGACAAATGCTCGTGGAAAGAGCTGCTGCTTAACAATAGGTAGCCATTGAGAACAAAACCCACGTAAGATACAGACGTATACAAATGTTCAGAGTAAACTCATAAACGTCTAAATATACACAATACAGAAATCGAGAGACGAGAGACATAACCGCTGTTCTTAATTGTGCGAACAGACTATACGGTGAACACGCACTAAATCTAACTCTGACGGATTTAATTGTTCGTGCACAAGTCTAGAAATAGGATGGCTATGTCTGGAAAGCATAATAAAAACAGGATTTGGTGGTAAGCTTCTGTTTTCATTCATAATAGGTAGAAACTTGACAGAAGTGTAACTACAACTTTATTTCATGTGACACTTGCAGCATTCGATTGCTTTTTGTTCTGTAAATGATTACCACGATTAGTATTTTGCGTTATGGTAACTCTTGAAATTGGTGACCGTTAGAGACTTTTTATATTTATGAGCCTTTTTATGCTCCTCAGGATACTTTGTGTCATTGGTCTTTATTAATATTGCAACTGGCTAACCATCTATTACGTGGAACAAAATATACTTGGGCAAATATGCGTATGCGACTGCTTGCCCCTTTAGAGGAAGAATGCATGACTATTTGTATATATACCTCCTTCAAATTAGATCAGAAAATGTATTTAGTCAATTGATCAGTGTTGTACACATAAATATAAAACGGTTGCTTAGACAGGCCAGTAAAGCTGAGATTATTAAAAAGTTAAATACTGTTACAAACAATCGAAAAATATTTTGCCGAAACCAGATAAAATTTCACAATTTAAATTACAACCTAGCAGCGACTAGGTACGTTTTCACTAACAATTAAATTTGTATAATAACAAAGATTTGATATGCAATTGCAGTGATCACTGAATGCTGTGAATAACGTTCTACTTAAATCTGGGTTGGGCTGTTAAAGACATAATTCTAGATCACAGTGTTAATGTTATGAAAGTCTTGGAAACTAGTGGTCCTTTAATGTAAGAAGTAGTCCACCGTGGTCCACCTACAACTTCGATTTACTTAGAAGAATTTTTCAAGATGAAATCCTGTTACATTTGTGTTAAAATAGAGCATGTTGCTTGTTGATAATTTCTCTTTATACTGTGATAATAGTTTTCTAACGGTGAAGGTAGTTTTTAAATGGATTAGTAGTTCCAGTGGTTACCGTTACAAATAACCAAACTAAGCTTTCGTATTTATGATATTTATATGAACCAGTTTAGTTATTAAAATTTATTATCATGATCCGTCCGTAAATAAATATACCTCAGAAAACAAGCTCGGCGTGACGTGAATTGTGACTACAATTAAATTATCTTTTTCATTTTTTGGTTTGACTATCATCTAAATAAATAAGTATGATGATAGATACAGAAATACTTCTTTAGCAAACTTCTGAACTGATCATGTAAAGATAAAAATAATGCAATTTTTTTTGGATACTAATTTAATGTTTGAGACGTGGTTGACTTGTGGTTCACACGCTATTTTGATTTATGTTTGTTTTTTGTACGTCTTCACCATTTTTATGGGAGACTGGACTAATTTGTTGAATTGAATGCATACCTGTTTAAAAAGAAAACTAAAGATTAGAAAAGAAACTAAAAATACATACTATATTGCATTACCTGTACCAGTTTCTCTCCGG
Organism: Miltochrista miniata; assembly: GCA_933228765.1. Taxonomy (NCBI): domain Eukaryota; kingdom Metazoa; phylum Arthropoda; class Insecta; order Lepidoptera; family Erebidae; genus Miltochrista; species Miltochrista miniata. The sequence goes on from OW121752.1 coordinate 38,661,309, forward strand.
GAAATAAGCAAGTTATATGTGGAAGTTTAGGTAGCAACAGAAAAGCGGAACTAGACAACACAGTACTACTAGATTACTTAGGTTATGTTTCTCTTGGTTTATTTATACACTTTCAGAAATTGATTTACTAGAGATACAATGGAACTAAATAAATGAAATATACTCAGAATGTAATACAAATGTAGGTATAACAAATTCGTAACGAAGGTAAGAGGAAATACATAACACAATACTATTATGTATGGCTCGCTCTTGACCATTTGAAGTGCTGCCCAACCGCCATAAATCTGTGCAGCGGTCATTCCGACGTTTATTTAATATGCATAGAAGATTTACCACGAATGGGTATTGAATTTAATCGAGCAACTGTCCGTAATACACTTTATGAACAATATTAATGGGGCCATACATCACCAGAGTTTGATGGTGGTGGTACTTTGTCTTGTCAAAACATGGTCTTTTTGTTAAGGTTATTTTGGTCACGATGAAAGTACTAGTGAAGTTCGATGAGGAGTTAGAGTAGATCGCTATAAATACTATCCGAAGATCTTGAATATAACTGTTTATATCGATATTATATACTGAGACTAGTAATAAGTTAATAAGAAATTAAATGAAAAATTCTTAAAGTAAGTAATTTTCATTGATTTAAAGACTTTAGAACTTTTTTTTTAGAACTTTAGACTTTAAAAGACGAGAAAATGCCCATATTTTAAAGTTTAAATAAAACAAAATAAAACAATAGATGTGTCTTGAAATAATAATTACTACAACTACCATTGTCTTGAAAAGAATCATGATTCAAAGTTATGAACGTAAAGTCTTCAACCGGAGATGGGCGTGCAACTCTCCTCTCAACTGGGTTAGTCTAAAATTGACTACGGAAACTGGCCACGAATTATGAGTTTTGATGAAATGCACAACACCCAACGTGCCAGTTCGACAGGAAATAATATATTTTTATCACTATACCACATATGATACACAATTTTAAGATGCTGTTAGAAATATGAATGGAATATTAAGATGGCAATAAAGAACAGAAGCGCACGATTAAAATACGAATTGTTTTAAATTAATATCTGTGGTTTGATACAGGGTTAAATGAAAGTTATAAGTTGCAGTCCTTGTATTTGTTACTTTTATATTTATTTATAGGTAGCCCGTTATTGAAATTCCTATGTATAGTGGTAATTTACAAGTCTAGATAATAAATACTCCTAATACAGCGTTAACGGCTTAAATTTGTTACAGTCTTAACCGTTTCTGGAGAATACAGAAAAGAAACAAAATCGTATGAATAAATCCAAAGTATGTGCGTCTCTGACATTATTAGATATCTGTTTAATTCTGTCAAAGCTATTTAGAAATTCTAACAAAACAAAAAAAGTAGTAAATCTATAGATAACAAAAGTGAGGTACTTACATGCCAATTCTACGATAGCCGGTTGACTTCTTATGTCTCCTCTACTGCTCCAAGCATTACACGTACAAGTAAATCTATCTTCTCCAAAGTACTCATCCAACTGATCTCTTGTCACATTACATTCAGCTTCTACGATTCTCACACCACTTTGTGGGTCAACAAATTCAAATTGTGTACTAGCGACTGATCTTACATCGTTACATTGAAAGTAAACTTGTAACGCATTTGCAGCTCGACACCTTAGAACAGCAGGCTTATTTCTTACAACAAAAGCGTGCTGGGGTTCTAAAAGAAACATTGGTAAATCGTCTGTTGAACTTTGAAGTAAATGGTCTCCAGATAGGGATGGCAGTTCATCCGCATCTTCCCTGTTTTCATGCTCATCTTCTTTATTTGATTCATGATCATAATCCTCTTCTAGATAGTCTCTGTGATGTGGTGGAGCGTTAGCTTTCTCTGAGTTATAAGGGTCTAGAGCTTCTACTCCTGCAGGATGAGCATATTCTGGTCGCAAGGGTATAGGTGGTGTAGGAGCCACTGTATTGTGTTCTGCTTCTGTCGTATTTGACATTTCTGTAACAAAGATATTAAGTGATTAAAATCGAATATAATTAAAATTATGTGGTTTAGTTGGTAATACTATGAATATAGTACTTTAAATCTTTATATTTGCTGAAACCCAGCTACGCTGCAGCATGACTATTGACAATAGAAGAATTTAAAACTAGAAAAGCCTATATTTTATTTTATTTCATCTGACTTAATAATTTGATGGGTTTAATTTGGGTTAATTTTGATTGCTGAATGATGATGATGAAGCGCTCGTGGCCCCGCGGACTCAGTGTTCTGTAAACGATCACTGCAGTAAGCAACTTTCACTATGGCCGGTCCATGGATGGGAAACCATACATGTGATCACTTTGTGACATTAATTAGAGCGTTTCCGAGCTTCGGAAGGCACGTTAAGCCGTTGGTCCCGGTTGCCAGTAAAATGGCAGTCGTTAAGCTAAGTTGAAGGCTTTATTTCAACAGCAGGCAGTCACAACCTGCGCCTGTCCATTTAAACACGGCAATACGGCTCACCACCTATTACGTGGGACAAATTATACAAAGGTGAAATGTGGGCATATTATATGCCTCTGCCTACCCCTTCGGGGATAAAGGCGTGTCCATATGTATGTATGTATGTAATTTTGATTGATTTTAATTTTATTCAAATTTAATGTGATTTCATATGATTTTTATTTTATTTTTGTTCAATTTTGATGGGTATAAATTGATTGGAATTTGACATGCTGTACTTGATTCATTATAATTAATCATTGATTTAGTTTTTGTTTGTATTTTAATGTGTATGTACTGATTAATTTTATTTTATTCTATGGACGCTGTCTGAAAATAAATAATTTTTATTTTATTTTATTTTATTTATATTCTTTATTGTCTTTCTTTATTGTTTTACATATTTATGATAAATGATAAATAATTGTTTGTACTATTATAACGCTTTTAAACTAACATGTAAAGATTATTTAAAATTGTTATTAAATAGTTTATAGTCTCAGCGACAAAATAACATCTATACATATAATAAAATGATAGAAAAGCCAAAACTGTACATTGGAAATATTAACAAAAAAATACTCGCCGGGTGTTCTACTTATGATACCGAAGCTGAAAATATAGTTAGAATTTTTTTTGTCTGTTTGTCTGTTTGTCTGTTTGCTTTGCTTTGTCCGGAAGGATCACGAAAAGTACTGAACAGATTTGGTTCAAATTTTGCACAAATATTACTTAGGGGTGTGGTCTTAAAATAGGCTATATATTATCACGCCACATATCCTAGGGGCTAAGCAGAGAGCAATGAAATGTTTAAACCGTTGGATTGATTTAACTAAAACGTAGCAGGAATATTAGTAGGAGATAGGTTTTACACTCAGACAACAATTATTATTACGCTAATTTTTTTAGGAGCTCGGCAGAGAACAATAAAAAACTGTTTGTATATTTTTGCAAAATACAGAAATTACTGAATAATTTTAATTAATCTTTTATTTGAATAGCAATCTAGAGGTAGGATCTTTACAATTTACAATAGCCTTAATCATTAAGCTCTTTTATCATTAAGCCAACACTCCAGTATAGATTTACCCTCACATTCAAAGGGATCCTTGAATTCTAGTTTTTGCGAAAGTTGGGATGTCTCTAATTCCTGAACTAGAAAACCTTTAACATGGAAACTTGTGTGAAACATTCCTTACAGTATTCCCTTTATAAAACTAAAAAAAAATTTTGGAATCCGAAAACGCATTGAGAAGTAACAACTAAAATACCGTTTTGTCTTTCATCCCTTCTCCCAAAGGAACCGCGCAAAATATCGAGATCAAAGTATCCTAGAACCTTCCTCGGATTATAAGCTCTGATTGTACTAAGTTTCATTCAAATCCATTCAGTAACTTCGGCGTAATACTTATTCGGAATACAGACAGACAGACACACATGAAAAATGTAATTTCATTTTCGGCTTCAGTAGACTCTCGACCCTCAACAGTTTTACTATATGTATAGACTAGCTAACCCTCGCAACTTCGCTTACGTCACATAAGACCTATGAAAGGAGAGGTATTTCTTAATCAGACTCATCAAGCAGCGTGTGAAACTGCCCTGTTTGCTTAATCAAAAAAGAGCTTAAAGATTAAGTCTATTCTAAAGCAATTCAGTCCACGCCTTCGGCGCGGACTGAATTATTTTACAATAACCTTAACCATTAAGCAGCTCTTTTATGATTAAGCCAACACGCCACACAAACGTTGATTATAATGAACATTCTTAAAACAACTTTACTGAAAAATGTTGAGCTTTGGCTACAGTGACATGGGTACATAAATTAAATCACCTTAAACATAATAAGTACATGCATACGGTCACGCCTTTATCCCCAAAGGGGTATCGAGGCATATTATATGTTTACCTTTTTAGGGTTTCGTAGCCAAATGGCAAAAACGGAACCCTTATAGATTCGTCATGTCTGTCTGTCCGTCTGTCTGTCCGTCCGTGTGTCACAGTCACTTTTCTCCGAAACTATAAGGCCTATGCTATTGAAACTTGGTAACTAGATGTATTCTGTGAACCGCATTAAGATTCTTATATAAAATTAGAAAAAAAGCAGTAAATTTTGGGCGTCCCCATACTCAGAACTTAAACTCAAAATTTTTTTTTTCATCAAACCCATACGTGTGGGGTATCTATAGATAGGTCTTTAAAAATACTATTGAGGTTCCTAAAATCATATTTTTCTAAAGTGAATAGTTTGCGCAAGAGACACTTCCAAAGTGGAAAATTGTGTGTCCCCCCCCCCTCTAACTTCTAAACTAAGAGAACGATATATCTAAAAAATATATATGATGTACATTGCCATTAAAACTACCAACGAAAATTAGATTGAATGAGATAGAGCTGGTAGTTTTTTTTAATACGTCATAAACCGCAATTTTCGGTTAGAAAAATCACTACCACTGCGAACGTGTTAAAACATCAATCAAAGTTACAACAAACTACAAGAACTTTTATATTATGTTACTTGCTGCTACGAAACCCTTCATGGGCGAGTCCAACTCGCACTTGGCCGGTTTTTTTTAATTTGTCCCACGTAACGTAATAGGTGGTGAGCCGCATTGCCGTGTTGAAATGGACAGGCGTTAGTACTGCCCACTTTTGAAAATTATTAAATCTATAAGGTCTTCAACTTGGTTTAACGACTGCCATTTACTGGCTACCGTTAGTGTTAGTGTTATCGTCTCAACTCTTCCGATTATGCGTAAAGTTTTCAGTCTGTGGCCCTAATCTAACAAACGTTTCGTATTCGCGCTTCACCATACTACTTACTCTTATAATTATTAAAGGGGCTAATTAATAAACACGTACGTCATACCGGCCTTGGACCCACTAAAACCATGAGGTCTCTTCCTATCCATCTAGCGCAGTCCTAGGGTATCCTTTAGAGGGCTTACGCAATCGTAGGCTGTTAGGTAGGATACGTGTGGTTTTTAGTCAGTGGGAGTCATAGTACATTCATGTGGGATTTTACTCACGTTAAAAAAATCCATCTAGCGCATAACTCCCCGGGTAAGTTGGAGGATAACCTAAATTTGTTCCCACATTTTGGTGACGACTTATCCTAGCTAGAGCCTCAAATAGAATACGGTTCAAACTTTGCTTATAACATAATTTCCACGCGGACGAAGTCGCGGGTAACAGCTAGTAAATAAAATAAAATAAAATTTATTCCCTTTGAAATTTTTAAAAAATTATTTAGGTTTGTCAAAATTTTTGTGACTCTACCGGGGACATAATCTGGCAATTAGGCTTAAGTAGCGTCAGTTTATATTAGTCAAACCCTCATAAGACTAATAACTTTCGTTTACATACAAACTTATTCTGATTGCAAAGTGAAATATATTCCGTGCCACTCGGAATAAATAGCAACTGTCATAATAACATGCACCCTCCAAGTTTTGCCATCGATTACACTCCAAGTCGGCACCTGGTTTGAAACTTCACTCTCACCTATTTACACGCAAAACATAGATATTTGAATACGGTATACCCCACTTAATACATTTAAAGCGAGCTACGAGACGAAAACGACTTTAAGCCTTCTGCATACAATATCAATTTCTTTGACTTAATCTATAATTATTCCCTTTTCAGTGTTTCGCCTAAAATTGCTATCATCACTTCAGTGTATGTTACTTTTCCACTGTTGACAGTATTACTATTATTTGAACTAGGGAATTGTACGAAAATAAACCGCAACTCGAGCGAACCATGGATAACTTAATTAGTTTCACTTCCGTTCGGCATATTTCTATTTCCGTTTTCGTGGGGACTGAACGGTGTTTCCTTCTCGAATTCTATTTTTCCCTAATAGGATTTGTTTCGAGGAATATTTTCTGCTTCACGGCTCAAGATTTTGTTAAAGTGATTAAAATACCAATTTAGGTTACAAGCTACCGCCGACTATTTGATTTTTTTTTTGTCAGCTGAAGCTCCCGGCTCCGCCCGCTTAGTAAAGTTTAGCCATATCGTTCTTCGTCGCGCAAATTGCATTATTTTTGAAGAAATTTTGATTTCTATTATAATGGTTATTGTGAGCCAACTCTTTTTTTTTCAAGAGAAACAGTTTAGTAAATCTTTACATAACTTTAACCACTTACGCAGCGCATGAAGCGGACGCTCAGAATTTTTTATGACTGCTCTGTTCTTACTTGTGGTAGCGTGATATTATATTTATAGCCTAAATATTCTACAATAAATGGGCTATCGTTCTTTATTATTTTTATTGTAATCTGGTATTTTCTGAAGTCATCTCGTTCTGTCAAAAAAACTCTTCAGCTTTATGATATTACTAAGTAATGCCCGCAGCTTCACCTGCGTAAAATTTGTTCCCGTTCCCGCTTCCTGTAGGAACTTACTGCCAGGATAAAAAGTAGCCTATGTGTTATTCCAGACTATAATGTATCCCTGTACTAAATTTCAGCCAGATCCGTTCTGCCGTTCGAGCGTGAAAGAGTAACATACATACACACTCACAATCTTTCGCATTTAGAATATTAGTAAGAAGTAAAATTAGAGATAAATATATTATTAACCAATTCATAGCGGATTGCCAAAGTTGGATTTTGCAACTTTTTTTTGCTATAGATCGCCGTAATGTTTTTTAAAATAATAAAATATTTACGATCTTACATTCTCAAGTGCCCGTGCGTTTTCCTAATAATATTATAAAAAATGTTACAAGAAGTATAATATTTCTGACAAAGGTAATAATTTCCTATTCTATTCTAAACGTACACTTAACAAATTCTAATAACAGAACCTTTTCACGCAGAACATGTTAATTACCATTTCCATCCACCTATAAAAACATACTTCATGTCACATTGACGAAGGTGAACTCAATTATAATAATATATTCTATTTGGTCTGGAGTTGGACCATTCCGATTGTGTAAGTCACTTGTCAATTTTAATTGGTTTTTAGCACTCGAAGTTTGATTAACGGAATTATGAATAACAAAAGTTTCGTAAACATCTTCATGATTTCAATCTCTATCATATTACTTTTAATTAATGTTACATTCGAGTTCTTGTACTTGTGTTTCATTGATATGTATGCTGTTACTATTGACTGGTTGAATTCAATGCCTTTGTTATGTAGGTCAGTGGTTAGGGCTATCGATATTTTTATAATTCATAGAATCGCGAGATGTACATATCGTTGGATTGTACGCCAAGATAGTATTACAATACAGAATTAAATTATATTAAAATCAATATTATGTTTTCGTTTCTTGTTCTTTACTTCAGTGTTATTTAAATAAGCTATAAGTATAGTATTCAAGAGACTAATTAGTTATTTTCGATAGCATTAATGATTGTCAAGCAAGAAGCAATAAGTGTTTTGATAATATGAAGCTTACATATTCAAGTACCTACCTACTCAGGTTTTTTTACACGTACTTAATAAAAATGTTTAATATCTATAAATGATACTAATAATTTGTAAGAATTGTTATTTTGAACATATTTTCCGTGACAACCCTATGATATTTAACTAGCATTCATGTTCTGAGTGTTATCTAAAGTGATGAAACTGGATTTAAACGTGCTCATAAGAAGCGTGACTTAACTGATACCCGTCACGATGTTCGTAACTCTATACTTATATTAAAATTGTAAAAGAATTAATCTTGTACATTGAACATAGTATAACGCGCCTAAGCAGGTTGCTCCCCGTAAAAAAGTCTTTTTTATTTATCTATTTTATTCTTATTTCAAAGCTCAACTCAGTAACCACATTGTTAAGCTCGTTTATTGTTACAGGTATTGCACTTTTTTATTATTTGTTAGCTGCCTTCCGTGACTTTACTCACCCACGTGGGTTTTCTGCATTAATCTACTAGCTTCTATCCCTTCTACTGGCTCCAACTGTCTTCGAAGACCATACCTTAATCTACTTAAAGTAAAAAAATTTATATTGCAAACTGGCTCGACCGCTTTAGACTTTTCAAAATCATTTTAAATTATCTAAATATTAACTTCTGTAATTTGTTTTTACTATTGATGATAGGCAAGTTCACTGTCAAAGTGACAAAATAAAGAAAGGAAATGGCATAGCATGGTAATTTACTGCCATTTGACACAATAAACAAATCACAAAAACGGCATGTTTTCTTTGTTTTAAAATACCTCAAATGTTTAGAATATTAGTATTTTAAATGGAATTTAGATGAAGCGGTATTTGTGAGCCCTCGCGGTAGACGAATGTTTGTATTCTTGGTGAGGGGACATGGAAACGAAAACAAATAGACGATTCTGCCTAAAATACTTTAGTATAAACGAAAGTATAAGGCAAGCAAAGTTTGTTGAAAAGTCATTGAAGAATATTTATCTATAGAGTTTAAGCATGATGAAGAAATACATTTTCATAGTATTTAATTACCTCACGTGTATTATTGGATAGAAACTGTTTTAACACTTCCTATTAATAAAAGAAAAAATATTCCTGGTGATACAAAAAAAAATTCACGACTTTTGAACACCAATTACCGCTTCTTTAGTTGTATTTTTGTACGACTGCTACTTATTTGCAAATTTAATTATAGTCGTTTTCAATAGTGCTGACAAATCTGATTCAACACTTGAAACAATCCAATTCAAAGAAACAAATAAAATCAATATGAACATAGTGCAACTAACACTAAAGGAAGAGGTAACAATTTAAGTCAGTCAAACCCATGACTAAAGAGTATTCCAAAATAATTAATGTCAGTATTGATGTTATTCTAGATAGGAGTACTTTATTGATGGCCTGTTCTTAATCAACGTCGTTTGAAGAATTCTTGGCTCTTTTCATTGGAATTGGAGATGCGCTAACAATTGCTTTTATTGATGGCCGCCGACAATTATGTAGCCCGATACCTATTATTGAGAAATTAGAAATGTGTTTCAGACACTTGTTGTAAAGAACGTATAGATACTTGTGACGATGGTCGTAATATTAGAAAACCAAGTGATTATTATGTTAGAAGCGAGATTTAAAAAAATGAATGCTGTCATAACTGACCCTACCACCTACTCATCTGAGGTTAAACAAACCAGTCAAGTGGATTACAGTTATTCAAACATAACATAGTTAAAATTGAGCAGCCAATAATGTAACAGTTATCATAAAGAGTGATCTTTATTATTAAAGAGGTAGGTATGTGGTTACTGGAAATGGAATAAAGGTAATTGCTTTTTTTTTCAGAATTGTGTTGATAGTAAACGTTTTATTAATATAATAATATGTTATGGGTATGAAAATGAAACGACTACTTTCTATCTCTTCGTTTTGTGTCTCGAAAATAGAGAAATCGATCCTATTGATCTCATGAACAGACAGAGGATGCTGTAGTAAGCTATGTCAGATGATACTATAAGTACTGAGTTATTTACACTACTGACATGAAATAATTAGTATAACATAGCTGAAAGTGTTAACGGAAGTACCTACTACAAAATATCAGTAACTAAAAAAATAGTACTTAAAGATTTTTTACAGATGTCACAAATTCCCATTATCTTAATTGATATCGGCGTATTAAAGAATTTTTATTGGAGAATTTATTTATGTAACAACACACTTTGTACAAATGTGTTTAATTTACATACTCCTAGGCTTTTATAGGTCTGTTATCGCTCAACGGCACCAGTCGATACTGAAGCTATTACGGTCAACTTTTATAAGAGTATAGCCACTTATAGCAACATCTGTTAAGTATCAGTGATAGAATCCCATAATAAATTTAATGTTAGTATTTAGTTTATTTATACTTTGAGTGCTTTAGATTCGGTATTGAGATAGTGATGTGGTGAATGGGACTGATTTTATGACGTCATCTAATTTGATGATAAACTTCATTAATGTATCTTCACGCAAGATTTTAATGGCATAAAATTTTGTTCTATTTTATATTCGTTGTTTTATTACTTTAATGTTGTTGAACTCGCTAAGTACAGAGATTTTAAGAAAGTAAATGCATTTTATCTTTAAGTTGTATTATATTGCCTCAATGCTACGACAAAAAATAAAGGTATAGATAGTAAAAAGGCAAGCATAGCAGTGAGATTAGTGTCCACATTACAACGCTATCGGGACAGAAGTGCTTCTACCCCTTCATCGTCTACATTATCATAACATAGATTGTCGGCCTCAAAATGGGTTTCTATCAATATTGCGATGGCCTTAACAGAATCAAAGGATGTATGTACATAACACATTATTTAGTTTATGCAAAAATCATAAACTTTAACGTACCGATTTGTAAAACAAGCATTACATCGTAAAATTTTGTTGCAACTATTAGAGATATTTAGTGTTTGTGTACACTTTTCACTTTAGGTTATCGAGATATGAGATACTATTCAAGTTACTTTACAATCGTTGCGTTGCCGTAACTAAAATTGACTTGTTTGTCCACTACTTGGTTTCGAAAATAAGAGAACTATAAAACCACACATCACCTCTTAGTTTGCAAGTAAGTGTATGTTTGACTAAACATTAACAAATTCAACTATATCTCGTTTTAATTCAAGCACTTAAGCATAGTGACACATGCATGTAATGCATTTACTCTTCCTCTTAAAAGGAAATGAGTAAGTAGCGACACGTGCAGTAGCCCTACGCCATATGCACTGCATTATACACAATTTTGAATCCTGCTATTAAAGTTAGCATGATGATAGTATTAAACCAAGTTTATGGTGTCTTTAATAACTTTTAAACCAACTTTAAAAATATAAGTAAGTGTCCAAGCACTTTTTTATGTTTAGCAGATCAAAATATCGTCATTTATTAATTAATTTTATTTCAAAATTGACCCATTTGTTATGATAAGTTAAGAACACATTTTCAGATTAAATGAAAAAAACGTATTATTTTTATTTTATCAAATAAATTGGTTACATTTGCCATTAAAATTTACAAATAAATTATAATTTCGAATGCCTATGCCAAGTCGACGTGGTATAAGGGGCCCTACGAACCTGACTAGCAAGTCGGGCCGCTGCTGACTGCCAACAATGTAACAGCACTCAGATGCCAGATGGACAGTTGACGTGAATGCGGTGGTGGGTAGTGGCTGGATTCGGAAAGCGGAGGTCTGAGTGTGGTGGCGAGTCTTGGGAATGGCAAATGTTTACCAGTGGATTAGGCTGTTAATGAAGATGATTATGATCGATTTTAAAGTGCATGGCATTTCGACCCTTTTTTAGGCGAACAATTAGCCAACAGGAACTTGCCCTCCTTTTCAACAGGGATGTTTTTGGTGGGATTAAAATTTACAAATAAATTACAATTTCGAATGCCTATGCCAAGTCGACGTGGTAAAAGGGGCCCCTACGAACCAGACTAGCAAGTTGCGCAGCTGCTGACTGCCAACAAGGTAACAGCACTCAAGAGAGTCGACACCAAAAATGAAATCAAAATTATTTCGTACTTGTTTTCAGTTCCACCTTTATTTATGTAGACTAACGATGTAATATGCAACCGAAACTTGCGCTGAGAAGCTATCTACCAAAATGATGTCTTATTTGTTACAAAAATGAAGTTAAAATACTGCAAGTATATACTCTCCTCCAATTAATACATTAGAATAAGCGGAAGCATTACGCATAGACATGTTAGTCGACGAAGCTCAATGTAGTGTACCAGTAAATGCACTTAGCGTTGAGAGTGAAAAGATGCACCCGATCTATTTAATGGCATTGTGGGTGGATGCGAGCTTAAAATAGACAGCGTGATGTGGTCTATAGTGCAGATATGCTTTAGTGGCGAGTGCTGAACCATTGAGGGTAACAACTTTCACATAATATAATATGAGAGATTTCTGGTAAAATGAAAACTTTGTTAAAATAAATGTCTGTTTTAAAAAATAGGTAGTTACCCAGATAATTTAAAATATTTTAAAGGTATACACTCAAGTATATAATATATATGCTTATCAATACCAAATAGATCGAATATTTAGTTGATGTTGTTAAAAGGTACTAAATTTAATACAAAATAAATATGACAAAGAACTTAAAATATTTGGGTCTTAAACTCTATTTGAAATGTAGGTACGTTGGATATGATTTTTAAGGCTCTCAGTCTCGGAACTAAAAGTTATGACACAAGATAATGTATGGGAACGATAAGTACCTATATTGCAAAAAATACCTATACCATACAAATCCATTAGAGTTGAAATCGGAAACGACCACTCGACTTCGCAGCTGCCTGCTTCAATGAAATACAAAATAATAGCAACAGATTCTGGAGGAGCCGAGGAGCATTATAACCCAACTAACAAAGGGATTATCTTGTTTGGGAACCTCTTGACTGATATTCTATGTATCGTGTTACCATTCAAGTTTTTGTGGGTGTGGTTTGGGTGAGAATTCGGCAGCTTACAAAGAATTTTGGAACACTTTTTTGCACCTATTCGAACATTGGCTGTTAACGGTTGAATTGTTTTCCTTATTTTGAATGTATTTTAAGTAGTAGCCATCAGTTTCATATCCATTAAATTATCATCTTTGCCGCCCAATGCTGGGCAAAGACTTCCGGCAAAGCCATGACAATATTTAGTAAAGATTATTAATTGGTATTACAAAACCTTTCAATTAGCAGTCTAAGAATACATTTTAGTTAAATTTGGTGCGATTGATAGTAATTAGTAGGTAACAGTAATTTAATGGATATTTCATAGATTCTTTATTCGTTGTGAGTGACGTTTTTATTTCAGTATACTGTTTTGGTTTTCAGATACAATTTTATGTTGTTAAATCAAATAAATATTGAATTGAATTGAATATAATAACGAAGGTAACAAAAAAATCATTACGACTATTCGACGATAATGAAAACGAAACACTCTGATGTAAACCTTCAACTTCTTTGAACCAAATAGGCATTGTGCTCCAAACAAAGGGTCTAATAACAGTCGTGACCAGTACCTATTGACTATTGACTTGAAATGAAACGTACGATCTCGCGTGAGTATCGATTCTCCTTTCATTAACAAATCATAGTTTTCACACGAAAGAGTACTTACATGCTGCGACCCAGATTCTTTTAAGCTTTGGGCAACAAGTTTTTATGTAAGCTGTGTCTGTGGAGACTGTCACGAATTTTGTATCAGAACAACGTTTTTAAGTGATGTGTATTGTACTGTATTGTATTTTGTCTATAACAATGTGGGATTCATGAGGAAGTTTACTACAAAACAAGACATTATTGCTAATAGTTACTTATTTTATTTAGAAACTAGCTGTGCCCGCGACTTCGTCCGCGTGGAATGTAAAAAAAAAAATAGCCTAAGTTACTCCTTATTACATAAGCTATCTGCCAGTGAAAGTCCCGTCCAAATCGGTCCAGCCGTTCCAGAGATTAGCCGGAACAAACAGACAGACAGACAGACAAAAATTTAAAAAATATATATTTTGGTATGGTACCGTATAATATACATTCATATGCATGTAGTAGAAAGCGGTTATTTTAATATTACAAACAGACACTCCAATTTAATTTATTTGTATAGATTTGAAATATCATTTATATTATAGAAATCTTAGAAGAGATTCTTTAAGTTTACACTAATTTAGATTACGATTGTTGTTATCGTCGAAATGTCGAAACGAAGTCTGTATTCCAGTAATACAGTATGATTAACGGTACACTAACGTCAATCTGTAAAAACTTGCACCGTATTTTTCCAACAAACTAACTATCTTCACGCCAAATCCCTTGCGGGGTAGGCAGAAAGAACCGAGCGCCACACGGCACGGTCCATACACACCTCACTTGCTTCTTCAACTTTCATTTTTCTTTTCATGCATGCACGTCGGTTCCTACGGCTCTTGACATCACCTTCAACTAACACACGATTAATTTGGTCGTGGTAGGTGTGTCGTGGCCTTCCCCGACTCCTACGTCCATCCACTTTCGCGTTGTATATCTGTTTTGTCATTCTTTCATCTCCCATTCGTTCCACATGCCCGAACCATCGTAGCATGCCCTTCCTTACTTTAACACCGACACTCTCTTTCAGACCAACTCTCTTTCTTACATCTTCATTCCGAACGCGATCTGCGAGCGTTACTCCGCAGATTTTGCGTAGCGCGCGCATCTCGACCGCGTTTATTCTACTTTCATGCGTTTCCTGCCATACCCAACTCTCGCTTCCATACGTTAGCGTAGGTATCAGCACCGCATTGTGTACTGCGAGCTGGGCCTTTTGACTTAAGCCCTTGGTACCTAAAAGTTTGCCTAACGCTCCATTCACACTATTGCCCGCAGTTACCCTCTTTTCTACATCAGCGGTGTACCGTCCATCCCTGCTAAATGCACATCCAAGATATACAAACTCATCCACCTGTTCCAGCACTACATCATTTACAGTTATCCTGGCATTCGTTCTGTCCTCTTCTCTTTCGAATACCATCACTTTCGTTTTAGTCGCGTTCAATTGTAAGCCTCTCATTAGACAATCATCTTTCATCGTTGTGACTAGTGACTGTAGTTCTGATGGCGATTCGGCTATGAGCACGGCATCATCTGCATACAGCAAACAGTTCACAAGTAAGTCACCCATTCGCAATCCAACATTCATCGATCTTACTCTCTTAAGACAATCGTCCAGGTACAGGACAAACAGCAGAGCCGACAGCACGCAGCCCTGTCTGACGCCAATGTTGACGTCAAACCAGGGAGACAGGCTGCCGCCCACCCGCACACATGCCGTACATCCCACATATGTAGTCTGCACAGCACGAAGCAGCGCACCATCAATCCCGTATCCTGGCAATATATCCCAGAGATCCTTCCGTACAACTCTGTCAAATGCTTTCTCCATGTCCACAAAACCGCAGAAAACCTTCCGGCCTACAGCCAGCTGCTTCTCTACGATGTTGCGGAGAGAGAAAACTTGGTCCATACATCCCCTTCCATTTCGGAAACCACCCTGCGCCTCCCACAGTAATCCGTCAGATTCCACCCTCATTCTCCTTTCAATAATTTTGCCATACACTTTAGCTGCTATACTGATCCAACTGATGGCCCTATAGTTGGCGCACTCCATACGTGAGCCCTTGCCTTTATACAAGGGCACGATGATAGCACGCCTCCAGTCCATTGGGACCCTTCCAGTCTTCCAGCATAGATTGCTCAATGACCAGAAGGCGTCTCGGACGCAAGGACCACCTAATTTGATCATTTCAGCAGATATCCTATCAATTCCCGCAGACTTTCCATTTTTCAAGCTTCGTATCGACCATTCAATCTCTTCCAAAGTAATATCTCCGCTTGATGCTTGCACCGCAAGATCAGTCATCGACTCCCTCGCAGTGCCCGCATCCGGGAGATATTCATACATTTCTCCAAAGTACTCATTCCACCGCTCTAACACCTCTAATGGGTCCGCAAGAATGTCCCCAGCTTTACTCTTTATCTTATCCATTCTGGAAACTGACGAACAGCTCCGAGACTTCTTGACCTCCCTCCAAAAGAGTTTGGTATTTGTCTCGAAGTTCCTCGTCAGCTTCTCTTCCGCAATCAAATTTATTCTTTCACGCTTCTCTTTCACTAAAGCTTTGGCTTCATTCTTGCAGAGGCGGTAAATTTCTTTCTTCGTGTCTTTCATACTGTCATTCAGTTGCAAAGATGAGACATAATCCAACCACGCTTTCTTCTTTCTTGCTACGCAGGATTGTACCTCTGCATCCCACCAGGCATCACCTTTCGAATGTTCATGTCTCTTTGCACTCCCACATGCTTCTTTTGCACTATCCACTATACTTTCTTTCATAATATTCCAGCATTCATCCACATCTAAGTCGGAAAGGCTCGCGTTTGCAAGCCTTTCACTGACTAAGCCTACATACATACTCCTTACGCTTTCATCTTCCAGTTTTTCACTCTTTATCCTTTCATAGTCTCCGAAGGGGACACGCACTCGCCAGTGCCTCCACTTCTTGAAAAGACCAACAAACCGGCTTACCACCAGGTAGTGGTCAGTTTCAAGAGTGGGGCCTCTGTAGGCCCTTGTATCCCTTATAGCCTCTTTTTCCAACACGTATCAAAAGTAACGCCCCGAATAGATAGTTTATATTTGTAAGTTGTATTATCGTCGTGACAAGAAACAGTTTTTTCTATCTACTTGAGTTTACCATTTGTACCTTCTTTTTTGATCAAAGTTCCGTTGGTGACAGTTATGTTTTTTGCTGTTTCTTATCAGATTTTAGATTAAGTACATGCTCAGCTTTTTATACTTTAAACTTTTTTGCCACCCCACTTAGATGTTTGAGGGTCACAGATAAACGAACTGTTTCACCGGGAGAAATGTTGGCGCATAAATTTTGAATTGTAATTAATTCTGGAGTTGGAGTTTGGAGGTTTTTAATGCGAGGTTTGACCTATTTTACAGTTTATATTTATGTAAATAGCATTGGTTTAGTAAGAGTAATAAAACTTTCAATATTTTAGTGTTTTAAAAACTAAAGGTTTTACTTCGATTATTACCAGATAAGGTCAAACATTGAAACTACTGCTGGTGATATTATTACCTTAAAATCCCAATATATTTACTACATCACCAACGACGCAGTCAATAGGCATTTTTGGCGGCTTATATATATATCTCTATTCGGTAGGGCCATGGGGAATACTTTTTCCTCGTAGTCCCATCACAATGCAGTAGCTTCACCCGTGGATTCACCACAGTAAGTGCAGTGAGTACAGGAAGGCAAGGTGGCAAACAAAAGTTGTGTTCCACCATGTTTTCCTGTTTTTAATCTTTCTATCCTTTTATCTATTTTGTTAATTCTTGTATCTAAAGGTCCATGACTCATTTTTACGCTAAATTAGGCATCTGATTACCTAAGCGCTGACCACAACAAGAACAGTACAAACTATGACCATAAGTGGGTAGTCGCTGGGGTTTAAACAATGCTCTACTGAGTAGGACCAAAAAGACAAAAGGCACTTACCATGTTTGTCAGCGGCGACGGCCACCCATAGCACGAGGAGCACGACACCCCCCCGCGCCATGTTAGGTGCGTGCGCGCATCACCTAAAACAATAAGGAGATGATCAATATTTGATGAAACGTTTGCTTTCGATGATCGTGATTAGAGACGAGATATACCTGTAGAAAAAAACTGTCAATGCTTTTGTAAATATACGTATTTGAATTTTATTTTAGTTCAGAAACATGTTTCTATAAGTCCTGCTAAAGTTACCTTAAACATGTAAGGATTTTTTA
This sequence comes from Miltochrista miniata, assembly GCA_933228765.1. Taxonomy (NCBI): domain Eukaryota; kingdom Metazoa; phylum Arthropoda; class Insecta; order Lepidoptera; family Erebidae; genus Miltochrista; species Miltochrista miniata. The sequence goes on from OW121752.1 coordinate 38,679,080, forward strand.
TTATTGTAAATTGTATTTTCCACACTCGGGTATTTTACCCCAATTTTAACTGATTCTTAGTATTCGTCCTTCATTTTAATATGTGTAGCTTGATAAATTGGAACAGTAGGCAGTCATAACCTGCGCCTGCTCATATCAACACGGCAAAAAGGTTCGCCTCCTATTACGTGGGACAAAAATCTCAAGGTGAAATGTGGGCATATAACATGCCTCTGCCTACCTCTTCAGGGTAAAAGGCGTGACCATTAAGTATGTATATAATGTATAAATAGGCGTACAAGTTCTAAAAGTTTAAATGGCTCTCACAAATTAAAAATGCCTTTTATATTTCATGTCCAATATTTATCACAAAATTCTCGAAGAAAGCAAAAAATTTAACATATTTCAACCATCAAGAACCCTGACAGAAACTTTGAAACGCCGATGGCCCATATTTCTGATCATATGCCGAAAGTACAAGCCCACCGCGTCATTAGCCAGAACACTTTTGTATGGCACCGCACCGTGACTAATAAGACCCTTTAGGCCCATTTTTAGGGAAAAAAATAAATGGACCTATTATGGACCGGTAAGTAGAGGCTTGTGGTAAAAAGCCGATTTAGTGTGACGAAATAATATTTTATAGAAATCGGACATATTGTGTGAATAATTTTCAGTCGAACGTCAGTGCTGTTTACCAATATCTGAAGGGCGTGTTAAAAATAAAAACCGTCCAAGTGCGAGTCGGACTAGCGTACGGAGGGTTCCGTGCCAAAAAAATCACGTTTGTTGTTTGGAAGTCCCCTTAGTCCCACCTTTTTCTGATTATAGTATTTGTTGTTATAAATCTATGAAACTTTCAGCTCTTTGGGTGCAGAACCCTAATTAAGTCAACACTATTATATTACCTTTAATTAATTGAATGATTTTATTAAACAATGCACATAGTCTTAAGGTCACGTAAGGTTTAAACAAAAGATAATAATAATAAGCATTATGTTGTTCGAAACGGAGTTACTAGAACCAGATGTCACCAAGACCTTACAGTTTGTGATTTATTATAATATTCTCTATCTATTTCACATCTTACAAGCAGTAACAGTATGTCTATCGGATATGTACTAAACCAAAACATAGGTAATTCAATTAGAAAGAAAATCATGGTTGTAACCAAATTCATAATTATTTAAATTAAAAACAAAGGAATAATATCTTAACCAAATAAAAAATTGGTTTAAGATTAAGTTTAAATTACCTTTTCTTTTATTCAGCTGATGCATAGTGCATGTGCAGTATATTATACCTACTATTATAAGACGAAGCTCTTTCTAAAATAAAAATTGTATAAATAAAGATAATTAAAACTTTCCTTAAAGTTTCTTGTATAATTATTTCGTACATTTTCATCTGAAAAGTAGGTCACGAAGATAGTTAGTATGTTCAATTTATACTACTCAGTGGTTTTATAGAACTCACATCGTAAAACAGGCCCTAATGCCTACTTTCAAAGCTAATTAGCCGCCAGCTACTGGGATTACGAACTTTGTGATTAAAATAAAAGACGAAGCACCTGAACCTACTTAAATTATAATACCATTCTCGCAACATAATGAATAAATTAGCATGAATATGAAATTATCGAATAATGTATTGTAATAATTTTACAATGTAAGGGTACGAGTAATGATGATAATAAATTCATTAGTTCTAAGGTGGTACGCATTTTCACATTAAATTTCATGACATTCTTAGATTTTAGGAGAAATTTAGGCATATTTGTGTGACCCATAAAAGTTTGTCTCAAGAGTCTGGGTGTTTCTATGTATAATATGTATGTATTTAAAAGTAGGTATATAAGTATTAATATCCGTGGTCTGATACCCATAACACAAGCAGGTTATTCCTAGCTTACTTTGGGATCAGATAGCGTTGTGTGAGATGTCCGTGAATATTTATTTATTTATTTATTTTATGTAAGATAAAAACAATTATGTACTTATTATTATAATAATGATTAATAATGACATTTTTGCACGAATTGCCGTCTATAGTAGACGGCAATTCATACTTCCAACTCTAAATAAAATGTAATTTCGTTGTACATAATCATTGACTAACATAACACTTCGTATGAAAGCAGACACACGCAAGCAAACATGTGGGCGATGCGTTAGACTCCAGTCAATTTCTGAACATTATTATACAGTAAACACAATATTTTATAGGCAAAATTGCCTGCAATGTAAATCCAAGTGAAGTCGTAACGCCAAATATGGTAAAGACACCTAGAGTATAACTGAAGCATAGTCTAAGAAAATAGAGAAACTATAGATGTTATGTTATGAAACTAGACAATAACGTAAAAGAAATAGCTTTAGTAAAAGCTAAAACAAATGTCAGTACCACTTGAACGTAAAACAAAGTTGAGACTGAGAACTACATTTCCGCGACATAAAACCTTTTATTGGATTATAAAGACGTGCAGTGTTATTGCTCGCGTACAATGTACTACCAATAGCTTTGACTGTTCGAACAAAGTAATTCCAACAGGCTGTCAAATATATTACATGTACTCATATTTTATTAACACTTCTAATATTTGAATGAACAAGTTTCTTTGTATAGTGTTTACTAGTTTTGCAACATAGTTACGACTGTCACAGCCCTATTTGATTGCTGTATCAAACACTTAATAATGTTCAGAGGTAGTTAACTGGTTTTACTATTGTTATCGTCACCGGTCAGCTGTTTACTTTCAATTTTTCGTTAATAACTTAGAATTGACACTAATTTAGTCTAAGTAACTGCTAATATTCATACGAATAATGTTCTGTCGCAAGAAAATAATAAACCTAGATACAAATTTAGAGGTAACTTTAAATTTATAATGTTAGAGACAATGATGAGAATCTTACTGTAAATAATTATAGTAAGTACGCTCTTATGTTAACTGTTTGTGACACTTTTAATCAAAATGATAAACGAAATGTTTTAATTTCGGCCAAATTTACTTTCCACTCTTGACATTACTGTAATAAACACAGAAACATCAAAAGTTTTCCTTAATTTAGTTTTCGCTCAAAATACTTAGTAAGAAAATATTTTTATGGGGATAATTTAAGGAGAAAGTACTTACGACTGTAACCTATAAATAATGTAAGGATAAAAATGTTATCCTTGTTATTTTAAATACTTGGCTAGAAAAGGAAAAACGAAGTCACAAAATATAAATGTTTACAGTAAGTAATAGTCCCGTTGTAGATCAATCGTAACACGTAAATTGAAGGTGATGAAATGGCCTGAATACTGTTTAAACTGTACACTCATAATGATGTAGCACATACCACCGAACTATCGATAATTAATTAAAGAGTTGAATATTGTTTCTTAATGAATAGTGAGCGCGATCAGTACGTTATAAAACAAGATCAACAAACTAGACACTGTAGGTCTTGAAATTGAGATTGTAGGTATCAATATTATATAATAGATAAAATATCATTTATACTCTCGATTGTTGGCACTTGATACATTTGATGATTCGATTGTTGAATTTGATTAGGATTTATTTTGGTTTTAAAAGGAATTTATTACATAAAACTGAGTTCGAAAATTAAAAACACACTGCTTAAATTAAGTTTGATATGATCAAATTTAATTTAAGCTGTATACAAAAGTATAAGAATACTCGCAAAAGAACAAGTACCTATGTTATTTATACTGTTGATTGACGGCACTTGGTGGAACTTGCTGCACATATTGAAAACGACACTTGTACTATTCCACAATATTTATTATTATAAACCTGACCGGTTTCGCTTTACAGCATTTTCAAAGGTCTAGATGGAAGGACACGGTATTACTGTCTCGAAAACACATCATTATTATTGTTGGTGTGTTTTCGAGACAGTAATACCGTGTCCTTCCATCTAGACCTTTGAAAATGCTGTAAAGCGAAACCGGTCAGGTTTATAATAATAAATATTGTGGAATAGTACAAGTGTCGTTTTCAATAAGTACCTATGTATAATATAAATAATTTAAAAATAAACATTTCCTCTTTATAATAGGTAAATGTTACAATAAAGCATTATAACTATTACAATATGTATAAAACTAAACTAAACTTATATACTTTCAATAAACTCGTTATATATGTACCTATTTGTACCAAGTTTGATGCATTGTTTAAGTATAAACTGCTACAACAATATAAGGATAAAATGAGACCTCATCCTTGGAAAAATCGATCGAAATGAATTATTCAAACATCCTCCGTCAATGAGAAACTTCAGTAATTAACCGAATTAGGTGAGCACACAGAGTGTAAGGTTACAAAGTGAACACAATTATTATGTGATTACAATTATTTGTTGATATTTCATAAATGTTAAATCCAATATCAGTTTCATAAGGTACCTACTAAGATGTGAATAAAAATTTTACTGTTCTCTATTAATAATGTTACTAACTTATAACTCTAGCAATAAGTGAAATAGTTGCAATCGATTAAAACGAAACATAATATGATACATACCTAATAGTTGGTCTATAATTCTATTAAACAGGTACTTGGTGTGTAAATGATACCTGATATGGTATTTTTATATGTTTTAGCAATAACATAACATAATAAATTATTATAGTTCTTATATTTATGAGATACCTTTAGTCATTAATATTGCAATTAATAATCACCTTGGCCAAGTTTAGAAGGGTTCGTGTACCGACCTACAATATCTGAGATAAATTCTAATGTCGAAACTATTGTGAGTCTGACAAAGTGGTTAGATTTGTCACGTAATGAGAAATATTTCAATGGTGTTTTAGATAATGATCACTTAATCACAGTCAAAGGTCAAATTGTATTAGAATTAGAATGAATTCCGCACATAAGAAAAGAGGAATTGCTACAATAGAACATCTTTCAAACGTAAAATACATTTTCCAGAGAATATAAGGGATGAGAAATATTCAAATAGGCATACGAGTATATAGTAGACTAAACTAAGTTTTAAATTCCAAAATCAATCATAAACTTATCTCTTACCAATCTATGAAACTTATGTAGTCAAACATGGATAATTAAACATACCAAATATGGCTATTGAATGTAAAAAATAATAAGAGAAAGAAGCGTGTGTCTTTTCAGCGATAAATAATGAAAATTCTTATCAACCTGTGACTGAAAGAAAAATTGTGTCAAAAAGTTATAGTTGTATTATATTATGTGATAGGTATTCAAAGACTGCTATTTTTTACAACAATACTTATAAAAATACCTTTATCAAAGACGTTAAAAATTGTAATAAACTAAACTTTCTCAAGCAACATTAATTATTATGTACGGGACTAAATGAATTGCTACTAGTCGTACGTAATGAGGTAAGTACAAAATACCTGGAGCACTGCTATTTTTTACAACAATACTTATAAAAATACCTTTATCAAAGACGTTAAAAATTGTAATAAACTAAACTTTCTCAAGCAACATTAATTATTATGTACGGGACTAAATGAATTGCTACTAGTCGTACGTAATGAGGTAAGTACAAAATACCTGGAGCATCACTTATTATGTGCAATATCAGTTTCGGCATTTCACAGTTTGCACGATTGCTAATCCTATTGGTTAGTAGGCATTATAGGATTAACACAGATTTATCATCTTTCGTATGGATCTGTTCTACTAAGGTATATGAAGGTATAATCAAATCCATAACTGTAAGATAATCACCAGGTGTAACCATAATATATGAATGAATAAGATATAGGTAATCAATGACCTATTTGGTCGAAATACACCAATAGTTTTAAAAATTTTAACAAAACATAATATCATTTTTATAATCTACCTTTCTTGTAGTAGATGAGCTAATGTTTTTATCATACTTCGATATTGATTTCAACAGTCTAGATTGTTTTAGTGTATTGAAAAACATTGCAATTACTGTAATGTGCCAAGTAAAACTACAAATCCTCTATCAATGACATAACTTTGAGATTGCCCTTATCGAGTATAAAATCACAACAGATCGTTAAAGCTTCTCCCTAAATGTCTCCTAGAACATCTTCCATACGTGACAAAGCAACATAATGGGAATCGACATTAGCCTATTTATGCCGTACCAGCTTATCTGATGATGTCTCTCCTACCGTCACAATTGCTGCCGCTTTTACCGTTGGACTCGTAAAAAAAGCTACATAATAGTTTGGTGCCATAGTTGAGTAAGATTCTGATAAATCCGTGACCGACTTCCATATCTCTTTAGACATAGTTCAAGTCATAAATCTTTCTTTATCAGAAGTATCTGTCATATAATTGGATGGAAAGTATACAAGAAGTCTTAAGAGTTCGATAAGAAATACTTTTGTTCGTACAAATGAACGTGAAAGTTCATAATACTGAAATTATATTATCATAATTATTTTTAATATTTATCAATTTAAATAGTAAAATGCCAGTAAAAAAATTATTACCCAAATATAATACACAAAATAGTGTTCATCACCAAATAAAACAAATCCACAAAGTTTCACTGGAAGCTCTAAATCAGCCACATCCAGCAAGTTGAGAGCCAATAATCAAACGTATCACAGTTACAATAACAAAATCAAATTCACTTCACGTATGAAAATAACATTTAGGAAAACAGTTTTCACATACGCGTAACCGCACTAAGCTCGATTATGCGACGTCGCGGCAACATCCACTCTATACGGCAGCCCGAGTTTAACTGTCGCTAGCGCTACAACACGGGACTTACAGGGGAAAGGGATACAGAAGTGAGGGGAGAAGCTCACCAACCGAGGAGATAACTTTTGATCTTTTTGGAGCCATAGTAGATTTTAATGATGCACTCACATCTGGAAATTTGACAGAAAAAGTGCGCGTCGATGTAAGGCGTTAATGCATGTCAAAAGCTTAGTAAAATGACGTTTCAGAAAAAGCCTAAGAGAGATTGCGGGTGACATTTTTAAATATAGATCGATAGACTGTCGGTTCTCAGAACCAAAGTGTGATAATACAGAGTTTGTATTTTTATGAGGTTTTTTAGTTTCGTAGTTGGGTCAAGGTCAAAATCTTTTTTGCTGTGAGAGTATTTAGCTTATAATTGAAGTATTATTTTCACATCATCCATGTCTAGGGCTAGACAATATTGCACAAGCTTTTTCTCAATGTCCCGCATATGTTAGGGTACAAAAGGGCGAGGAACGTAGCAGGTACAAAAGATCCCAACCCCGTTTCAAGTTACAACGGCCATAGATTAATGACGGGAACATTGTGGAGTTAAGAACCCAAAAATTTACAACTGCATTGTATTCGTCGCGTAACAAAAGAACACAAAAGATAGGATCGGCTCCTGTTATTACCTTATCATTTATCGGAGTGCTGATTTCTCTCACTTTTCAAGTAATACGAGTAACATTAATTCAGATGCGGATTTTTTTTCGATACTACAGATGTTTGGAAGGCGTTCCGTTATTGCATACAAATAATCTTTGTGGATCTGGAGAGTACAAATTTTACATTTCAATGAGATTTGACACAAAAGGAATCTAACTTCCATTTATCAGCTATAATCTGTTGGGAACCAATTATTTCTCAATATTCTATTATGCAATATGAAGGTTCTACAAGTGCTTACTTACTTCCTTCCTTTGTGGGTCGGATTGATTTTAATTCTCGTTAAAGTTGCGCTACGTAGGATGTCATTTATCTCACATGAATGTTAATGATACTATCAATTTTCAAAGAGCTTTTAATTTTCCTTAAGTAATTTTGCTTTATTAAGGGAATCGTTTTCAGGTCGTGCATTCTGCTCACGTAATTGAAATTTTATGTTATGTCGTTTCTGAATTCTGCTGTTGGCATTAATTTATATTTAAAAACTTTCTGTGGTCGAACAATCATTTTCTAGTTATTAATATTGAAATGTACTGTAGTTGTAACGAGTTTATGGTGCTCTTAAAATATCGTGAAAGCTCGTACCTAACATTTCTCTCTAGTGTTATTATAATATTTTCTTGAATATTCCACTTAATTATTAACCTTTAAAGTGGCGATTTCTAAAACTTTATTGGCAAAATTTGAATTGCCACAGGAAGTTATTATTAATTCTGTGAAACAAGTAAGTGAGACTTTAACAATTAAAATGAATCGGCACATAAATTATTTAAAACAGTAGTATGGCGTTGAAATAAGGGCTCCGTCACACGGGCAAGTCACGTCTGGTAATGAGTAATGGGCGAACGTTCATTATTCAACGACGCCCCGCAGTTTACTCATCATCTGCCATCATGTCTCTGGTGTTAGAGCAAGACTTTACACCTGTTATGTGGTTTTGTGTGTTGTTGATAAAATGCTATAATATACACTAATACAGTTTTTTATAACGTAACTACTAGGTATATCAATGGAACATTAAATTTGGTTACTGGACTAATTTTCTGATTATCAGCTATTATTTGATATGTAAAACGTGTGAAATTATATTTCCCAAAAATGTTGTGTCTTTTCGTTGTAATGTACTCTATTCTGTTTTAATATAAAGTCAAATACACTCTTTAGAGCTTCGTCTCACTACAGCTTTTGAAGAGCACGCATAAATGTTTAACCAGTCTTTAAATTTCACTACATTATTTTCGGTTTCAGAACTTGATATGTATATGACTATATATCTGATAATATTAAATCTCATTATAATCCATTTAGTAGTTTTTAAAACATCCACATAAATCAATTCGTCTTCACAAATGTTCATGCTTATAATATTGCTCAACTAATAAAAAAAAATCAAAGGTAAACTGATAACGAAACTGTTCAAAGGGTTGAATTTTAAAACTTATTCTTTAATTTTACGGTGACGGCGGCGTCGCAGCTTCTGGGCACCATCATTTTACAACCGCTGCGCCCAACTGTACGCCATATGCGTTGATGGCAATCTTATGGTGTTCTCAAAGTTATTGCCAGTACTACAACCTAATTTGTTTTATGCATTAGATGGTTCGTTTTAAATATTTATACCAAGACCGTGTGGTTAGACCACCACGTAGCTTCCTGTGGGTGATGCAAGGAGCTCAGGGACTCCGCAAACGCGTTCGTTCATATCAACAGAATCGCTTTATCAGCAATTCTAAAATGAATGATTAATAAGGTAGTAGAAATCCTTTGAGCAAATAGAATAATACAATGTTGTAAAACACTAGATTATTCAGATTTATGTTTAGAGATTATGGAACACTTTCTATATAGAATAGTTTTAATACAAATTACTTTCATACATACATATCATCAGGCCTGTCTCATAAGTGCTTTCATACACGCTTGCCGGTTAAGGGTAGTCTTGACCTGGCCCTTTTCCAACAGGTCTTTAATTTGATCGCCATGAGTACGCCGAGGTCAACCCTTACCAGTTTGCCCATTCATTCTTAATCCGAAACATTTAAAAATAATATCGATGTACAATTTTACTGCCGTTTAGATAAAATTTTACTTACCAAATTGTTGAATATTGATTGTTTTCTAAATAATAATAACTGTCTCGAGTGCCTACTTTAAAATTAAAGACATTTTAGCTTTAATATTTTGTTTCTCTGCTTATATTTTAAATCGTTTAATTTATTCCCCTTAATAATTTATCTTTCCTGCGAATTTCTTGTAAAATTAAATGTTCCCTGTTTCAATAATTAATCTTTTCAAATCTTTGGCAAACCACAATTTTGATTACTCTCTCCACCGCTACTTGTAATATCTATTTGTTATTCTGACGGCGTACACCATCGTCCGTCTGCTGCAATGCACTAGACACTTCCCGTGCTTACGACTTCTGATCGCATTGTTTTGCAATTGCAAGTATGAAGTAGGTATTGGTATAGTTGTCACTAAAATTCTAGAGTAGACTTTACAAGATTGTCTTTACAAGTTTTAACTTCAGGTTATTGATTTGTTGATAACGGTAACTTAAAAGTTACCAACTTTTCATGAGCAAAACTAAGATAAGTACGTGAATTACCACTTATAAAATAATGACGTCTAATTAAAATGGAAAATTGAAGGTCTTAATAAACAAGTATGGAGAATTTGTACCTACTCGTAATACTCTAAACCAACAGACGTGAAACGAGAAATCTCAAAAAAGTCGTGATCTCGAAAAATGATGAAGAACCAGTGAATTATGGTGATAAAGCATAGAAAGAGACAATGGTACACGGTGTGGAAGCATCTAGGCGTGGCCAGGATGCAAATTGCAGACCGCTGCCTGAGGGGACAAACAAATGGCGTCGTGAGCCGACCGCACCGGTAGCACACGAGCTCAGCCTAAGGCGCGTGTTTATATCTAGCTCAATGAGGTACTGCAAGCATGTTTTATCCCTAGTGAATTGAGGTAAATATTATTTTTGTAAGACCGTAAGATTTTTGTTAACCGTGAAAAACGATGATCTATTCATTTGATCTTTACTAATCTTTTCTTTCTTCTTTATTAAAAGGAAAGATTTTATTGTTTGCATTGAATAGACTACAGAATCAATATAAAAATCCTATACTGTTGGGAAGCTACACTATCTCTGTGTGACTCATGCTATATTTTAATCCCGTACTAGATGATGTTCGCGGCTTCACCCCTGCGAAATTCGGGACTCGTTCCCACTTTCCGTGGGAACATTTTTCCCGGATGAAAAGTAGCTCTTGTGTTATTCCAGGCTATAAGCTACCTCTGTGCCAAATTTCAGCCTAATCAGTTCAGCCGTTAGAGCGTGATTGAGTAACAAACATCCAAACATCTTCACAAACTTTCACATTTATAATATTAGTAGGAAGTGGGATTCCCACTGGAACGGAACTAGGCGATTGAAACCGCGTAAGGTCAGCTAGTGATTTATATTTTCTCATTATCTATTTTAAAATATTTAAGTAAAGCCTTCGCTTTATCTAAATAGTCATGATGTTACCATATTTTGCAAAACTGAATTATATTTTTACTAATTATCTATTTAAAGAATATTACTTAGACTGAATTATTATTCGTCAACACTTCTTATTAGTATACAACCAGAACCTCCGCCTGTGATACTTGAAATATTTACGACTGCTTTGAATTATGACACAACATCGATAGCTGATATTAAGTACCCACTATCTGTTTACTACTAGGTAACCACATTTTACACATAAATTAGTTAAGGGTCGTGACCCCTGATAATGTAAGTGATAAACATCTGTATAACATAACCGAAATGTAAGTGGTCAAACGTATAAGTAAATAAATAGAATTTATTTATGCTGGACTACTACATAAACTATATTCTCATGCAGCTTTAAAGATCTAAAGAGACAAGTTACATTTGAACTGCGCCAATAACGAAATAGCATTAGTTCATCTTATCAATATTGCTGGGTATTCATAATTTGTAGTAATTCAAATTGCTAACCACAAATTAAAAAGTTAAAATGCAACATCACATTGAATAACAGTTCCTCAATTATTAATATTTCTTCGGAAAACCAGTCGTTAAAATTCTCTTCAATATGAATTTTTATGTCATCACATAATTATAAAAAAAAACAATGCTGCACTTTAAAGCTAAATTATATTCTGTACTTAATATTCTTCCATAGCATAAGAATATAATTTCCGTTGGGAAATATAACTTTACAGTCGTTCCAAGTAGGGTATTAACAGAAAATTATTACGAGATGTATTTCCAAGTATGAAATTATATGTAAAACTATGTCTGACTTGAGCCAGTGGCAAACCCATTGCATACAGTTAAGTACGTATTTACAATCTCAAACACTGAGTAAATTAATCCCACGTTCACATAACTAGTCATCCACTTTTCGAATTGCATCCACTGTTCTTAACAGATCGTGTTTCGGGATCGAATATCAACGACGTCTAATATTCTACGTGACTTCTTCAAACGATAATAGATCGACTTCTAAAGATTCCATTAAGGTTCTTCGAAGTTCTTTTTTTTTTCTCCATCGAGTGTCGTGTACCTTGTCCTATTGTTAGGGAGAAATCGTTCGTAACGGTTATGCTTTTCCGTATTTTCAGAGTTCTTATTGCTTCTTGCATTCGTTTTGCAACGTGCTATTGGAAATTCAAAACATTGTTTTTTGTCGATGGCTATTTCGAGGCTTATCACCGATTCAGTCATGCTACACAGGAGTTTAGATTGGAATGTTTGTAGAATTTAAGTCACTTCAATTACTTGCTTGATAGTGTAAGTAATAAGTATGCAAAGAATAAAAAGTTGTTTCATCCAAAGGTTGTTTGTAAGAGATTGCTAATAGCGAGTCTATTTTACAACAATTTAACAGTACTAACTAGGAACTGTATCTGCCATGTTTATGTCTATTGTATAGAAAAAAGAGTTTATCTAAGTATTTGTCTGTTATTGTTGATCAGAGTCAATTGGAGCTACTGATCTCTCTACAGACAGTGAAAAATATCTATTATTTTGTATGAAAAAGATTGAATATCAAATAATTAATCCACGTCCATTTTTAACATTAGATCGATAAATCAACAATTATGTCGTGTTTCCCGGAGAAAGCGTTTCGTTCACGCATAGACTGTTAATAGTTATCATTAGTAACTTACACACACGCTGTCTCAGTTCTTTCCGGTATGATCTGTTTTTACTTAGCTGTGAAGTAAGACTAACGTGGCGAGTTCATTCTAGGCACATTCAGATTGTTTGATGAGACCTAATAAAAAGTTGTTATATTTTATAGCCAGGTCTTAAGTTATTCATGCGATACAGTAAACTATATAAATGTATCTGCTTACTGCAGTCGACTATGAGACATTAAAATGAATATGTATGCCTGTTTAATTCAGTTAATAGTGACGAGCCACTAGATAATTGTAATAGTAAATGTCAAATTAGATACTATACTCTTTCAAATAACTGGTCATGGTAGCTTTATTTAGTTGGAGGTCGCAGATCTCCCTGAATACCATCTTGTCCTAATACAGAGTAAGAGAGCTTCATTGCCTGTCTATTAACCTAATAAGCTGCCAGTTTCCTTTATATCAGTAGAATTAAATACAAAATAACTGATATAAAACACTGTTAATTTAAGATTTCAAGCATCATAAGCTAGCACGAACGCGTTAAAACGTAAATCATGATACAGACCGTCTCGGACCGTAATACTTTTATTTGACAGCCAACATTCATTTTTTACACAATGCGGCTGAAGAAAAAACATTTTGAGCATTACATGATATGAATTTGTGAGATGGGCGATTCATTGTGTGATTATTGTGGTGTATTTTATACTGTGACAACGTATTAAGCCTTTCCCAGTACAAAAGGTGACATAGTAAGTACCTAAAATTTGATGTTGAGAAGTAATACGGTATTTATGGCGTGAGTTTGATTGTGACCTGAGGAACTATTCCTTATTGCATACAGTAATCTTAAACTATTATAAAGTTTGTATTTTATTAGAGTCTAGTCTAAGGAGTTGCTAATTGCTAAACCGTGTGGTAGAAACTGCTACAAATAGTATTTCATGTATTTAAGTATATTTTTAATTTGACAACTTTTAAGTTACAAAACTAAGGTTTTATGTTAATTAACCTTGAAATTTTATGCTTAGAAATCGATCTTCTATCAGAGCTAATATAATCTTACGAATACTAATTCTGATAGAAATTTCAAGAACACAATTTAGATTGATGTCTCATAGAAAATGGCTCAATTTTCCGACTAAAGTCGTAGACGGCCACTACGGAATACCTTAGGAGGAGGGTCGCGTCGTACCCCGAAGGGATCACGGTCAAACTTCATCACGTAGAGCGTCGTTATGTCCCAATTTTTCGTCCTTGACACTCTACATATATCTTACGAATATTTGAATGGTACTTTTCTCGTCCTTGGAACTTTTGGAGGCGTAGGTAAAGTTGAAGTGTGTTTATGTAAGAAGAAGTGGATTTATGTACTTATTATTTTTCTCTTCCACGTTCTAAAAACTTTGGGGCGGTTTCGGTAATAAACGCTTGATCTGTTGGAGGATGACTTTTTGTGGCCTCACCTAGGGAATGACAAAGACTTAGAAGACTAGGAAAGTGGAACCTGGGCTTCGAAAAGAAAGCCTAGGACGTAACCAAATTTAATGGTCAGATGAAAGTGATTATATTAGTTCTTCGAAAAAACTTTAAATTTGTATGTATTTGGTAGACAAAAGTAACTGATAAGTAAACTACGTTATTAAGTAGATATGCCCAATGTGGATGGAGGTAGAATTCGCCTGGTGGTGGCTGTACGAATAGCATATCTTACGATGCAGACCATGGCAGTGATGTAATATTATCTTAAAATTATCCAAAACGGTAAGTACCTACTTTAACGACAAATTTCAACTTATATGCAAAACCTCTTGTTGTAAATAAATCAAACCTCCCATTAGAACTCTTTTTATTAAATTTCCAGCTGTGTTTAATGACTTTGAAACAGGCGCATAGACATGAGAATCACCTCAATTAGCCTTTTACAATGATTATATAGTTTGTTACGCTAAGCATGACGCTTGTTAAAATTAAAATATTTTTAATACATTTGCTTAGATTAATACACCGATAACTGGTAACAGTGAAGTGGAAATTTGCTTAATTATTGTACATACTCAAACTATTAATTATTTTACTGTTAATTATCATTCTTTGTACCAGCCATTCTAAATTATCTCACAGATACTTATCTCCGCATTTCTTTAGGGGACCTAGCAACTTCAGATCTAGAACTATAATTATAAATTTTCTCATATTTGCTGCATTTTTAATACGCTTGGAAATCATTGTTGGCACGACGACGACGAAACGAATAAGTGGAATTTAAGTAAACTTACATAATAAATCTAAGAAATAGAAAAGTTACCTTCTTTTTGATAGGCTCATAAAAATAATATTACAATTTGTATTATAATTTTGTGCAATTTATCAAAATATATAATATGTTGGGGTTCTTCATAATAATTTTCGATATAAAAGTTGACAAGAATACTGTGTTATGAAATATGAACACCAATTAAAACTCCAGGACAAAAATAAAAATCAATAACAAATAGGTACCTATCAACTCGTTCGATCTATAAAAACCACAACATCGACGAAATCCCACTGTTATCTAAATGAAGATACAATAAACTTGAAAGAGATTTTAAAACCGTAAATCTATAAAAAGGATATGCAGCAGAAAAAAACAATACCCCTGCTATGTTTCTCATAGATGTGCCATAAGGTTCAATCAATCAATGTCCTTAAGAATAAAAAAGGTGAACTTCTACGACCCACGTAAAGTTGGGAATCCAAAAAACTTTGACTTGTAGATATATTTTTTGTTGATCAACCACGGGAATTGTTTTTAATGTGTATAATAGGGATTTGGGTTTCATTCTATTTTTATTTTCTTGTTTTCGTGGTTTGGAATATTTTTGTTAGTTATAAAATGTGCAACTTGTTTGAATATTATTTTGTTTTAAGCATATAATTCTTGTAGTGAATAAAAATAGCTACAAAAGATTTATTCTTTTAAAGATAGGCACTGACAGATTTTAATTTATATTATTTTTGGCTAAAAGAGTAAATAAGTAACTCTAATAATCTAGTAAATCTTTAAAGTGGCATCCATTAAAATTATAGTTAGCTAATGAAATTTAGAGGTTTTTTAGTATAACTATGTGTTCTGTAGGTTATTAGCGGTTAAGCGGAAATAAGTCGTATAAAATAAAAATAGAAAACATTCACAATACACATAAACTGTTGATGTGTAAAAATTTTTAGGAGATCAATTAATTTTAAAGTTATAAACCTCATAGGTTTGTGTTCAACAAAAAATGAAACAGATCCCCATCAATTATATGTAACATATATGATTTATTTTACCGAATCATAAAAGATCTTAGAGAAGCGCCCCCATTAAACATAAAATATGCTACCAATTTAAACTTTGGAACATAAACGTATGCTAAAAAATCTTCACATTATTTATCAAGCTGTAATCTCATACATTCTCTGTTCTCTGCACATTCATCAACAAGCGTCTCAAATGTAAATTGCTCCCCGCACATATATACAGCCTACATTCTCCTTAAAAATTATGATTACGTCTCTTTGACATACTCTCATATTTTTGGCACTTAGCATCCCCTTCTCAGCACTGTGATCCTCAGAAAGGATGAATATTTATAACAGCTATGGAACATTTTTATCGCTTTCCAACTTGGTATTTTGTACCTGCAAGTTTGAAGAGAGGAGCTCAAAAAAGTGGTCGGTTTCATTAGAGGTTTAAATTAGAATGCATGTGTGGACTCCGTGTTCCCAAATTTGAAGGCTTAAAGTTGAGCGTATTTTTGTGTATTATACTTTCAAATTGTGAAATTCTTGAAAACGAAGAGTGCTTTCGATTTTGCGTCATTATACTGACGGCTTATTGTATTGCTATTTTGCCGACTGGCGGGTTGGTGAATAATGGATTGAGTTAAACTTTTTATTCCATAAAGTATACAATATTTTAAAATTCCTTATCCTCTCGGTATCCCGGCACCAATTTAGAGTCAACAAGGACATGCTATTAAAGTATTTGAGGTATTATTGAAAAACATTTTTTTTCAACGATGCCAATTTATATAATAGACATGAAAGTGTCCAATGAATATTATAGTTTCTAGTATCTACAAAATCACAAGGACCTAAATTAGACTTAAACTTTAATAGATTTTGTAGAATTGTAGTTAAACTCTTGCCGCGTTGGTGTCAAAACATGGCAGTTATTAAGCCTAATTTAATGGTCTGGTCGCTATGAAAACTTTAACAGTAGGTAGCCACAGCCTCAATCAATCAAATCAGTCCACTGCTAGACGAAGGCCTCTTCCAGTTCACACCACAGTACGCGGTCCTGTGCCTTTCTCATCCAGTTCCAGCCTGCGACCTTTACTAGGTTTTCGGTCCATCTGACGGGTGAACGCTTACCGTGTTGCGGTCTCCACTCTAGAACTCGTTTGCTACATCGGCCGTCGGTTCTTCTACAGATTTAGCCTATTGCTTAACACGTTGAAATTGACAAGACCACCAAATCAAAGTGCATCACTTCTTGTCTGTTGTCTCCATCTTGAGCGATTCCGTTACATCAATATCGTATTGTTATTTATTAACTACACCTTATATTACAGCGATGACATTAAAACAGACGGCGCTCGGCTCCAACACGATGCCCCGTAATTTTGTTATCTGCTCATCTCCGCAGCTGAGTTTTTGTGCTCACTGCACTATCTCAGATCCGTCATTGTTTCCATTTAAGCTTCGATACAGAATCCTTTTAGTTTTTATTTCAAGTGTATGTTTAGTGTTGATATATTTTGATGTTTTGAAAACCCCAGGAACTTTTCTCCATATAAATGGTTTCAAATGGCAACAATTTTAATGTACAAACATGCGACGTGCCACATTAAAAATTAAAGTCGTAAATAGGCTGAAACAACGCACTTTATCATTGTGTAAGAAGTACCTAACCTTAACAATTCCATTACTAAAAGCTTGACAATCTGTATGGTTTTGAATGTGACTAAGTTTCATTTAGATTCAGGCAAAATAATATTAAGTAGCTGCCGCATTTACGGAAAATATCTTTTAAATTTATAACACTTCAACTGTGGCAAACGAAATTTTGTTTGCGTCTAGTAAAGATTTATTATAATTTAATTTCACTTTTTTTATTTTTTTAGACCCATTTAGCCATAAGATATAGCATGCAAAAATTAGATAATTACCGACGAGTACTACAATGTCTTAAAATGCATTAAATTTTATATTTTTAATTACACTTTCAACAATAGTAAATATAAAGCAACATATTTTATATTAATCCTCATAAAAACGCCTATCGAAATACAGAAAGTGCTTTACTAATTAATATCATTATAGCCAAAAGGAATTTCTCCAGGGAACATCATCTTTATCACTTTCGAAACCCTAATCAAACATTGCTTGTGTGTCTATGGACAGAGTTACGTTGACACTTTATGGTGTAATTACTTCCGGACTACATACTGTTACCTTAATTGTTGGTGTCGTGTATCAGGATGATGTATTTATTGTATCAGTCAACGTCGGAGGTCAAAAGTTTAGAAGGGAGGTGATCATGAGAGGTGTAATTAAATTTTAGGTTAATTGGCGGCTGGAAATGGAGAAATATAACGATTAATTTATAATAATGGGTTTTTACTTTTAAATATGGTGTTGAAATTTACAAAAATACAAATTAATTTATGATCAGTCTGAAAGGTACTTCTATTAAAAATAGTATATTTTCTAAACTATAATTGTATTCTAAACCGCATCTGTAATTGTATTCTTGACATAAATATAACATAATGGTTAAGTATATTTTTTGACAAATGAGTTTGCTTTATACTTTGTTCAAGTTTCTTAATTATTGAAATTAGCGAACTATACGAGTTATTATTCAAACTTTCGATCATAAATATTGAACCATTTTTGCAACCAATGAGGTAGAACATAATATAGTATTCACTCAGCTTAAAAGGAAAACGTCCGCTCCACAATTCTGGTTAGGATTTTATGATGCACGCGCCTTAATTGGTGCATTTACGCCAGTGGCTTTTAGCCGATAGCGTCACTTTCGACATTTCCTTTGATAAAGCACGTTCAGTAAAAAGGGCGCTTAAACAACATACAACGTTATAGTTTTAATTAAAAGCACGCGACTAAAATGTAATAAAGTTTAACGATATCGTTACGGCCTTATTGAAATGCTTAAGAAGAGTTATTTTAATTTTATAGAGAAGTAAAGGTAATAGTTATATTTTAATCGGTAATTATCTAATATTAATGTGTCAAGGTATATTTTCAATTTTAGTTAATTACATCAATTTCTTTGTAATGTCGATGATATAATAAAATTAATTATAATAATATAATCAAGTCTTATATTTCCTAAGCTATGACGCGGCTGTGTGAGCTGCCTCATTTGTTCCCGTCCTTTCGCCGCTGGCTTAAGTAACTTTGTGATTTCTCATATTTTCTTTATAGTAACATGATAGATATTGTATTTTTTGGAACTGTAGCTTGCATAAAGAGTCAGCAATAAGCAAAATACTCGAAGTCATTAAATATATTCGTAAATTTTATACTTAATTTTCTTTAAATTTTAAAATTCTCGGTGCGATGTAAAAACGACCAAAATTGATCACGATATTTCCACTGTGTATTAATTATTTCAACTTTATGTCCCACGCTTCGCAATGAGTCTGTTTTATCCCCTCTGTAACCATACACTCGTATCAAGGGACCCATTTGAACACAAATTCAATATTTTCAACGTCCAAGCCAATAAAGTTGGTTATTACACTGTAATTTTTACATACGGCCAATATTGAAAATGTTTCATTATTCATTACAACAAATTTATAAGTTCCATTCATGATCGATTCTGTGCTTATGTTTATACCTAACAATATGATTTTATTCTGTTTTACCCTAAAGAGACGGGTTCTTCAAGAGGAGCGTGAAGAGCCACATCACAGATCCGCAAACTTGAGGACCACGGTCAGAAGTCTTACGGACTGTGAAAGTGGCTCTCAATCGCTAGATGCGCCACGGATTTCCATCAGGCTACCGACGTCTACTTGGCGAGCTAAATATATAAAAAACAAAGAGACAGATTTATAAAATGAGTCAACATTTTGTATTTCTACTAATGTTTGATCCAATTTAATTGAAAGACACTATTACCCTCAGTCTTATAATCCCTAAGAAGAAAACAAAGGCTTCTGCCCCGTGGTACACCTGATGGTTCACCTTGTAGTTCCTCTGATAACTTTCTGTCACTTGGGCGTTCTACGGTTAACTTACACCACTTTGTTATGAGAGCAACTCAAAATGCAAAAGCCACATGTAGTTGTTTTGTTTTGTTAAACAAACGTAAATGAACTTATTGGTTCATATACTTCATAATATGATATTTATAACTATCTCAAAAATTACATTATCATTCTTTTTTCCACCTATCTAGCAATAGACAAAGGCACACTAATATCACACCTGTCGGAAAGCTTTCTGTCTCTAGTCTCTACCAACTCTTAATTCCATAGGAGTGGAAAGATACCACGAAACTGCTGCGATTCTGACATACAACTTTTGCTTTTTCTACTTTCATAGGTGTTTTCATATACGTTTGCCGGTTATAGGCACTCTTGACTCGATCTCTTGCCAAAATTACTTGAACTTGATCGCCTAGCAGGCTTATATTCTTTTAGCACTGCTAAAATATCGTTCTTTGTGATCAGGGCGATTATTATTATAAATTAATTATTTCTTAGTAAAATAGGTATCATATTACAAGGAACTCAACAATATACAAACTACAAAATTATAACCTCATTGTATCAGTCATTCTTAAATAAAAGATGCTCCTAAACCAGTTTCTGAGTGTCTCAAATGTGATGTACATTCATTACATTCATCTATGCTCGTCCCTTTTTTTGTCCGTCTGTCACATTGTTATCTAAAACAATGGCTTTAGCATTGTATCCGGATTTTATCATTCTAACACCATCGACGGAAACGTTAATATGTGTTTATAATAAGGAATCATGATGGGTATCATAGCTACTTTACTCTATAAATGTTTGTATAGATAGATCATAACAATGATGTTGGTGATAGTAATATACGAGTACCTGCAATGCATGGTGATGAAGATTATACTTCATTTCGATGTGTAATAGATGATAAAGAATTCCAAAACTTGGCAAGGACTGAGTAGTACTTTGTGGAGGGAAACTTAAAGACGCATTGATATCTTCTTGCAGGTGTTGTTCAAGGTAGAATCCTGCCTCATTAGTGTAGTGGTAGTGCTGTGCTGACTGCGAAGATTGAATTCCGGGTTGTTTCGGAGCAACAAAACACATCTTAGCTGGCAGCGGTCAGGCGCGGTGGAATAAACCAGCAATCTTCAGTCCACTGCATTTCATTCATCTCCAATGGATCCTCGACATGGGTCGACGAAACAAATATTAGTGTGATCTGCATACTGTTTGTTTCGGTGTACCTATTTAGAAATATGTATAAGGATAACTACGTTTTTTAGTTGCCAAAATCCTATGCTACAAGTTTATGTTAGCTTACTTGTTGTATCAATACTGTTGTTCAGACTTGTTTGTAATATTACACGAATTTGATGAGGAATACTTAAAATAGGTACTGAGCAACTACAAACATTATTGAAGTTCAACGTACTTTATCAAGTTCAATCCGATGCTGGGTTCGTTTATCTTCTCGGGTCACTTATTGGTTTACAACTATCTGAAACAAACAAGAAAACTATATTAAATGAAAACCAAAATGTGAATCAACATTGAGTCAGCTACTATCTATATCAGTTTTTAGAATAATCAAAATGGTTATCAGTTATAACTGATGCGAAATCAAACGGATAATAAAAATCTCTTTGATAGTTATGTTGTTTTTAATTGCAGTACTAAATTCAATAATATGTTTCCTTAGAATATATTCATTGAAATACTAAACCATCCTAACACAATAATAAGTTTTTATAGGATAAATCTTACGAGATATCATTTATAATCGGAGTCCTCCCTAGCAAGTGTCACATTAACATATTCGAAATTCATGATCAGTTATCAATTCCGAAAAAAATAGAAAATTTATTGGGAATAAATTTGACTCTAATGAGGTTATAATCATATAAAATATGTCACGAATAGTAATTGGAAACTGTTATTATCAATTTGGAATAAAAAATGTCTTAGAAGCATGTATGTTCCTGTGGTCAGTTAAAATTCCGTCGCCAGCTATGATTATTATTTGGTTACATTACGTGATCTGACAAGAATAGTATTGAACAGATTTTTAGGGTTTATTTTTTTTTATATGCATATGAAGTTTGAATGCACTAAGAGTCTTTGACAGTTTGCACTATTGATTTGTCTGTTACAGGGAAAATTGGTTACTCTTTAATGCCGTAAGAACTGAACGAATTTGACCGAAGTTTTGGTACAAGGAATTATTATAGTCTGAAATAACACAAAGTCTACTTTTTACTCCTGGAATAAGTTCCGAAGGAAAACGTAACAGGAACAGAATTTTAGCACTTTATAAATATAGTAATCGTGACTTTTCTGTTATCTAATAATGTAAGAGATAATAATGTCTAAATTTTAGTTGTAAGTAAGCACTAAAAATATTCATAAGCATTCTTTCATAAAAAAATTGTCATAATAAAGCACAATATGGTGACAATAATTCATTAACAGCACCGAAGATAAACGGAGTAAATATTATATTTAAAACTACTGACACCGATCTTAACAAAACTGAACATGTTTACAAAAACAATATAGGAGAGGGTGCTAAAGTTCGTGTTTGTGCGGGACACAATTTTACGATCGGGGACGTCCGCCCACAGTCCGGAATCCAGGCGCCACTCGCATTAGACAATCCGATATCGGAATCGTATTCAACATTAACTAAACATAAAAATATTTAACGTCACATAAATTATTCTCTAAAGGAGCCGGCTTTTTCACAGATCTACGGCACTAATGTTTTATTACTAATGGTTGTCTATTGACTGCGTAATTCTAAATAAATTTATAAGACGATTCAGAATTCGGTTTTTATTATAGTTATCGCAACCGTAAAACTTTCTGTGGTGACGTTGTGAATGGTAAATATATTTTAAATTGTTGTAAACGCAGTCCTTTAAGCATTATTGACCCACGCGGTGCGTTCCATATCTCCAACAATACTTTTTAGGCGGGCATGATTTGGAGGACTCTGAATAATACAGGTCTCAAAGGACCCATACAATAACCATCGCATAATAATAGTTGTAGATTTGAAAGTGATTTGAATATGAATGGGCACCCTCCCGCGCAGGCTCGTAATAACAAATATGAAGTGTTGCTTTTGTACTTACCCTTCATGGTTTTGACTCTTATAAAGAATTGATTTAGAGCTGTTACACTTTAAGAGTAATTATAGGTATGGTTGAAATTGTATATTATATGTTTTGTTTTGATTTTTGCGACCGTTATTTTGGTATTGTGGTGATATATGGTGTTGTACCTATGCAACTTGTATTTTAAAACCGGGTGGCTAGGACGGCAGAAAACGTTTGAATAGAACATTTTATTTAACACCTGGAAAGTATTGATAGAGATAAAATATATAAGGTAGACTTTTTATTTTAAAAATAAGTCTAGAACAGTGGATTTATTTCATAATCTCTTCAGGGTTCACAATTTAAACTGAATCATTACATAAAAAAAAAAATTACACATATTCATATTAACATAGAATTGCGGTATGAGGATTTACTCACAGATATATGTACAAAAAGAAGTTAGTTAAACTTTTATATATGCATATACATCTCGATCCCTTAAAAAAACTAACAAAACTTGATGTCTGCTGTAAACTCAGCGCATCCTTAAATATACCCTTTCCTCGACATCTTTGGTGACAACTGTATACACTAGTACCCCTCTCTACTCTCATATCATTTCGTATAAATCGTGTTTGCTTTGCGAGGGCGTTACCACCCCGTGGACACTGGGCAGATATTGATCGCGGAATGAATTTTTGCAACATGTTCTGTCACATGTGGCCGTTCTCCATATGCAAATTACAGTTTCCCCTTGGTTTTAAGTGTGCTTTTTTATGTCTCCAACATTTTTATTTGCTGAAACTTGTTCATGGTCAGAGCGGCTGACGTTGTTAAAATAACGTGTACGAATGAATTTCCATACGTTACCATTCCTATGTGCTGAATCAGAAACGCCTTTCCCCTGACCATGTTAATCAAATACAAATTTAATGTGTAAAGAACTGTAAATTAAAAAAAAATTGTTTGACATCCTTGCAACCAGATGAACACCTACTAGCTAACTGATGAGATGGTGAAAAAAGGCAGTCACGCTAATAAAAAGATGATCTTTAAGGAATCCGCCCTTTTAAATTTACATACATAATTATCTGGTAACTAAACTAAACTGCTTACAAAATGTGTCAATTTGTATTTCTGTATTACCTAACCAACCTTCAGAAATCATAAATTTTGCTATTTATAAACGGAATCGAAACAGCGCTAGAACACGCCAGACAGCCTGTCAAATGTCATATCAAAACGAGTGTCACAGACACAGTAATTTTGAAAGTTGCCTTCGACATCAAATAATAGCTTTCCGAATTTAAATCCTTGATATTTTGGAAATTTAATTTTGAAACCACGTTTCCTTTTTTGACTCCTATACAATGCATTTCTATTATGTGATCAATGACACAAAAAGAGCATCATGTGATATCAAATCTGTGGGTAACGATGTATTTGTTAAATTTGTATTTGTTAAAATATACATACATATAATCACACCTTTATCCCTGAAAGGGTAGGCAGAGGCATTGTTAAAATATATATTAAACTACGTATTGGACTTTACATACTGACGATACAGATATTTAGACAGTAATCTATAAAAAAAAATTGAACTGAAATTTAAATACCTTTTCCCCATGTTATTCTGGCCTACCGTTTGGTCGATCTTCCACTACTAATTCTACTTCACGTAAGGTGAGCCGCGGTCCAGGTGCCAGTTTCTCTCTAACCTTTATCGTGCATATTCTTCGTATTATTTTGGCTTATCAAATAATTATTCGATAGTGTTCGTTTTATAAGACAGTCAAAAGTGTTGAAAGTTTCACGTATCATAAATACTATGTACTTGGAGAAGCCAGAGCGGATCACTTTCATTAGATGAATAATCTTTTTGTCACCACTATTAAAATAAAATAAATTCCCAATCCATGAACTGAACAAACGGTCCATGAACTGACAGTGACGAGTCAATCACTGCTCAATTTTACTTCGCATGAATGAAACCGAAACGAATGCGTTAACAGAAATGCATTTCACAAACTGATGCTTTTTGTTTAAACACCGGGATGTACTGGAAAAGGTCGAGCATTTCTGGTATTGTGGAAGTAGTCTATGTAGGTATTTGACCTTTGTGTTCATTTAATACATGCACCTAAGGCAATAATATGCAATTTTTTTCTTTTAAATTTTACATTGGTAGTAGATATTATCACATCTACTATTCATTATTTTACCCAACTTCTACCGACGCCGCTAGTCGATCAATTCTTACTTATGTAAAACTTAACGTGAAGTTTAGTGTCTTTTATGGAGAGTATTTTATTAATTAGTATTAATCTAAAAAGTGCTTTGTGTACTTCCACAGCTATTTTAAATAAATTATTGTCGACTTTGGATGTCATACGGTTTTCTAGGATGTTGTATTAACCAAATCCGTTGAATGATTTCAGTTGCTCATTGATAGTTTCCTGTCACGATTTTTAGACGGGCCCTATTACTAAGACTCGTTCGTCTATCAGTCTGTACATCACCAGACTATTTTGTATAAACTCATGAACTGTGATTGTTGGACGATAGAAATGTTTACATTTCGTTACAGATTATCTCTCTGATGCCGATATAACAACAAATACTAAAATTAGAAACAAAACGAAACGTTTTATTTAACAGTTTTTTGGTAAGAACCACGAGATTCCGACCCGCACTTGTCCGATTTTTTATACATATCGTTATTCGATATCTTCGTTATTCTTTGCACATTTTGATTGATGCTTATTCGCTTTAGTATAAATTTTATGACTGTCATTGAACAAGCATGCTGCGTCATCATCATCCACTGAGCCTTATCCACAAGTCAGTTGTGTCGGCTTGCAAGCCTTTCAGTCAAAATGTCACTTTAATTTCGGTATCATCATGGTGATGTAAAAGTAAGTCATGTATTTTGTTTTGTACCTATTCGTCCGTTTGTCGGCATATAAACATTATCACGTACGACATATTTTGGACGTGACATGACGTGACCTAGTAAACTGGGTGCTTGTTTTTTAGGGTTCCGTACCCAAAGGGTAAAGAACGGGACCCTATTCATGAGACTTCGCTGTCCGTCTGTCTGTCTGTCTGTCTGTCTGTCTGTCTGTCTGTCGGAACGGTGATAGCTAGAGAGTTGAAATTTTCACAGATTATGTGTTTTTGTTGCCGCTATAACAACAAATACTAAAAACAAAAACATAATAATATTAAAGGGGGGCTCCCATACAACAAACGTGTTTTTTCGCCATTTTATCTTATATATTAGGTAATAAGGTATCCTTCTCAATTTAAATACGTTAGTTGGCTTAAACATATAATCAAGATTATTTATTCCCTTTGCACCATGCAAATTAAATGAATACTTTAGGAGGTATAGCAAAGTCCAATATTGCTCAATGAAATTAATTTCCTGTCGCCATGATTGAACATTATACGGGTCACATACTAACTTATTTTTCGACTTTCATCGTAAATATTTTTTCTTTAAAGAGTGAACAACGCTTTCAGCAGAATACTTTAGGTAGGTGTAATATTTCAAAGATAGCAATTTCATAGGAAATAGTCAACAATGAGCCCATATTTTAAATTTTATCCAGTATAAACAATTTACGTACAAACACACAATTCAATTACACGCTCGGTGCATGAGACTGTCGAGACATATCGTATTTATAATGTCATCATTCAAATGTCATCAATATTCTGAAAAAGAAATTAAACAGAGTTCACAAACTCTTTTGGAAATATATACTGTACCTACCGTAGAGGATCTATATAACATAATATTTAACACTATATAATAGTGCTATAGAGCAACGCGAACTGTCTAAGGCGCGCGTTGCTCTGTGGTTAACAACCACCACAGTGCAATACTTGTTTTATAATATGTAGTGTTAATAGGTAATAAGGGCAAACCAGTAGACGCTTGAAATACTCTCAAAATATCGAGCAGTGTATTTTCATACAAAAAAATATAAATAAAACAAAATGGACATTTACTGGGACATCCTTTCGAGGACTTACCCGGGGCTCCCAACCGCAGTCTGTTGGGCGTAACGTAGGGTTTTTAGTCCTAAAAGGATTTTCCTTAAAGTTAAATAAAAAGAAAAAGGGGGGGCGGGGCTCCCATGTAACAAATAAGACTTTTTGTTGTTTTTGGTACGGAACCCTCCGTGTGGGAGTCCGACTCGCACTTGGCCGGTTATTTAGATGTTAATCTTATTCATATTTTTCTACTACAGAAGTATTATATTTAAAAATAACTTGAAAATGAAAGATATTTCAGTAATAAGAGAGAAAGATATAATTTAGTTATGGTTATACTAGCTATTATTTCAAGAACTGAATAAGTATTATAACAACATTATCTGAAATATAAGGAAGTTTTCAAGTTGGCGCTTAAAGTTGCTACAAGTATCTACACAGTACGTTTAGAAGAGGCAGAAGAGCTGTTGACACGATAGAAGCTTCGTCTAAGTAGTCTGTTGCAGTGAGTTCTGGTAGGTATGTTGGCTTAAGTATTTACTAAGAAAACATTGCTTTCCAAACACGTTACAGATGTATTTGCCATTGTTAATACCTAAAACTTTTTTATTGAGTAATTTTTAGCAACATTACAATAATTTGAATTTTATTTTCGTGACCGACTGAACATCAAAGATTATCTCGTCTCGATTGTGTGTACCTATTAAGAAACCTGTTAAGAGAAATTTTCAGCATTCAAAATTTAATTTTGTTCTGATTTTGGCTTTCACAATATCAATATTCCTTTCTGCTAAACTATTTGACGTATATTATTCACTAGACGATGCTCGTGGCTTCACCCGCGTGAAACTTGGTCCCCGTTCCCGCTTCCCGTGGGAACATATTTCCGTGATAAAAAGTAGCCTATATGTTATTCCAGACTATAACCTATCTCTGCATCAAATTACAGCACAATCCGTTCAGCCGTTAGAGCGTGATTGAGTAACAAACATTCAAACAATCATCTAAACATCCAAGCATCCTCACTAACTTTCACATTTATAATATTAGTAGGAAGCAGGATTAGTAGGATTAAAACGAACTAAAATACGAATTGCGTTTCAAATATAATGACTGAATTTTCCCTCATATTATTTTGATATACTTAACTTTACTTTATTTGAATCTGAAAGTACTTTTGTAAGTAATCATAAACTGTGTTACAATGCCAACATGCATCATGAATGTAGTAAACTTTATCGTGCGGATATTGCATGACTGACATGTTCCGATATTAAATAACACCTAAGATGCATCTTTGGACGTTTTGCGGTCACAGTTTATCACTATAACATAAATTATTGTCATATTGTCATGCTACTTTTTATTTCTTTTCACGGAAAAAACTTGTTCGATTTCTTTGTTGTTCTGCGACTTGTTTTGTTGTTGAATATTAATCAACTGATAGTCTCCTCATATCAACTACTTCTGTCATCTCTAAGAAATTATAATTGATATTTTCAATTGTAGTTTCATTTGTGTGAGGCAGAGTAACACATGATTGAATTAATATTTCATTGTTTTCATTTAAAGTTATAGTAAGATTACCTGAGTACGCATACCTATCTACGTTAATCACAGCGGTAAATTCGTGCATGAAATTATCGAATAATCAATTTCACTCGTGTTGCTATTGACCCCGATAAAACATGGTGTGAAGTGTGAACACGCTAATATTGGCACCCGTTCTCGGAAAATCGTTGTAATTTTGACTACGTGTGATAGCTTATCAAAAATGTGACAAGTTGTTAGTGTTAATACCAATAGGACGGCTACCGTTACATTTTCGTCGTGTTTGTTTTTGCGTATCAGTTCTAATGTTGGTGTTCTCAACGCTTTAATTTTGATTAGATAAACGATACTCTAAACCATTTATAAATGTTTTGGTGATTCAAAACATGCTAAAATTGGTTCTTTTTTGTTTACACTTTAATTTTGATTAGATAACGACTTTACCATTTGTGTTATCGATTCACTAAGCTGTTTGTGTATTGACAATGTTATGACAAACTTTCCTGTGTTTTTATAAATTATGATACGATAAAGTTCAATAATGCTGCTAATTGAACTGCTGCTTCTGAATTGTTTCGATTATTTGACTGTGTACGTAAAGTACTATTTTTGTATTTAATATCAAATTGATCAAAATCTTTACTGGACATTTATAAGTATTTATTTTTATCCACTAAGTGAATGTAAATAATAATCAATGCATCACCCTTGCACAAAAAGAAAACTAAACATAAAAAAGTGCAAAACATCACGTCTTACACGTGGCGCGATTATGAGCACGTGATGTTATATCTAAACAAACAAACACCCCTAAAAATGTTAACACGATATGAAAATTGTGTACATGGTGATATTTTTATCACAATTTTGGATTACATGGCTAGTCTAGAATTAGGAATTACCATTACGATGACTCAATAGTTAAACGTTGAAAGGTCCGTTCTGCGGTGTTGTTTCTGACTAGGTCATCAGAATTTCATTGTCAAATTATGGTTGTCATAACATTCAAACCTGTCCATCTGATACTGGTTATCACCATCATCGTCACAGGCAATTGAGGTCCAACACTGGGCATAAGCCTGACCCAAAGATTGTCATAACAATTCATTTAGTAGATGATCTTATTTGAAGTCGCGAAGATACTTTTCGTTTTGCAAGAATCCTATTCTAGCCTCGCTATGCGTTTTTCGACCTCTTGGGTTAATTGATCAAAATTTTAAAAAAGAAGGCAGAAAGTATGTTAAAACTTGCATCTTGCCCTTATCGATCTTATATACAAAGAACCATTACCAAATACCATATAGCAATTAGGACAACAATCAAATATTTTAATTTAATTATATATAATTCAAAAAGAACAAACCTCACATAATTATTTATTTTGTTAAACGAATATAAATACGTTATGGGTTATGTCGAGGATATATCAATATCAGAATTTGCTGTAAGCAAATATTAGCTATCATCTACCGATCCGTGAATTAATTTTGTCAAAATGAATACGTCGTGTTTGTTTGCATATCGTTGACTTGTTTGAATAGTTAGTGTCACGGAGTACCGACGTAATGTTGTATTTTATATGATAGTGACAAAAACAATTCGACGGTAAAAAGGAAAAACACTTTAAGCGACACTTTGGTCGAAAATGAGTTATATAGGTACATATTCGGAATCAGCGAATTTTTCCGCGTCGATTGGTCTTGGTTTCGTAGCGATCTGACCACTTTGGTGTCGCTTCAAGTAATGGAACTTTTAGGCTTATTTTTTTCAGACGCTAAATGAAGTGACACAAAATTGTAGCGAAATTGGTCAAATTACCGTTTAAAGTACCAACTTCATAGTAAGATTGTTATTTGATGTGTTTTTCCTTTTCTGTTTCGGATATCCTAAGTCACTAAAATCGTTTTTCTCCGTCATAAGTAATGGGGTGTTAAGCACTACAGGTGTTTTGGCTCACTCTTGTATCACTAGTGTCTAGTTGCTACATTCGTATTTCCTTGCTTTTATTGTATCTATAAGATGGAGTTAATGTGTTTTGCCTCCACGATCATTATGACATATTATGGATTTCAGTATGTTTTGCAATTGCAGAGTGAATCGATAGTGCCGGTTAAAGTAACACAATCAATTTTTTTACAGAAATTCTTAAATTAACCGACATCGTCTTTTATTCCCATAACGTCGGTTCATTTAATTTCGTCGACTACCTAAATAAAGACAATTGTCGCTTAAAGTAAACATTGTTTTTAAAATTGTGTACTTAAGTTAAGTATTCAAAACCATTCATATCGCTACATGCAATTTATTTTTGTCTCTTTTGTGGAAGTTACGTAACCTATATAAGGAAGTGACACGCGACGTGGCGCTTCATTCACCGGTGAACCATCGTTTTTCGTCAAACTCGTCACGTTTTGGCGCTCAGCAAACAGCGGCCAAAGACAGTGCTTGTGTTCGTAAATTGTAAGTACCTAAAAATGTTTCTTTACAGCGTAGAGATCCGAAGACAGGGTGAGGACATGCTAACCTTTGCGTCAGGCGACCTGTTCTACTTTCGAAAGGGTGACGAAATGAGCCCTTCCGATGGCGGTGTCAGTTTTAAGGACCTTGTTGGCAGCGTTATGGAAGTCGATGGTGTTTCGGGTCGGGTAGCTTTCCTCATACTCAAGCTCACCTACAGGTACCCCCTGAAAGTGATTCAAGTGTATGCCCCGACCTCGAAGAGCACTGCCGAAGCAGTGTAAGAGGACATAGCCAAAGCACGAGACGGGACTGCCAAGGCTGCCTACAACGTTATTATGGGGGACTTCAACGCCAAAAACAAGAACGCCGCGAAACGAAAATCGGTCCTTTTGGCCTCGGGCGCAGAAATGACCGGGGCACATGCTTGTCAACTTTTATCAACTCCCAGGGGCTCTTCTTGATAAACTTCTTCTCTAAGAAGAAGCCCCACAGGAAATGGACTTGGCGAAGCCCTGACAAGGTCACTAGGAACGAGACAGACTTTTTCATAACGGACAGGAGGTGTATTTTAGAGATGTATAAGGTTTGATACTAGTAGTGATCACCGACTTGTCCTAGCATCTCTAAATTTAGACTTCCGCGCGAAGAGGGCCCGGATGATGAAGCCTTACCTCCGACCTACTGCGCTCCAGATGGCTTTGGGATCGGATCGGGAGGTTCCAATCGGAACTTCAAAATCGTTTCGATTTGCTGGAAACCACTGACTGCGTTCACGATAAAACCGACACAATGGTCAAAACGCTGCAGCAAGTTTCCCAGAAATTTTTGTCCGGGAAAGGCAAAAAGAGGTGTTCAAATCTCTCGCTCGAGACTCACGAACTTATGAGGATCAGACGGGAACCGCCATTTACGACAGCATCTTCGTTAGAACTGAGAAACATGAACGTCAAAATTTGAGAGCTAGTAAGACGCGACCTACGTCGCTACAACACCACTGTTATCGAGGACGTAATTGAACAGAATAGGAGCACCAAGGTCTTTGCCCAGCACCTCAGGAGACCCCGTCTAACGAAACTTAAAACAGCGAGTGACAAAACCTCAAGGTTCGAGATTCTCGAGAAAATTGAGTACTTTGACACAAACCTCTATGCATCACGGACACAAAAGAACCACGGGCCCAAGCAAGAATGACCACAGAGCCCCGTTAACACGCCACTACACGGAGGATATACCGGACATTGGCCAGGGCAAGGTCAGGGTGGCTCTCGACCAACTGAAACCTAACAAATCTAATGAAGAGGACGGAATTACGACTGAGCTTCTTAAAGCTGGCGAGACTCCAGTTCTCAAAGAGCTGACGAGTATCTTTAATTCCTTCCTCCTACAGGGACAAACACCTCAAGCGTGGATCGGGAGTGCGATGGCTCTGTTTTTCAAAAACGGTGACAAGACCTTGTTGAAGAATTATAGACCCATCTCACTCCTGAGCCATGTTTACAAGTTGTTCTCGAGAGCAGTCACAAACCGCCACGCTCGGATGCTGCATAGTTTAAGCGAAGAGTCTCTACGAGTGGAGGCCTCGACATAAACTTGGACAAAACCAAGGTCATGTTCAATGAGCATGTCGTGCCAGGAGCAATCTACGTTGAAGGATCGAGGCTTGAAGTTGTCCATAAAAACACCTACCTTGGGCAGGTTATCATACTTGAAACGAGTAACTTGGATTAAGAAATAGCCAGAAGGTTTCGCTTGGGCTGGGCAGCATTTAGCAAACTGCGTCAGGTTTTCTATACGCCGATACCGCAATGCCTGAAGACGAAGTTTTCAACCAGTGCGTTCTACCCTTAGAGTATATATTAGAAGGTACCTTCTAATATATACTCTAAGGTTCTACCAGTTGTGACCTATGGTGCCGAGACGTGGACACTTACAGTGGGGCTAGTCCATGCACTTAAAGTTGCACAACGAGCGATGGAACGACGTATGCTTGGGGTGTCCCTGAGGGATACGATCCGAAACGATGTTATCCGTCAGGGATAAAGATTGCTTGACATATCTTGCAGAGTATGCCCTTTGAAGTGGCAGTGGGCTGGCCACATCTGTAGAAGAATTGATGGCCGATGGAGCGAGCGAGTTCTTGAGTGGAGACCGCGACTTGGTAAACGTGGGGTAGGACAACCCCCTGCCAGATGGAGCGACGACCTAAAGGAGGTTGCAGGCATTGACTGGATGCGCAAAGTGCAGGAACGTGTGTTGTGACGAAATTCGGGAGAGGCCTATGTCCAGCAGTGAACTGATATAGGCTAAATTGATTGATTGATTGATTGAAAGCGTAGAGATTTCCTTATTTAAATCACCTAGTAATTGTTCATGCTTAAAGAACTCGGGACTTCACACGAAATACATTTACTTACATTTTCACACCGACGTTTCTCTGTGAGTTTGACTGTGAGTTGCACCGCGACCCAATCTATTTCGTGGGAAGTCCCGAGTTCTATAAGTACGAGTGTAAAAAACCGCGATAGTTTAAAAATAACACCTAGTAATTGGTCAAGTTCTTAATAAGTAGGTATATTTATTATCCTGGGACATCCCTCCGAGGGCTTACCCGGCGCTCCTGACCATAGGCTGTTGGGCGTTACGTGAAGTTTTTTAGTCGGTAGGAGTCCGGCATATCATCCATGAAGGATTTTCCCTCACGTTAAAAAAAAAGGTATATTTATTATTGCATTGCGTGATCTTTTGAAATAGGTATTTCTGTTACTTTGCGACATTTATAATACGTAGTATGTGTAGGTCGGTCCTTGGCAAGTCTCAGGTGCCTTTTTGCTGCAGATACTTGTTAGGTACATCATAGAAATCGAAATTTAATTATGAATGCATTCATAACCTCAGCGAGTTGAAACTGGGTATAAATAAAGTACTTATTGCTCTACAATATTTTAGATGTTTTTTTTCTCTTTTTAACTATTTTCTAAAAAGAAAATTTGTGTTTTGTCCCTGGAATGGGTTTTGTTTGTGCAACACTGTAAACCAGTAAGCTGTTAAAACAATAAAGATACTATTTTAATTATTTTATCCTTACATTGTTGGTTTTATTTTGGTAATTATCAACAGCGTAGGAGGGATTACAGTTAAAAAATCAAAATTTAATGATAATTGACTAGTGGTTATTGGGTTTTTCCTTTGCTTAATATTTTATGATTTTGTTGGAACACTTGTTTTTCCACATCCTTGTATCTTAGGCTGCATGGCGCTTCAGTTGTTTTTCCTCCAAGCTAGATCACCCATTGCTGGTCACTTAATGTGGTTTTCCTTGCGTTTGTCAAGATACTGGTGCTGTGGT
The DNA here is from genome assembly GCA_933228765.1 of Miltochrista miniata. Lineage (NCBI taxonomy): Eukaryota > Metazoa > Arthropoda > Insecta > Lepidoptera > Erebidae > Miltochrista > Miltochrista miniata. Next base: position 38,713,365 of record OW121752.1, read on the forward strand.
TAATGCGTTTTTCCTTGAGCAGTATTTAATGAAAAAAACTGAAGCGACTCATAACTCCTCTTATTATGCTTAGGGATTTTTTTTAAGTTTAATGAAAGAAAGTACTTAAAAAATTAAGAAACGGTTTTTTCGCTGCTTTTTGTAACTCCAAATTAGAATTTATTATGATTTTTTTTCGAAAAAAATTAACTTTGATTGGCTCTCCTGTAAAATTCAAAAAATGTCGCTTCAAGTGTTTTTCCTTTTTACCGTCGATTTAATAATAACACTTGTGTTTTTTTTTTCTTTAAAACAAAATATGGTCGCCTTTCATGTAGTTTAATAGGAACTTTACATAAAAACTAGCAAATGTCACGCGGTTTTACCCGCGTAGTTACCATTCCCGTGGGGATACGGGAATAATATATAGCCTATGTTCACCGCAAATAGTGTAGCTTCCCAACGGTGAAAGAATTTTTCAAATCGGTCCAGTAGCTCCGGAGCCTATTCGAGGCAAACAAACAAACAATCAAATCTTTCCTCTTTATTATATTAGTATAGATATAGTAGGCGGATGCCAAACATCTGAGACTGAGTACAGATCTACCCTAAAGATTGTCACTGTACTACATTAAGTGGAGTCTCGCAAGGTGGACAATTGACGCCATAAAGGTAGCGGGAGCATGTTGGATGAACGGGGGTGGAAGACCAATGTTCCATATTTCATATTAACTTATCTCTGTAAGCCTTCTTCAACACAAAAGTCAAATCACTAATAAAATTCATTAAATAAAACCTATCTGCTCTTCTCAATCGTGCAAGGATTAAATGCTAACAATCAAAACTAAGCCAATTTTATTTAACCTACCTATTTTATATTATAAATCATGTTTCCACAAATATTAATACATCGTATTTACAAGGCCATAATATTTCACTCAAAGCGTGAAAGTTCTCACACTCGGGAACGAGGGTTTGAGTTCTAATTAATTGGAGGAGACTTTTCATTTGCCAATTGAACTCGCCCGCCATGCGTCAGTGGAATCACCTTGGGGTGTAAAAATTGTACACGTGACTTGGGAAATGTTTTAACCCTTATCGAGTATTGGGGGGGGGGGGGAGTAGGTATTGTACACTAATTTTTAAAGAGGAATGACTTTGTTTGTAATTGATAAACTCGAATAATGAATCGATTTTATATACTCTTTTACAATTAGAAAGCCGAATTATTCTAAAAATAACAAAAAAATATTACAAGGAGGCAGAGGCTCCGGATGGCGGGCGGCGTGATGTGATAGTTTCCCGCACGCTTCTCAAACTCAAACTCAAAAAAAAAACATTTATTTCGCATTTATTACCCAAACCCCTAAGTGAGGCCCCAGTCGGGCTCCTAGGACTTTCTTCCAGGACTTACCCGGAATCCCAGCCGTAGGCAGTGGTAGGGCACCGTGTGGTTAAAAGGTAGCATTATTGTAAACATGATAATTCTTGTCCTGGGACATCCTTCCGAGGGCTTACCCGGGGCTCCTGACCACAGGCTGTTAGGCGTTACGTGAGGTTTTTTTAGTCGGTAGGAGTCCGGCATAGCATCCGTGATGGATTTTCCCTCACGTTAAAAAAAACACGATAATTCGTGCTACGGGATTTTTAGAGTATCGACTGAAAGTGCAGCTAGTTTAGATAAGCGTAATAGCTCGAGGAACATTAGATTAAAGTTCGAAGCAAATGAAATGATTCCAATTCCCAACACAGTGCATACACTTTTCTCAGTTTTGAGCCTAACAATATCGATACCTAGATTCCCCCTTTTTAGGGTTCCGTAGCCAAATGGCAAAAACAGAACCCTTATAGATTCGTCATGTCTGTCTGTCTGTCCGTCCGTATGTCACAGCCACTTTTCTCCGAAACTATAAGGCCTATGCTATTGAAATTTGGTAAGTAGATAGGTCTTCAAAATGCTATTGACGTTTCTAACATCATTTTTATGTAAAGTGAATAGTTTGCGCAAGAGACACTTCCAAAGTGGAAAAATGTCCCCCCCCCCTCTAACTTCAAAACTAAGAGAATGATAAATCTAAAAAGAATATTGATTTGAATAGAGTTGGTTGTTTTTTTTTTAATACGACATAAACCGCAATTTTTGGTTAGAAAAATCACTACCACAGCCACTGCGAACGTGTTAAAACATCAATCAAAGTTACAACAAACTACAAGAACTTTTATATTATGTTACTTGCTGCTACGGAACCCTTCATGGGCGAGTCCAACTCGCATTTGGCCGGTTTTTTTCTGTAGCTTGCAAGATTTGCATTTTAATAAGCAATACTGCTTTACAACTCAGAAATCAATTAAAAGTGTAGCGGTCATTACGTACATGCAATAAACGAATTAAGTTTTTGCACACGAAAGTGAATTTCGTCATAAATTTTGTAACATAAAATATTCTGTGTTAACCTTTCTACCTACAGTACGCATAAATTCGGAGTCTATTGATACAGTAGTTGAATTGAGTACAAGCGAAAAGCGGTCATGGCATTTGCAAAGTTCAGAAAACCTGTATTGCCTATACCTACTTAAAAGCTAATTCAGACATGTTTAACAAAAAAATACCAAGTATTTTTTTGACGTCCTATAATTCTATAGAAAAAAAAATGTGACATTCATCTTGACAAAGTAAATAGAATTTAATATACATACATACATAAATGTCAAATTTTATTCCCGTAGGGTTAGCCAGAGATCCAGGGGTACAATGAGTCCTTGGGTGATCCTTTCGAGGGCTTAACCAAGGCTTACAACCGTAGGCATTAGGAAGGCAACGCGTGGTTTTTAGTCCGTCGGAGTCCGGCATAGCACACATGTAGGATTTACCTCACGTTGAAGAAATAATTAGTACACTGAATATCAACATTTGAGCGATTTATTATAAAAGTACAAATTTAATCTTTCATATTTCTTTCTATATTGACATCGTCAGAATTTAATTTTTCTTTCTATATTGAAATCGTCAGAAGAAAGATCTATCCTCAACTCTGTCTCCATTGCCATACAACGTGGCAACGCCGCCAGCATTTTGGGCACGGTATGTTGACAGTGATGTGGAAGAGTTTTTTGATGCATAATTTCTTATTTGATATTGCCCTTTTTTAAATGAAATTTTGTTCCCCTGTACTATAACTTGTATGTATATAGTGTATAGTATCTGTTAATTAATTACAAAAAATGTATTAATTCCTCAACTTAATAATGAATGCAGAAAATTCTTACCTTTCATTCATACAAATAATGATATGTTATATGCAGTATCAATCTCACGATCTCTCAACTTACATTCCGAGGAAGCATTAGACTTAAAATAATTATCCACCTTTACTTTAAGGTGCCATATAAGGGAGAGAATTCTTTTTTGACGAATGAGTACCTGCCTCCAATCCATACGATTCGACCATGTCGTCTACCCAGTGTTGTAATTATACCATACTTTCTAATGGGTGACTCCCATACGCAGTAACTGGGTTGATTAAAACTACTATTAGCACAGGAAATATATGAAAAAACACCAAGTCATCAGCAGTAATGGTTTTAAGAACAAATTACGGAACAAAGTTTATTTTTATTCATTTGGTACATTTGTTTTGTTCATTTCACGAGTATCATGTATCTTTAGTTATTATAATATTCCGTTAAGTTACACGTTTTATACTTTTTATCTAAATTTGATAATAGTTCTTGCCAGGTTTCGGTCACTGTTGTAGATCTTGATAATACAGGAGTCATGGGAACAATTCCGTACATTTTCATAGAAGCATTTACCATCAAATTAAAATATTATAACAAGCAAGCCAAAGTAACATTTAAAACGTCTATTGAACTCATTAAGGCTATCTAAAGTGTTCATTCCGTTAGGAATAACGATTTTCTCACGCCATTTGAAGTGTAATCTCTCTATTGTAATACGAAAATAACAATAACAATGTTTACTCATCAATCAATTTATCTTCTTATTACTTTGTCGTTGTAAGAAGCACTTTGTTAATAGTTTTATTATTTAGAATTCTTTAAGATTGCTAATTGATTAATATCTTTTTTAGCGTGTTCTGAGAATATGGGTATTTAATCTTAAATGTCTAAACAATTTTTGTGCTATTTGTGGATAGATTTTTACCATAAAACTGAATTTTTACTGAGCTTTTATAAAATTTCAACCTATCAAATAGGTTTCGAGTTCATATTATAATATTTATAATTCCACCAATACATCAGAAAAACAGCGACAGTGAATAGGGTGATTGAAAAAGAATTATGAAAATTAAATGTCTCGAAAATAACTTCAGTGTTCTAGACAAATATGAGTAAACCTGCAGGAAACTTATGATTTTATTGGTACCATAAGAAAAATAAATTGTGTCATGTCATAATACCATTTTTCTTCTCGCCCCTCTTATGTCCTATGCCACACTGTCTCTATTAGCGCTTCGCTCCTGCGTATAGGGTAAAGGTTGGCCTGCGTTTAATAGCCCAGCGGCTCCCAATAATTCTATCACTGGTGGATTTTTTTCTGGTACTGACACGACGGTGAACCTCATTGAAATAAAAATAATAGAGCTAGTTCGGTATCTTAGCGGGGGTCTGTTTTAATGGCCCGCTTTTTTGCGACCCATTTTGTCTGCAGGGGTTTGTCAAATTTTGGAATCAATTAGTCTGGTGGTTATGGTTTTGTAGGTTGTGAGTAATCAAATTTGTATTTTTGAGTCATGGGAGGCCCCCTGGGATGATAATAAATTGTGATTTGCATTGAAATTAACACCGCAATTGAAACTTCGATGTCTATAGAATTAACAAGCTACACAGAGAAACACGACACCGCAGAAATCAGTAATCAGCAATTTTAATATTATCAGTAAAATTTGTATCTTACTAATAGTATAAAGGCGAATGTTTGTGAGTATGGGTGTGTGGATGTTTGTTACTCTTTCACGATCTAACGGCTGAACGAATCTGGCTGAAATTTTGCACAGGGATAGATTATGGTCTGGAATAACACATAGGCATAAACATTTTTATCTAAATTTTAAAAAGATCCCACGGGAAGCGGCCACGGGAAAAAAAATTACGCTTGCGAAGCTGCGGGCATTAGCTAGTATTCAATAAATTTTCACATTCTTCGTTCTTTCCTACTACAGAACGTGTCTACAGATAGTGGTCACAAAGTTCACAAAATAAGCCAAAATAGAAGTATATCTGCTTGTATGTATTTTCAAAGAGTTTTTGCTTACATACGTTTGAATATTATAGAAATGAGATTCTACGAAGGAACGTATACCTGCAGCATTTAGCAGGACAATCTTTTCAAGGAAACTTTTATGTAGGCACAGCAATGTAGATTGAGTCAAAGATTCGCCTCTTTATTTTGTAGTTCTAATTATTGGTTTTTTATTGGCCAAAATATTTCTTAACTCCATAAATTACACGTAAGTTAATAAAGTAAAATTTTCGCACTATTTCATGGGAACCGAACAATTTTTTAAACGCAATCCAAAACGATGACTCCATTTTCTAAATTAACAAACATGACATTACCCAGATCCCTTTACGCAAGTATGTATGTATATATTTTTATTGTTATAATGGACCTTATGACCTTGTAATTAGAGTTATAACATGACTATAATATGTTACAATGGTAGTAATACTAGGGGGACGAATATGACGAGTGTGGGTTTGTACAATAAAATAAAACGGGTGAATAGCGCGATACGGTACCGCGGGGTTCGAATCGATTAGTGCCGTGATAATAGCTTTAAAGTAGGATAACCATAAAATAAGGTATATTTAAGGGATATTCCCAAATAGTGTTAAAACTTAGCTTCGTGGAACTTACTATTCATATCGTTTTGCATGAATATATTTTTGTTTTTATAAATATTGAAGAAGAAGGATATGCTTGGCAATATCGTAGATAGAGCTCATAATATTACCAGACAGGCCAAAGGATATTTGACTTTATCTCAATTTGATAACGTTCACTCTTCGCACTATAAAAGTTATAAGTCTAACTATAGAAGGATTTATAATTCAAATTTTCTAGCTAACGAGATTATAAACTTATAAGCTGTCGAGATATCGTGAACCGTAAAAGATTGTAACCTAAACGATAGTGTTATATTAAATAATCTCGCAAGGTAGATTAGGTACTATTGAGAGGCTTTTACAGTTTCCGGTGACAATATAATTATAGTTTCTAACCAATATTCAGCATACATTTAGTGGTATACGTAAAAAATAAAAACATTGTCCTAAATCAATCATCATTACGACGTATACACCTAATAATGCACTGTATTGTGCACTTAACAAAGGTATCGCTGATGATATGTGGGTAGGTATAATTATGTTTCTACTTAGCCTGTTAGGTATACAACGAGTAAGTGCAGGTTTTTATCTTTTACTAGTGGCTCGCGTTTGACTTTACACATCAAAACCGTCCTAAAATTTGACAAATTGCTGGACATCCTATACCTACGCTTGATCACTCTATCAATTTGCATTAAGCCTCATCTATCTTACGTGCGCTATATCTTAATCGCATTACATTTTTTGTTAACATTTATATCTACATAATATATCTGAAAGATCAAATCGATTAATATGATGATGAAATTTTAATTCGATTCTGCAAGAATCATTCATAGAATGATTATACGGTAAGACTGTACGGTAATCTCAAACGTCTTCGTGTAATAAAGACACGTCACATCTAACAAAAAAGAACGTTGCCATCTAATACATAAGACAGGATTGTCAGTTGGTTTTGAAAAACTTGGTTTTGGAAAACACAAAGTGCACGATTCTACTCTGCTTAAGTTGGATTTGAAGTTAACTTAACTGTTTCTGTTTTCTATATGGGGAATTAACAATGTATAGTTAGGATGTGAAAAGGAAAAGTGTAAACTACAAACCCCGTCATTTTTCAGCAAAAATGCATTTAAAAATACATTATTCAAAAATATAAAACATTTTGACACCAATATTCCTGCACAAAGGAAATTAAACAAGCTGTATGAGAATAAAAATAAATCATTCATAACACTCAACACTTCGAATCGATTTGAAAAAACTTATACGTTCATTGATTCGATAACAATGAAAATCGCTATAACAAAGGCATCCGCTCCGTTTGTTCTGAGACATGGGAGGGATGCGAGTGATATAGTTCAGCATTATTTAGTTAATGGATTTCACAGTTAACGGCTTAAAAAAGGGTAGAAAGGTAAAAGTAGGCAGTTAATGTTCTTTACGGCATGAATGGGCTTAGTTCGATCAGTATCAGCTGTAATACTGCGTTTGCCCATTTCGGAAAACTTGAGTACAAGTGTGCGTCCCAGAAATGTTCTTACTTAGTAGCAAAATTACAGTTACTATTCGGAGTATTACATTGGTATGGATTATTTTATTCTTTTAAAAGAAGTGTGTTTAAGATGTAGGTAACTAATATTAAAATTGATTCAGAATTTCAGTGCATGGATTTTATGCGCTTAAAAGCAAATCATCTGCCAGTGGTGCACCTGCTGAATAACGGACAAAGCGCAGCTTAGGTAAGTATAAGCGGTTGAGTACAGATAGCCGTTACTGCCATCAATGCCGAAAGCAAAACTTTTCTTTTAACGTGAGGAAAATCCTACATGTATGCTATGCCGGACTCCTACCGACTAAAAACCACACGTATCCTACCTAAGAGCCTACTGTTGGAAGCCCCGGGTAAGCCTTCGGAAGGATACCCCAGGACTCCCATCAGACCTAAGGCTACAACTGCGGCCATCGTCTTTGGGGGGTTGTTCGGGTGCTATCGCGCGTAATTGTGGTGTTGTTGGGGTACTATTCTGCTTCTTGGGCAGGCGTCCGTGAATCCGTCACGCTGTTGCCTCGGGCTGCCGTAAGCATAGCTGCCACTGAAAGGAATGGTTGAAAAAAAATGGCTCCAAATGCAAAGAAGATTCTAAAATGATGATTTTTCATCAATATCTTAGAGTCATCGTAAAAATGTACAGTTATCACAATCGCATTATTTCTAACACTCAGACCATACAATTATAATAAAATTCGCCATAACAACTGGCGCTGTGTGCAATAAAATATAAATAAGATGTGGAACAATAACTCTTAAGCACATTGTTTATACTTCGCCTGAGTTTTTATAGTGCGTTTGATGACGAAGTGTTTGATCATTATTAAGATGTTAAGTAAAAGATATACATGTTGTATTGTTTGAATGTGTTCAGTGCCAATTCGCTTTATTTAGTTTACCCACGTTTTTATGAGGTAGTTTTGCTAATTGAGTTTTTTCATTAGGTATTCTATTATTTCTATTTAATTAAGAATATTTTTTAGCATGTAAATTATAGTGCAGAGGATCATTAATGCAATTTTATATAATAGTTAAGCTGACCAGTGCAATTTCGTTTACGTTACAGCACCGCTTTTTTGTATACCAACTGCAGCGCCATCTGCCGGGTTGATTTATGAATTGAAATCATCCAGGGCGTAAATTCATTCAAAAATCTGTCGAGCCGTTTAGGAGGAGTTCAGTGGTACCTACAGTTCACACTTACAGTAGAATTATATAGAAGTTTTTAATTTTTTTTACATTTTAATCTAAGTCCTGTTTTCGGAACGTACAATGCATCCTTCAATCGTTTTTTTTATTGATAAACAAACGATATACCTATGCTAAAACTGTCTATACCAAAAGAGCGTTTTAAGTAAATGACATCCTTAATCTCACGAACGACAAACAACTTGACGGCACGTTAAAATTTATATTATTTAGCAAGCACACAACAAAAATTAGCGCGATTTTACAATCTACAAACAAGGAATTTTATAACGTAAGAAACTATTGAACGCGAACGAACGTCAAAGTATTTACTGTAAAAGCTTCTCTAACTTGTTTGATGAATAAACATACGGCTTGGGAAACTAGAGAGTTGCCGTTATGCAACTGTCGATAGTAAAATTAGTTAATACGATACACACCTCTTGGTAAATTGTTTTATGACACTTGACAGTTTAGAGTAGTAAGAAAATTGTTACATAATTTTATATGAAATTCAGAACAATAGAAAGCAACACAAAATTCGGCTTATCTAATATTTAAATATATATTTTTTTATAAATAAGTATTAGTGGACATTTTCACATAACATCGTCTAGCCCAAATTAAGCTAATATAAGCTTGTGCAATATTATCTAGACTACTGATAGACGTACTTATATATTTCTTAATACATACATAGAAAATACCCAAACTCCGAAACAAACATTTATGGAGGACACATATATTATATTTGGACCGACCCAGCAATCAAACCCGGGACCTCAGCGCGACAGGCGGTTACACTACCGAATGCGCCACCGAGGCAGTCAAAGTAATGTGCAGCATAAATGTGTACTTGTAACATGTTTATTATCCCTAAAGACCATGGGTATCATTGATGCTTACAGTGCATAAATTAGGCTTTATGCCACATATTTTTCGGGTTTAATTTTTCATACTAAATGGCTGATAATCTTGCATAATGAGGCGGGAAGATTATGGGTATCTTTTGTAAAGGCCCATGCCCAGACACAGCGTCCAATTGACTGAGGTGTCTGAATGTTTATGAATACTATAATAATATTTTAGACGAAAGATTTCATTGTTAGCATCGAATAGGCTCCTAAACTTGTATGATTGTATATTATTGACTGCCTGATTAATGCTTTTTATATGGTGTTGAGATTCTAAGAATTGAATTTATTGTGCACTTAATGTAAAATATTAAGATGTGATAATTTGAATTAATTTATTGTAATAAAGATGATAGTGTGATAATTATATAGTGTACAATTTAAAATATTAAATTGTATACATTTTAATTTAATTTAATATGACAATATAAAAACATTGGGAGATTTATGATGTATGCAAAATGTATTTATTTAAATGATTGACAGCAATAATCTTTATGTTACTGACTGTCTAATCTAAATTTTAATTTTAATTGTTAAATTTGTTTTTTGACTATAACTTATTTGACAATTCGAATTTGTTAGATATTAAATTCAATTTTATATTACATTGCTGCGCCCTAACAGGGTCCACACTGAACAAATTGTATCCTAAATTGACATCTATCACCATGTATGTACTGTGGAATGGCAAATAAAATACTGAATACTGAATACTGACATATTATGCTATATTTTATTCCCGTGTTCACATAGGAACTAAGCTAGTGAATACTAAATCATGAAACTTTATTTCAATTGATACCGTTTACATTGTTACATAAATCTAGAACATTTTTAAATACAAAATTATTTCTTAACAGGTTTAGTCCTTATTCAAATACTGCAGCTAAAGGCAATGTTGTCCATTGAAGCAGCTACACGTACCTACATGTTTGAACTACAACAGCTAACTATTTATGTACAGTACAGTTCAGCACAGTAATAAAGGTCTACAAATACGTTCGCAGCACTAACATTTGCATAGCGTTAACTGAGTACACGCGATACGGCCATCCCAACTCGCAACCTTATTAGAACGGAACTTCATGAATGTTTTTAATCGTTTGCAACATGGAGCAAATATATTTGCTCCATGGTTTGCAAGCTTTCCTTGTCAGATACAAGCATAGAGCATTACGACCTACGACTTTGATCGGAAGAGTGGCGCCATACAAAGATTCTCCTTTCTTTCAAAACATACTCTAAATGGTATAACAAATATTTTATATGTATGTCTGAAATTTATGAGTGTACTAGCTGAGCCCGCAACTTCGTTTACGTCACATAAGGTGTATGAAAGGAAAGGTATTTCTTCATCAGAGTCATCAAGCAGCGTCTGAAACTGCCCTGTTTGCTTAATCATAAAAGAGCTTAATGATTAAGTCTATTTTAAAACAATTCATAAAAGAGCTTAATGATTAAGAATTGTTTAAAAACAGTCTTAATCATTAAGCTCTTTTATGATTAAGCCAACACGCCAGTTTAGGTTCACTCACATTCAAAAAACCCCTACAATTAAAATTTTCAAAATATCCGATTCTTAAAAGTGTTATATTATAACTCTTTTATTTCTAAACCGATTTACATAAAACAAACGCTAAATGTTAACTGGAGCAAACCTCAACACAATAAAAAAAACCACATTGCAATCGGTTGAGCGGTTACTGAGATTAGCGTGCACAACCGTACAGACAAACAGATATACAGACATACAGACAAACAGACAAAAATTCTAAAAGTCATTGTTTTGGGTTCTATTGCGTTCATAAAGCCCCCCTATTATATTTTTTCTTATTTATCTTCCATGTACAGACAGCGACCTGTTACGATTTTATTATATACTAGCTGTTACCCGCGACTTCGTCCGCGTGGAAATTATGTTATAAGCAAAGTTTGAACCGTATTCTATTTGAGCCTCTAGGATAAGTCGTAACCAAAATGTGGGAACAAATTTAGGACATCCTCCAACTTACCCGGGGAGTTATGCGCTAGATGGATTTTTTTAACGTGAGGAAAATACCACATGAATGTACTATGACTCCCACTGACTAAAAACCACACGTATCCTACCTAACAGCCTACGATTGGGAGCCCCGGGTAAGCCCACTAAAGGATACCTTAGGACTGCGCTAGATGGATAGGAAGAGACCTCATGGTTTTAGTGGGTCCAAGGCCGGTATGACGTACGTGTTTATTAATTAGCCCCTTTAATAATTATAAGAGTAAGTAGTATGGCGAAGCGCGAATTCGAAACGTTTGTTAGATTAGGGCCACAGACTGAAAACTTTACGCATAATCGGAAGATTTGAGACGATAACACTAACGCTAACGGTAGTCAGTAAATGGCAGTCGTTAAACCAAGTTGAAGACCTTATAGATTTAATAATTTTCAAAAGTAGGCAGTACTAACGCCTGTCCATTTCAACACGGCAATGCGGCTCACCACCTATTACGTTACGTGGGACAAATTAAAAAAAGGTAAACATATAATATGACTCGATACCCCTTTGGGATAAAGGCGTGACCGTATGCATATACTTATTATGTTTAAGGTGATTTAATTTATGTACCTATGTCACTGTAGCCAAAGCTCAACATTTTTCAGTAAAGTTGTTTTAAGAATGTTCATTATAAACAACGTTTGTGTGGCGTGTTGGCTTAATCATAAAAGAGCTGCTTAATGGTTATGGCTATTGTAAAATAAGAATAGACTTAATCTTTAAGCTCTTTTTTGATTAAGCAAACAGGGCAGTTTCACACGCTGCTTGATGAGTCTGATGAAGAAATACCTCTCCTTTCATAGATCTTATGTGACGTATACGAAGTTGCGATGGTTAGCTAGTCTATACATATAATAAAACTGTTGAGGGTCGAGAGTCTACTGAAGCCGAAAATGAAATTACATTTTTCATGTGTGTCTGTCTGTCTGTATTCCGAATAAGTATCACGCCGAAGTTACTGAATGGATTTGAATGAAACTTAGTACAATCAGAGCTTGTAATCCGAGGAAGGTTCTAGGATACTTTTGATCTCGATATTTTGCGCGGTTCCTTTGGGAGAAGGGATGAAAGACAAAACGGTTTTTTAGTTGTTACTTCTCAATGCGTTTACGGATTCCAAAATTTTTTTTTTAGTGTTATAAAGGGAATACTGTAAGGAATGTTTCACACAAGTTTCCATGTTAAAGGTTTTCTAGTTCAGGAATTAGAGACATCCCAACTTTTGCAAAACCTAGAATTCAAGGATCCCTTTGAATGTGAGGGTAAATCTAAACTGGCGTGTTGGCTTAATGATAAAAGAGCTTAATGATTAAGGCTATTGTAAAATAATTCAGTCCGCGCCGAAGGCGTTTACTCAGGCCCCCCCCCCCTTAAAAGCGGGATCGCACCCGAAACCCCCAAAGACGTGGCATAGCACCCGAACCACCTCCTAGGCGAGGACGCAGTGGCGGCCGTGGGTCTGCTGGGAGTCCTGGGACATCCTTCCGAGGGCTTACCCGGGGCTCCCAACCATAGGCTGTTAGGCGTTACTTAAGGTTTTTTTTAATTGGTAGGAGTCCGGCATAGCATCCACGATGGATTTTCCTTCACGTTATAAAAAAGTATACTACATATTACATGGCTTGTACAATAGTATAGCGTAGCCTGAAATTTGATTTATATTAGTGTGAGCTATGAGATCTAGAAAACTGATAAACTTACTTATTATGTTATATACTAAATGCATATTTAAAAACAAACACGTACTCTAATGAATTTGATTATTGTTCTTTATCAAGCCTATAAATTACTACTACTAATCTTTACAGTTAGGTACTTTTGATTGTTGCCCGTAAACATATAAACAAATATATTTTGTGTCTGTCAAGCCGTTAGAATAATTGTATGAAAGAATATGAAATATAATTTCATTGACTGCCTCTGTGGCGTAGTCGGTGGTAGTGAAACCGCCTGTCGCGCCGGAGGGCTTGGTTCGATTTTTGGGTTGTTCCAATTAGTTGTGTGTTCCACAAATGTTTGTTTCGGAGTTTGGGTGTTTTCTATGTATAATATGTATGTATTTAGAATTATATAAGTATGTATATCAGTCGTCTGGATATCGTAGCAAACACAGAATTAATTTTTCCTCTCCAAGATATTTAGCGTGATAATATGTAACCGGTGTGTAAAACCAATCTCTTACTATTATTACTGCAACGTTTTAGTTTAATCAATCCACATACTTACATATTTCATTAGCCTCTGCCTAGTCCCTAGGATATGTAGCGTGATAATATATAGCCTATTTAAAGATCCAACCTCTAGATTGCTATTCAAATAAAAGATTAATAGCAGTAATTTCTGTATTTTGCAAAAATATACAAACAGATTTTCATTGTTCTCTGCCGAGGTCCTAAAAAATTTAGCGTAATAATATGTTGTCTGAGTGTAAAACCTATCTCCTACTAATATTCCTGCTGCGTTTTAATTAAATCAATCCAACGGTTTAAACATTTCATTGCTCTCTGCTTAGCCCCTAGGATATGTGGCGTGATAATATATAGCCTATTTCAAGACCACACACCTAAGTAATATTTGTGCAAAATTTGAACCAAATCTGTTCAGTACTTTTCGAGATCCTTCCGGACAAAGCAAAGCAAACAGACAAACAGACAAACAGACAAAAAAAATTCTAACTATATTTTCAGCTTCGGTATCTTATGTAGAACACCCGGCGAGTATTTTTTTGTTAATATTTTCAATGTACAGTTTTGGCTTTTCTATCATTTTATTATATGTATATAGAAGATAGATCAAACGAACTTCACGAACACATACAGATTTATTCGTATTTTATCAATGTCTACTCACAGAAACTCGAAATTGAAACCTTAATTTCCTGCCAGAATATTCCCTACAGAAACAGTCGCTGCATTACAATTTCTCATCAAATAATAAGAATATGGTAAAACATCACTCCAACAGCTCCGACACACGAATACTTTATTTCTACGTACCACAGAAATACTGGCGAAATTTCCATGTGAATTGTAGCAGAGAATATAGCGTAGTCTGTCAAAACCCTTCAGGCTACATCAACTTGCTCACATATTCAGGGACCATGATCGTAAGGTCACATGTATTATGCATTCAACTCGACCTGCCTTGTATCTGAATCAATCCAGGAATGTTTGGCATAATGCCCAGAAATGAAATACGTTTGGTAATGAGGGTAGATTTTCGGTTAACTTCAGCGTTTGGTTTTAGAATTAATGAAAGTAATTTTGGTCTTATAGGATACTGGGCTAGCATAAAGACGCAACATTATTTTGTACTGGAAGCAAATGATAAACTCATTTTTGAAACTCCCGGAAAACTTTCCAGGTAATACTACTAAATGACTACTGTATTATATGTGTTTGTCGCAAGTTATTCAAGACCTCTGTTAGAGAGCAATTAGTACCTACTACCTATGCTGATATTTTCTAACAAAATTCAAAGTGGCCCTCGATATTTTGATGTTACCAATTCGGTGGTAATCTGACTTGGCGAGCTAGCTGAAATGCTTGCTAAAAATTTAAGACTACGCAAATAAGGGATACGGACCATAAAAAGCTACGCCAAATAATTTAACAATATTTTTAAGAAAATTTTCATTTTTAGGGTATGAGTTGAACCAGAGGAAATTAACAAAACGAATTTTAGGATATAAGATTTTATTTTTTTGCTAATACAATAAATAAAAATTTGTATAAGTAAGCACACTAATTGCTATAAAAATATGCATTTCCTTCATGTACCTGATTAAACACTATAATTATAATACTATGAAGATCCAATTTAATTTTACATCAGGTTTAATACAGCTTAATAATAGCAGTAAGTGCAATCTTACTGCACATTTACTACCGTCCCCTACATCTGTAACATCATTATCGAGTATCATATCCAAATCTACATCAATATCATTGGTTGCTGAACCATTTATGAAAGCCATCTAATTTTGGGCCGTGGCAAATTGCTCCTAATGTGTTACAACGGGTTCCGGATATAAAACCCTTAGGTTATTATCAGCGTTCGCATCTATGGGGAGTAAAGCGATGAGACGATTAGCAAAGTTCCGCGGTGCGTATGTAAGCCTGATAAGCGCTTCATCCAAACACACAATCACGATAATGGTTTAAATTTTATTTTGATTGATTTACTTTTGGTATAGAACATTTTTGACAAAAATAAATTCTTGCTTTCTTTCTTTCTTTCTTTCTAATATTTCAGACTGTTTATTTCAAACTTGAGTATCCATCGTTTCCTGTACTTATGTTTTCAACTTATAAAATTCCAAAATGTAGTTTTAAAAAATTATGACTGAATTCTACTATTTAGTTAGAACTCGTTGTAATATGCAATAATACAATTGGACTGGTCCATACTTAACCTATACAAAATCTTACGCCCGTTTTTTGATAACATGGTTTTGATATTTTGAAGGCCATATTAAAATAAACAAAATTAATATTTACTTTGACACAGTGCATTATACCTACTATAATACTGCATCGCTATATTAAAGATCTCAAACGAAGACATAGAGCTCACCAGGCATGATCACTTTGATAAGTTTGAAGAACCCTCCGTTTTAGACAGAGTAATTTCTCACCCCGTTACTCCTGATAGTATTAATCTTTGATTTGCCACTAAACTGCATATCAAAAGTCACTCGATTACATTAAATCCTGCATACAAAATGGTGATGCAGCATACCTAAAAGCTCATGACTATTCAATGCTTTTCGTGACTTAGAGCCTACCTCTTTAATTATTAATAAAGTACAGTCACAAACAGCCTTGATCCAGTAAGTTGTTGAATTAATGTGCCTAGATGCTCACCATTCCATTACGATACAGCAACGTCGGGATTTCATTCTCAATCGAGTTGATTTGTGCGCTATACATTGCTTCCTTGTATCTGACAAGGAACATAGAGCAACGTGACCAGTACAAGGGAAGTAGACATAGCATGTGTGCTCCTACATATCTGTCTGTCGCATGTTGCGGGGGGAAATTGTATTCATATACACCACTACAAAAGCAATCGGTTGTCACTATGGAACTTACGCAAAACCAAACAATCAATCAATCATCAATCATCAATCAATCTATACATATAATAAAATGATAGAAAAGCCAAAACTGTACATTGAAAATATTAACAAAAAAATACTCGCCGGGTGTTCTACATAAGATACCGAAGCTGAAAATATAGTTAGAATTTTTTTTGTCTGTTTGTCTGTTTGTCTGTTTGCTTTGCTTTGTCCGGAAGGATCTCGAAAAGTACTGAACAGATTTGGTTCAAATTTTGCACAAATATTACTTAGGTGTGTGGTCTTGAAATAGGCTATATATTATCACGCCACATATCCTAGGGGCTAAGCAGAGAGCAATGAAATGTTTAAACCGTTGGATTGATTTAATTAAAACGCAGCAGGAATATTAGTAGGAGATAGGTTTTACACTCAGACAACATATTATTACGCTAAATTTTTTAGGACCTCGGCAGAGAACAATGAAAATCTGTTTGTATATTTTTGCAAAATACAGAAATTACTGCTATTAATCTTTTATTTGAATAGCAATCTAGAGGTTGGATCTTTAAATAGGCTATATATTATCACGCTACATATCCTAGGGACTAGGCAGAGGCTAATGAAATATGTAAGTATGTGGATTGATTAAACTAAAACGTTGCAGTAATAATAGTAAGAGATTGGTTTTACACACCGGTTACATATTATCACGCTAAATATCTTGGAGAGGAAAAATTAATTCTGTGTTTGCTACGATATCCAGACGACTGATATACATACTTATATAATTCTAAATACATACATATTATACATAGAAAACACCCAAACTCCGAAACAAACATTTGTGGAACACACAACTAATTGGAACAACCCAAAAATCGAACCAAGCCCTCCGGCGCGACAGGCGGTTTCACTACCACCGACTACGCCACAGAGGCAGTCAATGAAATTATATTTCATATTCTTTCATACAATTATTCTAACGGCTTGACAGACACAAAATATATTTGTTTATATGTTTACGGGCAACAATCAAAAGTACCTAACTGTAAAGATTAGTAGTAGTAATTTATAGGCTTGATAAAGAACAATAATCAAATTCATTAGAGTACGTGTTTGTTTTTAAATATGCATTTAGTATATAACATAATAAGTAAGTTTATCAGTTTTCTAGATCTCATAGCTCACACTAATATAAATCAAATTTCAGGCTACGCTATACTATTGTACAAGCCATGTAATATGTAGTATACTTTTTTATAACGTGAAGGAAAATCCATCGTGGATGCTATGCCGGACTCCTACCAATTAAAAAAAACCTTAAGTAACGCCTAACAGCCTATGGTTGGGAGCCCCGGGTAAGCCCTCGGAAGGATGTCCCAGGACTCCCAGCAGACCCACGGCCGCCACTGCGTCCTCGCCTAGGAGGTGGTTCGGGTGCTATGCCACGTCTTTGGGGGTTTCGGGTGCGATCCCGCTTTTAAGGGGGGGGGGGGGGGGGGGCTTGAGTAAACGCCTTCGGCGCGGACTGAATTATTTTACAATAGCCTTAATCATTAAGCTCTTTTATCATTAAGCCAACACGCCAGTTTAGATTTACCCTCACATTCAAAGGGATCCTTGAATTCTAGGTTTTGCAAAAGTTGGGATGTCTCTAATTCCTGAACTAGAAAACCTTTAACATGGAAAAGCTGAAAAAAAAAAGCTGTTTCCTCGCAGCGTTATTGAGCCTGTCAAATCTCCAATGCCTGATGCTACAATAACATCGAACAACTCCTCTTTGAAGACTACTGCTATAAGACCTAACAAGTCAACTAGACGCCGAGTGTAACTACTTCGGTTGATGTCGTGTAGCTATCGTAACCGTTCGTGTTCACACACCTATTGTTTATTTTTTGCACTTGTTTGATACTTCGCATCAATATCTTGTGACACTTTACTGATTTGCCGATACCTACATTTTAAAATATTTAATAATTAATTACTAACTGAAAGTGAAACCGGTACATATGCACAACAGTTTCCATACTTTCCATTTTACATGAATGTTATGTTATGACAAGCCTGTCATCTGTCACCCGTCCGTCAGCTGTCATCAATTTCTTTTTGTTTTTTTTTTTTTTTTTTTAATATTTATTGTAAGGCCTTTGGCTTCAGCCGCTAAGGGTGGACGCCCACTGACATCGTATGCGTTTCGAGTGGAAATTTATTATGGCTTTTTAATAATATTTTTCTTTACTACACAACTGCATACATTCATGTGAATGGATGGTGTGAGTATCGCAGCGGTTACTTAAGTTAACAGAAATTTGTTTTTTTTTTTAATGCTTATGGTTGTAAAACTGTACTTGTGAATGTTTCCTTGTTTTTTTTTTTTTTATGGCCTATCTTTTACACGACCTTTGTTCAAATTATGTTAAATGTTTCCTTGTCAAAATTTCCACCACTGTCAGCGAGCAAGAGTGAGTAGATTGAACTAGGTTATTTTATTAGTATCTGTTATTTTATTTAATTATATAATATTCATATTTATATACTTATAACCTTTTTTTATATACTTTAGTTTTGATGGACAACGATCTCATTAATACAAGCTTTTTTTCTTGTTCCTCTTCTTCCGATAGTTTTCTCAGCGCGGACGACAATAATCCCACAGCAGCACTAACTTTGCATGGCCACTTATCCTCTATATTTTCCCATTACCCTAAAAACCTCAACCTTGTTCACATTAATGCTCAGAGTGTTCCTTTTCATTATTCCGACGTTCTGGCATCTTTTAGCGACTCCGACTTCGATGCTGTACTAATTTCTGAATCCTTTTTTAAACCTTCTCTATTATCTACACAATTCTCACTTCCTGGCTTTGTACTGATACGCAATGACCGAACGGAAAAGAAATGTGGAGGTGTAGCAATATATTTACGTGCTAACATTCCTTATAAAGTTCTCAGTGCATCTCCTTCTCCTTACTCTGAATCTGCAGAACATATCTTTCTTGAAATATCTTTAATGCATACTAAGGTTCTTCTTGGAGTATTCTACAATCCTAATGAGAATATTGCCTATCACAACTCCTTTGATACTCTTTTACATGATATCTCTCTCTCCTATAATCACGTAGTCTTGATGGGCGACTTCAACAACTGCTTGCTGAGGGGCGATAGCCCGGCACGTAAGCTTTTATCTATTCTGTCTTCATACAATTTAACTCCTTTACCTCTTTCTGTTACTCATCATTTCCCTAATTGTATAACACAGTGATGATCAGTGTTACTCACCAACTAGCGCGAGGTAGCTATGCAGAGAACTCTTTCCCAGGGCGCCTTACTACAGAGATTCCAGTGTGCGTGCAAGGGTAGGCCAGGGCTCTGACGAAAACAGTCAGGTAGGGTGTACACACATATATTTATATAACACAGAGATACACAGAGACACACAGAGAGCTTATTCACTGATAGACACAAATATCACAGGTACACAGAAGTATAGTCAGTGCTTAGGTACTTATGCTACTAAGCTACACATAAGTAGTGGATTTACTGGCCTGCAGAGTGAGCTGAGTGAGAGTGACTGCCTGTTGTTACTGCCAGGTGATGACGGCAGATACCTCTCACATGAGAAGCTCGTGTAGTCCGCACTTCCACGTTGTCGTACCACGTGCAGCCCACTAACTTATAGGTGCGGCACCAAATATCTCTTCCGGCAACTAGCCCCGTAGTAAAAAACCCTGTCATGAAAGAAACGACAAATTAAGATCTTGGCTGCGCGACAGACGACAATCGACCCGCTTTGCAAAAGAAGAAGTGACTCACCAGTTTTCTGGGTAAAATGTAGCAAGATGCAATGCAGCAACCCAATCACCGCCCGTTAGGCCATGCGAGGCAACAAATAATCGCGCTTGAGCGAAAAACTGATTCGCGGCACAGTCTCAGAGCATATGCCCAAAGGACCTCCAACTACCCCAAAGCAGGTCTCGGTCAAAGTCCCGTCTTTCACGAAAAATCTTAACAAAAACCCGTTCCTTTAAATGCGAAACGCTTCGTCACCGAACTTATGACATCCTGTCATTCTGACAGCAGAAATGTCACCACTGACAACCGATTAAAAAAAGATAACTCGATAAGGCTGCTTTCACATCCTAAATACTGCATCTATAGAAAATAAATGCTACAACCACCCCCCCTTTAATAGTATTTCCTGCGGATATGACACGCTGGAAATACACAATAAAGAAAACAGAAAAGTACTGACTAATAAACAAAGACAACCAGCTAGGTCCTTCAAACACCAGCTGACTACGACCATTACAATACCAAAGAAAGATCCTCCTATGTACCTAACTAGACACTGACTCGTGTACCGGTTAGGCTAAGTAACTAGAGTCTAATGCCCTTCATAGAAAACGAATGCTCCCTTTACTCACTGCCGCTACCCTAACACTACCCAAGCTCTCAGGATAATGTAGAGTACTAAGAAGCGAATGAGAGAAAAACGCTCGGTGCGGTGCATAGAAGAAACTACAACGTGACAATTTAAAGTCACGTACACATATAGAAATACAAACAAAAGATTAAAATAGTCTTACATAATGATCACATAGCACTGGTTTAATAAACTAGAGAAACAGTGCTATGTAGTTACGTTAGGTATTGGAGACTGCTCCTCCTGATACTTCAGGATGTCCTTGATATGGTACTCCCCAAGATCCTTACCGTCCAGATCTGACAGCCTATATACTAAAGGGGATCGTTTAGCAGTCACCACACATTTAAGGAACTTAGGAGCTAGCTTAGCAGTAAAATTCTTGGCCTTGTTGGACAGGTAGAACGTGCGTTTGTAAACTATCTGTCCCACTTTCAGCTCTACATGCCTTTTTCTGAGGTTGTAATACTTTTCATTACGCTGGTGGGCAACGTTCAAATGTTTCCTCACCTGGTCGTAAATGCGTTGTATTTCTCTCAGCTTGACACCGAAGGCTGATGGATCGTCTACAGAGACTGAAGTAGGATGGCACGCGATATCTGTCTGCCTGTACAGCACTCCATCCCCAATAAATTCCCTACCATGTACCAAAAAGTAAGGGGTGAAACGAGTTGCTTCGTTAACTGCAGTGTTTAAAGCACACTGTATCTCAACCAAGAACTGATCCCAAGACTTGTGTTGTGACTTCACATAGCATGAGATCGCTTGAACCACATTGCGAATAGCTCGTTCCGCCTGATTAGTTTGGGCATGATACCTAGGGTTATAATATATATTAGGTACATTGTATTTAGCCAACAGATCCTTAAATGGCTTACTCACAAACTGAGGGCCATTATCCATGTAAATAGTCTTGCAGACTCCGTGCACGAGAAACACACTCTTCTCTATGAACCTCGCGACTACAGCGCCTGTGGCAACCCGAACAGGGCACAACATGACGTATTTGCTAAAGTAGTCGGAGACCACGATCAGGTGTACGTTTCTATTGCTCGAAGTGGGAAAGGGACCAAGCAGATCGACAGAGATAGCTTCGAATGGCTTCGAAACCCGCTTCGGGCTACCCATTAGGCCGGGACGAGACGTATTTACGGGTTTGTACTGCTTGCATGTTTCGCAATTCCCAACATATTCTTTGACGTCCTCGTACATCTTGGGCCAGTAATAATTTAGGGCTAACCTTTTATGCGTCTTCCAAACGCCACCATGGGCACTAAGTGTGTCATCGTGGTACTTAGAGAGCAGGGGCAAGCGATCCTCCTGAGGTACCACCAGCTTCCAGTCAAAGTCTGAAGTCAAAGAATATTTATTTTTAGTTAACCTATATAGAAGGTTGTCACGAATGTCATAATTTGGTGACTTCCTAGGGTTCTTCCGAACACTATTCATGGTGTGGTCATACCACGGGTCTTTAGTGGGTACTGCATCGAGGGAATCAATTTTGATACGAGACAGAGCATCAGGTACAACGTGGTCTTTACCTTTTCGATGCTCTATGTCAAAATCGAATTGACTGAGCCTCATGCTCCAACGTGCTAGACGACCCGTGGGATTTTTTAGCTTATGGAACCACAGAAGAGATGAATGATCCGTGACGACCGTACATTTTTGGCCTTCGACGTACTGTCGAAATTGTTCCAAAGCGAAAATCACGGCCAGAAGTTCTCGCTCAGTTGTGCTGTAGTTCACCTCGTTCTTGTTGAGAGAACGGCTACAGTAGGCGATAGGGTGCTCAACACCATCGTGAGTTTGTGTCAGTACAGCAGCAACTGAGTAAGCTGACGCGTCACTAAGAATGCGGAAGGGCATCTCAAAGTTAGGCATTTTTAATATAGGGGCAGAAACCAAGGCTGACTTTAGCAGGTTAAAGGACTGTTCAGCCTCAGGGGTCCATTCGAACTTAAGGTTCGTAGAAGTGAGTTTGCACAGAGGTTTACTAATCTTCGAGAAGTTGTTAACAAAGCGACGATACCAGCCGGCCATTCCCAGAAATCTCTTAACCTCCTTAGGGTTAGAAGGGGTGGGATAGTTGAGGATAACCTCAACTTTACCCGGGTCTGTCCGTAAGCCATGTTTGTCCACATAATACCCCAGGTATTTGAGTTCACTCCGACAAAAGTGGGATTTTTTCATATTAATAGTTAGGCCAGCATCCTTGAGTTGCTGATAGACTCTATGTAAGAGCTCTACATGCTCCTCAAAGGTGCTGGACACACAGACTATGTCATCCTGAAACGCAAATACCTTGTTGTCGAACTCGGGACCAAACAGACGGTCCATGAGGCGTTGCATCGTGGCACTGGCACCGACAAGACCGAAGCACATGGAATTGTAATGGAACAATCCTCTCCGGGGAACCGTAAAAGCAGTCTTCTCAGCAGACTGGAGTGAGTCGAATGGAATCTGCCAGTAGGCCGCACTCAGATCTACAGAGGTTAAATACTTAGCATTATTAAGATGGTCTAAGATTTGATTGATATAGGGTAAGGGGTAGGCGTCACTCTTAGACACAGAGTTCAGCTTGCGAGAGTCCAAGCACAATCTGAGGTCGCCGTTCGCCTTCTCCACCATGACCACTGGAGAGTTCCAGGCGGACTGAGACGGGGACACTACTCCCATCTCCAGCATTCGGTCCAGCTCGGCTTCCAGGGCCTTCTGCTTAAGGGGAGAGAGCGGATAATAACGCTGCTTGATCGGCTTGCTGTCACCAGTGTCAATGACATGGTGCACAAGTGAGGTCCGACCTAAACCCACCTTATCAGTGTTCAACGAGTCGAATTTTTCAATGACCTCGTTGATTACACACCTTTGTTTAGTTGTCAAGTTGTCGTAATCCTCGAGGCCACCGTTAAGGGACACAGACTCGATAGGATTATTATAACTAAAGCTATCAAGACTAATATTTTGTAAAATTAACTTATCACTTAACTTAAATTGTTGCCAGAAATCCACTCCAAATATCATGGAGGTGGTTATACCTGGGACAACATAGAACTTGACAACTCGGATAACCGAATTGTACTCAATTGGCAAAGAGATACAACCCAGACATTGCAAGTGAGTGCTGTCTGCAGTTGTAATACGAAAAGTAGGATTGATACTCACAAGATCAAAACCCAGTTCCAAGAAGATGCGGTGCGCTCCCTTACCTAGTATAGAGCAGGAGGCACCGGAATCTAGAAGGCCTAAGACATTTAAATTTAAAACCTTAACAACTAGATACGGTCTAATGTCACTATCCCGTTTAGGAAACAGGACCTTATCAGAAATAGACTCAGATACAGAGTGATGCACAGAGTTCCTAATAAGGCCCTGGCCTACGCGTTTTTTGACTTGCTAGTACAGTGTGAGCAGTCTGGGGTCTTGACTCCTTTGAGACCACACCGGAAACACACCAGCTCCCTTGACTGTGTGCAGCTGTATGCAGTGTGACCGCCCCCGCCGCAACGAAAGCATTTGCGATCGTGGGGGGTAACCGGCGTCTCCACTGCAGACACCTGCTTAGCGGGCTTTTGTACACCTTTGTTCTTAAGCTGGTGTAAGTCAGATGTAATCTCAAACCTGTCAAGAGCAGGCTCATGGAAAGCGTCTGCCCTAGTACGCGCAAGCTCCAAGCGCTTACCCAAACGTCTCAAGTCATCTACAGAGTTGACATCATGCAAGGCCAGTTCCTTCATGTAGTCAGGTCTAATGTTGTGCATGAGAATGTCCAGCTGTTCCTCACTGGGCATCTTACACGACAACCTTGAGAACATGGCTTGCATTGTACATATATAGTTAACCAAGGACTCAGAGCGGGCTTGTGTACGCTGTCTTATCTCGTTCCTGAGGCGGTAATCATAATCAGGAATATCGAAGGTATCTCTAAGCTCACTAATAAGATCCTCATATGAGATGAAGTTAGCTTTGTTTGTACGGAACCAAGACAAAGCCGGTCCATCCAACAGGTCGGAGAAAGCCATAAGGAGTCTAGGCTTAGTAACCTCCCGAGCACATCTAAGTTCCTCTAATCTCTCTAAAAACACACGTACACAAGTAGAACCATCATATTTTAAGTTAAATGAACATAAGTTAAGGGGACGTTCTTTATACACTATGTTACATGTAGAACTATTCCTACTTGAACTAGCTCGCACCGAGCGGTCCTCTCTCACTACTGGTGAAGTATATTCCACCTGGTCACGACCCGAAGGATCATCACCATCATCATCCGAACCTTCGGATTCAGAATCACTACTGGGTTCAGCCCTAGCGATGATCTTCACTAGCCTACCACGAATATCCACCAGGTCGGGGCAATCCAGACCACAACGAGCTAACCTACTCAATAAGTAGTTGGCCCTGAGGGACACCCTAAGACGACTACCCTTATTAATGAAGATGTCACCTGACTGAATAGCCTCCTCCAGCTCGGACACCTTCGGGAGGCAGATCGAGAGCTCAGCCGATGCATCAGCGGGTACCGGAGCACTCGCTTTGATGCTACCTCGACGGACGAGTCGGTGTGCCGCTCTTAGCTCACTCCGAAGGCCAGACACTGTCGTTTCCGGTTCCACTGAAATACCCATGTGGGACAGCTCGTTAGCAAGTTCATCCTTTCTTAAATAATTAATATGTTTTTTCATCTGTGCCATTATGTAAAAATTTACTTACAACAATTATAAAGATAAAATGGCACAGATAGGGATCAATTACAAAGTAAAAATGTAAATTGAGTTACAACAAAGTGTACTAAGTTAGGTAATTATGTTTCAAATTGACTTTTAGAATTTAACAAAGATTAAGGGTATATTAAGAGAGAAAAGTTTCTAAATTTTCTGATAACACAGTTCAGGTTAACATTCAAAATTACAAGGTATGTACACACCTTATAAAAAAGTTTTAAGTTACACAGAGAAATTCACTAAGTTAACACAGAGAGATTCACTAAGTTTACCTTACAAGGTGAAACTATAGGATAATATATATTATATATTAATCTACACTAATTATATAATAAATATATGTGTGCACCATAAAAAAAAGAACATAAAGAAGAAAAAAAACACAATAAGAAAAGAAGTGGGTATTCCAAATAAAATCAAAAAGTTTTTCCAAAATCACAGCTATTTTTAAATTTTAGAATTTAGAATTTTGTGTCTTTTCCAGCCAAAGATGTAGGGAGCTGGAAGAAGACGAAAGGGAAGGTTTTGTGCTTAGCTGCTAGCACCACCAATTAACGTCCTGGAGCGTCTCGGACGATTCCAGAATGGTTTCGCCAGAGATAACCACCTATGCACACACACCAGACTGAGACTACCGCAGAGTAGACCCAGAGATTTGCCACTACGTTGGGAGCCAATTTATAACACAGTGATGATCAGTGTTACTCACCAACTAGCGCGAGGTAGCTATGCAGAGAACTCTTTCCCAGGGCGCCTTACTACAGAGATTCCAGTGTGCGTGCAAGGGTAGGCCAGGGCTCTGACGAAAACAGTCAGGTAGGGTGTACACACATATATTTATATAACACAGAGATACACAGAGACACACAGAGAGCTTATTCACTGATAGACACAAATATCACAGGTACACAGAAGTATAGTCAGTGCTTAGGTACTTATGCTACTAAGCTACACATAAGTAGTGGATTTACTGGCCTGCAGAGTGAGCTGAGTGAGAGTGACTGCCTGTTGTTACTGCCAGGTGATGACGGCAGATACCTCTCACATGAGAAGCTCGTGTAGTCCGCACTTCCACGTTGTCGTACCACGTGCAGCCCACTAACTTATAGGTGCGGCACCAAATATCTCTTCCGGCAACTAGCCCCGTAGTAAAAAACCCTGTCATGAAAGAAACGACAAATTAAGATCTTGGCTGCGCGACAGACGACAATCGACCCGCTTTGCAAAAGAAGAAGTGACTCACCAGTTTTCTGGGTAAAATGTAGCAAGATGCAATGCAGCAACCCAATCACCGCCCGTTAGGCCATGCGAGGCAACAAATAATCGCGCTTGAGCGAAAAACTGATTCGCGGCACAGTCTCAGAGCATATGCCCAAAGGACCTCCAACTACCCCAAAGCAGGTCTCGGTCAAAGTCCCGTCTTTCACGAAAAATCTTAACAAAAACCCGTTCCTTTAAATGCGAAACGCTTCGTCACCGAACTTATGACATCCTGTCATTCTGACAGCAGAAATGTCACCACTGACAACCGATTAAAAAAAGATAACTCGATAAGGCTGCTTTCACATCCTAAATACTGCATCTATAGAAAATAAATGCTACAATTGCACTCCCACCTTAATTGACCTCATCATTGTTTCGTCCCATGATGACGTTGACACTCATGGTCAGCTTACTGCTCCCTTTTCCTATCATGACCTTATATATTTATCATATCGTATTCGTCCTCCGAAACGTGTGGTTCAAACACGACTTCTTCGTAACTTCAAGGGCATGGATCTGGAGACGTTGCGGGGGGACGTTGAGTCCATTGATTGGACGCCGGTTTTCGACTCTATTGACATTAACCAAATGGTTAGTATATTCACTACAAATATACTGCAGCTATACGATCGACACGCCCCAGTCAGAAAAGTCAAGATCAGGCATAATCCTGCACCTTGGCTAAATGATTCCATAAAACAACTCATGGCACGCAGGGACAAAGCCAAAAGGCGCTATAAGCACTGTTCATCAGAGCAAATTTACTTGCATTTAAGACTCTGCGTAATCGCTGTAGTCGCATGTGTAGAGATGCAAAGAGGCACCATTTCCACAAATCCCTCTCTAATAGTAGCTCTTCTGATACTTGGAGATTTCTCAAATCTGCTGGAATAGGGAGGTCACCCGTTAATGACATGAGTGATATAGATATCGATGCCTTAAATAGTCACTTCGCCCTAACGCCAGTTACCTTGGATGTGGGTGCTAAACATATGACGCTGGCGACCCTCTCGGCTAAACCTGTTCCACAGATATCTCCATTCTATTTCAATCCAGTATCTGAAGCTGAGGTCAAGAAATCTTTTTTGTCTATTTCTTCTACTGCTACCGGCAACGACAATATATGCTCAAGAATGATCCTACCTATACTTCCTGCTATAATCCCGATTTTAACACACATTTTCAATTATTCCCTTTCCTCTGGCTCCTTTCCAGAATCCTGGAAGCAGGCATTTGTTATCCCTTTGCCTAAAACTTCTAAACCATCTTTATTTACTGACTTTCGTCCAATTTCCATTCTCCCGTACCTTTCAAAAGTTCTTGAGCATATTGCACATAGACAGCTTTCCTTCTTCCTTTCCACCAACAACTTACTTAGCCCAACCCAATCGGGATTCCGTGAGGGACATAGCACAGTTACAGCTCTCGTCAAAGTGACTGATGATATACGCTGGGCTATGGAAAGGAAAGAACTCACTCTATTAACACTATTGGACTTCAGTAGCGCTTTCAATGCAGTCGACTTTGATATGCTGCTGGGTACACTGAAGTCAATCAATATTTCTAATTCTTCTATTTCTTGGTTCAGTTCTTATCTTCGAGGGCGCTCGCAGTGCGTTCATTTGGAGCAAAAGTCCTCAGACTGGTGCCAACTCGTTGCGGGCGTACCTCAGGGTGGTGTTCTCTCTCCTCTTTTATTCTCTATCTTTATTAATTCTGTCACTACTTTAATTTCCTGTAACTTCCATCTCTATGCAGACGACTTACAGCTGTATCATCATTTCAGTGTGTGTGCGGTTGCATCAGGTGTAGCAAGTATGAATCATGACTTGGCTTGTATTAGCAACTGGGCTAAGTCGGTTGGTTTGCTTATTAATCCTAAGAAATCACAGGCCATTTTAATAGGTAGTAAGTATATGAAGGGTAAAGTTGATTTGGTAGCGCTGCCGCCTGTTCTCTTGGATGGAGATAACATTGCCTACACCACCAAGGTCAAAAATTTGGGAATCATAATAGATGAAAATCTATCCTGGAGAGCTCATGTCAACGAGGTCAGCAAGAAGGTACACTTCACCTTCCACTCTCTGAAATGCCTCCAGACTTTCCTGCCCTTGAAGATTAAGATCACTCTTGCACAAACTCTTATTAAGCCCATTATAGACTACGCTGATGCCTGCTACTTAGATGCCACAGAGGAGCTGCTAGACAAACTTGAGAGGCTGCAGAATTTATGCATTCGTTTTATTTTTAACCTCAGGAAGTATGACCATGTTTCACATTTTCGCCAAAAGCTCAAGTGGCTCCCAATCCGTCTTCACAGGAACACTCGGATACTCTGTCTCCTCTTCAATATACTGCACAACCCAAAATCCCCGTCATACCTGAGGGAGCGATTCTCATTACTACGTTCTCCTGAAGCTCCCTGCAGGACGCACCTTCGCTCCATCCTTAAAGTCCCACCCCACAAATCTGACTTCTATTCTTATTCCTTCACGGCATATGCGGTTAGGTTGTGGAATTGCTTGCCACCAAATATTAGAAGTGTTAATACGGTTGCAAGTTTCAAGAAAAAAGTCCGTGAACACTATCTCTCAACCACTTTTAACTGCTAATGTCGTCATTTCTCCTATTTAAGTATATAACATAAATCCGTAATTCTAATGTAACTTTTTATATTTAATAAGATTAGGTATTTATATATTTATATTTATGTATATGTGTATATATTATGTGTGTATGTGTATGTAAGTATTTGTTTCTCAAGTATGTATGATCGCTTGTTTTAACTAGTCTTTTTTCACACACTTCTACCTTTTTCAACTATATCATTGTCATGCTCTCCTCTCGCCGGCCTGCTGGAGGAGATTTCTTAAAGAAATAAGCAGTGCCATTGTACTCTTTTTTCCTAACTACATCTCTATTGTAATACATGTGTGTACATAAATTGTTAAATAAATAAATAAAAACAAATAATGCATTTGATAATTCGTGTATTCGAGCTATAGTAGGCTATAGTAGTATACTGCTACTATTGTCTGTATCTATACATATAATAAAATGATAGAAAAGCCAAAACTGTACATTGAAAATATTAACAAAAAAATACTCGCCGGGTGTTCTACATAAGATACCGAAGCTGAAAATATAGTTAGAATTTTTTTTGTCTGTTTGTCTGTTTGTCTGTTTGCTTTGCTTTGTCCGGAAGGATCTCGAAAAGTACTGAACAGATTTGGTTCAAATTTTGCACAAATATTACTTAGGTGTGTGGTCTTGAAATAGGCTATATATTATCACGCCACATATCCTAGGGGCTAAGCAGAGAGCAATGAAATGTTTAAACCGTTGGATTGATTTAATTAAAACGCAGCAGGAATATTAGTAGGAGATAGGTTTTACACTCAGACAACATATTATTACGCTAAATTTTTTAGGACCTCGGCAGAGAACAATGAAAATCTGTTTGTATATTTTTGCAAAATACAGAAATTACTGCTATTAATCTTTTATTTGAATAGCAATCTAGAGGTTGGATCTTTAAATAGGCTATATATTATCACGCTACATATCCTAGGGACTAGGCAGAGGCTAATGAAATATGTAAGTATGTGGATTGATTAAACTAAAACGTTGCAGTAATAATAGTAAGAGATTGGTTTTACACACCGGTTACATATTATCACGCTAAATATCTTGGAGAGGAAAAATTAATTCTGTGTTTGCTACGATATCCAGACGACTGATATACATACTTATATAATTCTAAATACATACATATTATACATAGAAAACACCCAAACTCCGAAACAAACATTTGTGGAACACACAACTAATTGGAACAACCCAAAAATCGAACCAAGCCCTCCGGCGCGACAGGCGGTTTCACTACCACCGACTACGCCACAGAGGCAGTCAATGAAATTATATTTCATATTCTTTCATACAATTATTCTAACGGCTTGACAGACACAAAATATATTTGTTTATATGTTTACGGGCAACAATCAAAAGTACCTAACTGTAAAGATTAGTAGTAGTAATTTATAGGCTTGATAAAGAACAATAATCAAATTCATTAGAGTACGTGTTTGTTTTTAAATATGCATTTAGTATATAACATAATAAGTAAGTTTATCAGTTTTCTAGATCTCATAGCTCACACTAATATAAATCAAATTTCAGGCTACGCTATACTATTGTACAAGCCATGTAATATGTAGTATACTTTTTTATAACGTGAAGGAAAATCCATCGTGGATGCTATGCCGGACTCCTACCAATTAAAAAAAACCTTAAGTAACGCCTAACAGCCTATGGTTGGGAGCCCCGGGTAAGCCCTCGGAAGGATGTCCCAGGACTCCCAGCAGACCCACGGCCGCCACTGCGTCCTCGCCTAGGAGGTGGTTCGGGTGCTATGCCACGTCTTTGGGGGTTTCGGGTGCGATCCCGCTTTTAAGGGGGGGGGGGGGCTTGAGTAAACGCCTTCGGCGCGGACTGAATTATTTTACAATAGCCTTAATCATTAAGCTCTTTTATCATTAAGCCAACACGCCAGTTTAGATTTACCCTCACATTCAAAGGGATCCTTGAATTCTAGGTTTTGCAAAAGTTGGGATGTCTCTAATTCCTGAACTAGAAAACCTTTAACATGGAAACTTGTGTGAAACATTCCTTACAGTATTCCCTTTATAACACTAAAAAAAAAATTTTGGAATCCGTAAACGCATTGAGAAGTAACAACTAAAAAACCGTTTTGTCTTTCATCCCTTCTCCCAAAGGAACCGCGCAAAATATCGAGATCAAAAGTATCCTAGAACCTTCCTCGGATTACAAGCTCTGATTGTACTAAGTTTCATTCAAATCCATTCAGTAACTTCGGCGTGATACTTATTCGGAATACAGACAGACAGACACACATGAAAAATGTAATTTCATTTTCGGCTTCAGTAGACTCTCGACCCTCAACAGTTTTATTATATGTATAGACTAGCTAACCATCGCAACTTCGTATACGTCACATAAGATCTATGAAAGGAGAGGTATTTCTTCATCAGACTCATCAAGCAGCGTGTGAAACTGCCCTGTTTGCTTAATCAAAAAAGAGCTTAAAGATTAAGTCTATTCTTATTTTACAATAGCCATAACCATTAAGCAGCTCTTTTATGATTAAGCCAACACGCCACACAAACGTTGTTTATAATGAACATTCTTAAAACAACTTTACTGAAAAATGTTGAGCTTTGGCTACAGTGACATAGGTACATAAATTAAATCACCTTAAACATAATAAGTATATGCATACGGTCACGCCTTTATCCCCAAAGGGGTATCGAGTCATATTATATGTTTACCTTTTTTTAATTTGTCGTTGGCGTTAGTACTGCCTACTTTTGAAAATTATTAAATCTATAAGGTCTTCAACTTGGTTTAACGACTGCCATTTACTGACTACCGTTAGCGTTAGTGTTATCGTCTCAAATCTTCCGATTATGCGTAAAGTTTTCAGTCTGTGGCCCTAATCTAACAAACGTTTCGAATTCGCGCTTCGCCATACTACTTACTCTTATAATTATTAAAGGGGCTAATTAATAAACACGTACGTCATACCGGCCTTGGACCCACTAAAACCATGAGGTCTCTTCCTATCCATCTAGCGCAGTCCTAAGGTATCCTTTAGTGGGCTTACCCGGGGCTCCCAATCGTAGGCTGTTAGGTAGGATACGTGTGGTTTTTAGTCAGTGGGAGTCATAGTACATTCATGTGGTATTTTCCTCACGTTAAAAAAATCCATCTAGCGCATAACTCCCCGGGTAAGTTGGAGGATGTCCTAAATTTGTTCCCACATTTTGGTTACGACTTATCCTAGAGGCTCAAATAGAATACGGTTCAAACTTTGCTTATAACATAATTTCCACGCGGACGAAGTCGCGGGTAACAGCTAGTATGTTAATAATCTCGCTCTCCTAGTGTACAAATCACCCACATCTAACAACCACGGGTACTTTTAAGGGAGCGTGAAGAAAAATATCAGAGAGTCGCTACCTTGAGGGCCACTGACAATAGTCTTGTGAAATGTGACCTTCCATCTGGTTGGCTGCCTGACTTTGGCGAGCTAAATGTAAAAAAAAGGATTCCCAAATTTTGAAATTGTGCTGAAGTTTCATACAAAGAGTAAAATGCTTTACAGTATTCCACTCAAAATGATCATCAATTTAATCCACTCAGAATGCATCGGATTATTTACTTACTAGCTGTTACCCGCGACTTCGTCCGCGTGGAAATTATGTTATAAGCAAAGTTTGAACCGTATTCTATTTGAGCCTCTAGGATAAGTCGTAACCAAAATGTGGGAACAAATTTAGGACATCCTCCAACTTACCCGGGGAGTTATGCGCTAGATGGATTTTTTTAACGTGAGGAAAATACCACATGAATGTACTATGACTCCCACTGACTAAAAACCACACGTATCCTACCTAACAGCCTACGATTGGGAGCCCCGGGTAAGCCCACTAAAGGATACCTTAGGACTGCGCTAGATGGATAGGAAGAGACCTCATGGTTTTAGTGGGTCCAAGGCCGGTATGACGTACGTGTTTATTAATTAGCCCCTTTAATAATTATAAGAGTAAGTAGTATGGCGAAGCGCGAATTCGAAACGTTTGTTAGATTAGGGCCACAGACTGAAAACTTTACGCATAATCGGAAGATTTGAGACGATAACACTAACGCTAACAGTAGTCAGTAAATGGCAGTCGTTAAACCAAGTTGAAGACCTTATAGATTTAATAATTTTCAAAAGTAGGCAGTACTAACGCCTGTCCATTTCAACACGGCAATGCGGCTCACCACCTATTACGTTACGTGGGACAAATTAAAAAAAGGTAAACATATAATATGACTCGATACCCCTTTGGGGATAAAGGCGTGACCGTATGCATATACTTATTATGTTTAAGGTGATTTAATTTATGTACCTATGTCACTGTAGCCAAAGCTCAACATTTTTCAGTAAAGTTGTTTTAAGAATGTTCATTATAAACAACGTTTGTGTGGCGTGTTGGCTTAATCATAAAAGAGCTGCTTAATGGTTATGGCTATTGTAAAATAAGAATAGACTTAATCTTTAAGCTCTTTTTTGATTAAGCAAACAGGGCAGTTTCACACGCTGCTTGATGAGTCTGATGAAGAAATACCTCTCCTTTCATAGATCTTATGTGACGTATACGAAGTTGCGATGGTTAGCTAGTCTATACATATAATAAAACTGTTGAGGGTCGAGAGTCTACTGAAGCCGAAAATGAAATTACATTTTTCATGTGTGTCTGTCTGTCTGTATTCCGAATAAGTATCACGCCGAAGTTACTGAATGGATTTGAATGAAACTTAGTACAATCAGAGCTTGTTATCCGAGGAAGGTTCTAGGATACTTTTGATCTCGATATTTTGCGCGGTTCCTTTGGGAGAAGGGATGAAAGACAAAACGGTTTTTTAGTTGTTACTTCTCAATGCGTTTACGGATTCCAAAATTTTTTTTTTAGTGTTATAAAGGGAATACTGTAAGGAATGTTTCACACAAGTTTCCATGTTAAAGGTTTTCTAGTTCAGGAATTAGAGACATCCCAACTTTTGCAAAACCTAGAATTCAAGGATCCCTTTGAATGTGAGGGTAAATCTAAACTGGCGTGTTGGCTTAATGATAAAAGAGCTTAATGATTAAGGCTATTGTAAAATAATTCATTCCGCGCCGAAGGCGTTTACTCAGCCCCCCCCCCCCCCCCCCCCCCCTTAAAAGCGGGATCGCACCCGAAACCCCCAAAGACGTGGCATAGCACCCGAACCACCTCCTAGGCGAGGACGCAGTGGCGGCCGTGGGTCTGCTGGGAGTCCTGGGACATCCTTCCGAGGGCTTACCCGGGGCTCCCAACCATAGGCTGTTAGGCGTTACTTAAGGTTTTTTTTAATTGGTAGGAGTCCGGCATAGCATCCACGATGGATTTTCCTTCACGTTATAAAACAGTATACTACATATTACATGGCTTGTACAATAGTATAGCGTAGCCTGAAATTTGATTTATATTAGTGTGAGCTATGAGATCTAGAAAACTGATAAACTTACTTATTATGTTATATACTAAATGCATATTTAAAAACAAACACGTACTCTAATGAATTTGATTATTGTTCTTTATCAAGCCTATAAATTACTACTACTAATCTTTACAGTTAGGTACTTTTGATTGTTGCCCGTAAACATATAAACAAATATATTTTGTGTCTGTCAAGCCGTTAGAATAATTGTATGAAAGAATATGAAATATAATTTCATTGACTGCCTCTGTGGCGTAGTCGGTGGTAGTGAAACCGCCTGTCGCGCCGGAGGGCTTGGTTCGATTTTTGGGTTGTTCCAATTAGTTGTGTGTTCCACAAATGTTTGTTTCGGAGTTTGGGTGTTTTCTATGTATAATATGTATGTATTTAGAATTATATAAGTAGGTATGTATATCAGTCGTCTGGATATCGTAGCAAACACAGAATTAATTTTTCCTCTCCAAGATATTTAGCGTGATAATATGTAACCGGTGTGTAAAACCAATCTCTTACTATTATTACTGCAACGTTTTAGTTTAATCAATCCACATACTTACATATTTCATTAGCCTCTGCCTAGTCCCTAGGATATGTAGCGTGATAATATATAGCCTATTTAAAGATCCAACCTCTAGATTGCTATTCAAATAAAAGATTAATAGCAGTAATTTCTGTATTTTGCAAAAATATACAAACAGATTTTCATTGTTCTCTGCCGAGGTCCTAAAAAATTTAGCGTAATAATATGTTGTCTGAGTGTAAAACCTATCTCCTACTAATATTCCTGCTGCGTTTTAATTAAATCAATCCAACGGTTTAAACATTTCATTGCTCTCTGCTTAGCCCCTAGGATATGTGGCGTGATAATATATAGCCTATTTCAAGACCACACACCTAAGTAATATTTGTGCAAAATTTGAACCAAATCTGTTCAGTACTTTTCGAGATCCTTCCGGACAAAGCAAAGCAAACAGACAAACAGACAAACAGACAAAAAAAATTCTAACTATATTTTCAGCTTCGGTATCTTATGTAGAACACCCGGCGAGTATTTTTTTGTTAATATTTTCAATGTACAGTTTTGGCTTTTCTATCATTTTATTATATGTATAGATACAGACAATAGTAGCAGTATACTACTATAGCCTACTATAGCTCGAATACACGAATTATCAAATGCATTATTTGTTTTTATTTATTTATTTAACAATTTATGTACACACATGTATTACAATAGAGATGTAGTTAGGAAAAAAGAGTACAATGGCACTGCTTATTTCTTTAAGAAATCTCCTCCAGCAGGCCGGCGAGAGGAGAGCATGACAATGATATAGTTGAAAAAGGTAGAAGTGTGTGAAAAAAGACTAGTTAAAACAAGCGATCATACATACTTGAGAAACAAATACTTACATACACATACACACATAATATATACACATATACATAAATATAAATATATAAATACCTAATCTTATTAAATATAAAAAGTTACATTAGAATTACGGATTTATGTTATATACTTAAATAGGAGAAATGACGACATTAGCAGTTAAAAGTGGTTGAGAGATAGTGTTCACGGACTTTTTTCTTGAAACTTGCAACCGTATTAACACTTCTAATATTTGGTGGCAAGCAATTCCACAACCTAACCGCATATGCCGTGAAGGAATAAGAATAGAAGTCAGATTTGTGGGGTGGGACTTTAAGGATGGAGCGAAGGTGCGTCCTGCAGGGAGCTTCAGGAGAACGTAGTAATGAGAATCGCTCCCTCAGGTATGACGGGGATTTTGGGTTGTGCAGTATATTGAAGAGGAGACAGAGTATCCGAGTGTTCCTGTGAAGACGGATTGGGAGCCACTTGAGCCTTTGGCGAAAATGTGAAACATGGTCATACTTCCTGAGGTTAAAAATAAAACGAATGCATAAATTCTGCAGCCTCTCAAGTTTGTCTAGCAGCTCCTCTGTGGCATCTAAGTAGCAGGCATCAGCGTAGTCTATAATGGGCTTAATAAGAGTTTGTGCAAGAGTGATCTTAATCTTCAAGGGCAGGAAAGTCTGGAGGCATTTCAGAGAGTGGAAGGTGAAGTGTACCTTCTTGCTGACCTCGTTGACATGAGCTCTCCAGGATAGATTTTCATCTATTATGATTCCCAAATTTTTGACCTTGGTGGTGTAGGCAATGTTATCTCCATCCAAGAGAACAGGCGGCAGCGCTACCAAATCAACTTTACCCTTCATATACTTACTACCTATTAAAATGGCCTGTGATTTCTTAGGATTAATAAGCAAACCAACCGACTTAGCCCAGTTGCTAATACAAGCCAAGTCATGATTCATACTTGCTACACCTGATGCAACCGCACACACACTGAAATGATGATACAGCTGTAAGTCGTCTGCATAGAGATGGAAGTTACAGGAAATTAAAGTAGTGACAGAATTAATAAAGATAGAGAATAAAAGAGGAGAGAGAACACCACCCTGAGGTACGCCCGCAACGAGTTGGCACCAGTCTGAGGACTTTTGCTCCAAATGAACGCACTGCGAGCGCCCTCGAAGATAAGAACTGAACCAAGAAATAGAAGAATTAGAAATATTGATTGACTTCAGTGTACCCAGCAGCATATCAAAGTCGACTGCATTGAAAGCGCTACTGAAGTCCAATAGTGTTAATAGAGTGAGTTCTTTCCTTTCCATAGCCCAGCGTATATCATCAGTCACTTTGACGAGAGCTGTAACTGTGCTATGTCCCTCACGGAATCCCGATTGGGTTGGGCTAAGTAAGTTGTTGGTGGAAAGGAAGAAGGAAAGCTGTCTATGTGCAATATGCTCAAGAACTTTTGAAAGGTACGGGAGAATGGAAATTGGACGAAAGTCAGTAAATAAAGATGGTTTAGAAGTTTTAGGCAAAGGGATAACAAATGCCTGCTTCCAGGATTCTGGAAAGGAGCCAGAGGAAAGGGAATAATTGAAAATGTGTGTTAAAATCGGGATTATAGCAGGAAGTATAGGTAGGATCATTCTTGAGCATATATTGTCGTTGCCGGTAGCAGTAGAAGAAATAGACAAAAAAGATTTCTTGACCTCAGCTTCAGATACTGGATTGAAATAGAATGGAGATATCTGTGGAACAGGTTTAGCCGAGAGGGTCGCCAGCGTCATATGTTTAGCACCCACATCCAAGGTAACTGGCGTTAGGGCGAAGTGACTATTTAAGGCATCGATATCTATATCACTCATGTCATTAACGGGTGACCTCCCTATTCCAGCAGATTTGAGAAATCTCCAAGTATCAGAAGAGCTACTATTAGAGAGGGATTTGTGGAAATGGTGCCTCTTTGCATCTCTACACATGCGACTACAGCGATTACGCAGAGTCTTAAATGCAAGTAAATTTGCTCTGATGAACAGTGCTTATAGCGCCTTTTGGCTTTGTCCCTGCGTGCCATGAGTTGTTTTATGGAATCATTTAGCCAAGGTGCAGGATTATGCCTGATCTTGACTTTTCTGACTGGGGCGTGTCGATCGTATAGCTGCAGTATATTTGTAGTGAATATACTAACCATTTGGTTAATGTCAATAGAGTCGAAAACCGGCGTCCAATCAATGGACTCAACGTCCCCCCGCAACGTCTCCAGATCCATGCCCTTGAAGTTACGAAGAAGTCGTGTTTGAACCACACGTTTCGGAGGACGAATACGATATGATAAATATATAAGGTCATAATAGGAAAAGGGAGCAGTAAGCTGACCATGAGTGTCAACGTCATCATGGGACGAAACAATGATGAGGTCAATTAAGGTGGGAGTGCAATTAGGGAAATGATGAGTAACAGAAAGAGGTAAAGGAGTTAAATTGTATGAAGACAGAATAGATAAAAGCTTACGTGCCGGGCTATCGCCCCTCAGCAAGCAGTTGTTGAAGTCGCCCATCAAGACTACGTGATTATAGGAGAGAGAGATATCATGTAAAAGAGTATCAAAGGAGTTGTGATAGGCAATATTCTCATTAGGATTGTAGAATACTCCAAGAAGAACCTTAGTATGCATTAAAGATATTTCAAGAAAGATATGTTCTGCAGATTCAGAGTAAGGAGAAGGAGATGCACTGAGAACTTTATAAGGAATGTTAGCACGTAAATATATTGCTACACCTCCACATTTCTTTTCCGTTCGGTCATTGCGTATCAGTACAAAGCCAGGAAGTGAGAATTGTGTAGATAATAGAGAAGGTTTAAAAAAGGATTCAGAAATTAGTACAGCATCGAAGTCGGAGTCGCTAAAAGATGCCAGAACGTCGGAATAATGAAAAGGAACACTCTGAGCATTAATGTGAACAAGGTTGAGGTTTTTAGGGTAATGGGAAAATATAGAGGATAAGTGGCCATGCAAAGTTAGTGCTGCTGTGGGATTATTGTCGTCCGCGCTGAGAAAACTATCGGAAGAAGAGGAACAAGAAAAAAAGCTTGTATTAATGAGATCGTTGTCCATCAAAACTAAAGTATATAAAAAAAGGTTATAAGTATATAAATATGAATATTATATAATTAAATAAAATAACAGATACTAATAAAATAACCTAGTTCAATCTACTCACTCTTGCTCGCTGACAGTGGTGGAAATTTTGACAAGGAAACATTTAACATAATTTGAACAAAGGTCGTGTAAAAGATAGGCCATAAAAAAAAAAAAAACAAGGAAACATTCACAAGTACAGTTTTACAACCATAAGCATTAAAAAAAAAAACAAATTTCTGTTAACTTAAGTAACCGCTGCGATACTCACACCATCCATTCACATGAATGTATGCAGTTGTGTAGTAAAGAAAAATATTATTAAAAAGCCATAATAAATTTCCACTCGAAACGCATACGATGTCAGTGGGCGTCCACCCTTAGCGGCTGAAGCCAAAGGCCTTACAATAAATATTAAAAAAAAAAAAAAAAAAACAAAAAAGAAATTGATGACAGCTGACGGACGGGTGACAGATGACAGGCTTGTCATAACATAACATTCATGTAAAATGGAAAGTATGGAAACTGTTGTGCATATGTACCGGTTTCACTTTCAGTTAGTAATTAATTATTAAATATTTTAAAATGTAGGTATCGGCAAATCAGTAAAGTGTCACAAGATATTGATGCGAAGTATCAAACAAGTGCAAAAAATAAACAATAGGTGTGTGAACACGAACGGTTACGATAGCTACACGACATCAACCGAAGTAGTTACACTCGGCGTCTAGTTGACTTGTTAGGTCTTATAGCAGTAGTCTTCAAAGAGGAGTTGTTCGATGTTATTGTAGCATCAGGCATTGGAGATTTGACAGGCTCAATAACGCTGCGAGGAAACAGCTTGATAATGGCCTCAAGCTCAGTTTTGCATTCTACTTTGTGGCGAGCCTTGTCAGGCGTCAAAATAACAATCTTCCCCTCCGCCGACCAGCAGCTTTTTACACCAAAGTGTTGCCTAGCAGCAGTAAATATGTGGTGGCGCATCTTAGTCAGGAATTCGGATACTGTTACATTGGTACCCTTTAAAGCAGTCTTGTTGTCCCAAATTATGTGTCGATGTTCCACATTATGAAATCTGACCAACACAGGCCTGGTCTTACCACGAGCACCGCCTAACCTGTGGCAAACCTTGATGTGCTCAGTACCAAATTCTGACAGCTTCATATCTACTGTGATGACCCGGTGTATCACCTCATGCAAGTTCTCATTAGGGACCTCACCAAGGCCATGGAAAAGCAACACCTTCCTCCTCATAGCAGTTTCGTGGCGATCCAACCCCAGTGTAAGGAGCTCTAGTTGTGCTTTAATTTTAGTGAAAGCCTGCCAAAACAAGTTTTTAAAATTATGGAACTCACGTGTTAGTGAATCAATATCACTTGGCACTGCTACGTTTGCTGGTGCAATCTTGTCCAGCCTTTCATCAAATCCCTTCATCTGGGTGGCAAAAAAGTTCTGCAGATCTTCTAGGCCAACAGCTGATTTAGCATCCATGATGTATTGAAAACCAAACAGCCAATAATGTTGAACTGGGTGATGAGATAGTATGTGACAGCAAGCACAGGTGGGTTTTAGACTAAATTGAATATACTACACATATATTTGATTAATTTAACTAATTAAAATTATTAAATAATGTACAGAGCAAAATTAATGAGTATGTATAGTACAACTACCCACACTTCACTCGTGTACTTAGCCCAGAATAGTTTAGGCCGAGGTTGAAACAATTAGTGTAATTTTCATTTCGGTACTTCACAAAATTAAATCGCAAATAGTGGAGAAGCTTAGCGCTTGTTTAAAATAGTTTCTGAAGCGAAATTGTACAAGTTTTGGAAGCAAAGTAAAATGATAATTCTGTTCTTTACGAGGGATTATGATTGTTTCATTTTTAACGTGCTAGTTAAGTGCTGGAGATTTTTCAAATCAAACAATGTGTCATTTTTAGGGTTCCGTAGCCGAATGCCAAAAACGGAACCCTTATAGATTCGTCATGTCTGTCTGACTGTCCGTCCGTATGTCACAGCCACTTTTCTCCGAAACTATAAAACTTTGTAAGTAAATGTATTCTGTGAACTGCATTAAGATTTTTATATAAAACTAGCTGACCCGCGCAACTTCGTTTGCGTGATAAATGAAGAACCGCTCGACCGATTTTGTTCAAACTTCACATGAACCATCTACTAAATAGTCGGAACAAAGCCTAAGCATTTGGTTTGGATAGGTGAGCCCGTTCTTGAGTTATAAAATTACAACGAAAAGTGGCATTGATTTTTATATATATAGATAGCTGACCCGCGCAACTTCGTTTGAGTGATAAATGAAGAACCGCTCGACCGATTTTGTGCAAACTTCACATGAACCATCTACTAAGTAGTCGGAAGAAATCCTAAACATTTGGTTTGGATAGGTGAGCCCTTTCTTGAGTTATAAAATTACAACGAAAAGTGGCATTGATTTTTATATATATAGACTAGAAAAATACTCAGAACTGAAACTCAAATTATTTTTTTTAACGTACCCATACGTCTATAGATAGGTCTTTAAAAATGCTTTTGAGGTTTTTAACATCATTTTTTTCTAAAGTGAATATTTTGTGCAAGAGACACTTCCAAAGTGGAAAAATGTGTCCCCCTCTAACTTTAAACTAAGAGAATGATTTGGTAGTTTTTTTTAATACGTCATAAACCGCAATTTTCGCCTAGAAAAATCACTTCCACCGCGAACGTGTTAAAACATCAATGTAGGTTACAACGAACTACAAGAACTTTTATATTATATTACTTGCTGCTACGGCACCCTTTATGGGCGAGTCCGACTCGCACTTGGCCGGTTTTTTTTTATTGCTACGAATGCTGCAGCGTTGAGCATTACACCTGATAACCATTGCTTAACGGTACACCGGTGATCCTTTTTTCATTTCATTCAAAACCGAAAGGGTGAAGGAGCCGTCAAATTGGAGCTGATAGCTGTCAAAGTGGAGTGAAAACAGTCTAAGTAATAAGTAAAAATAAAATTTTACGACACGCATCGCTGTGCTCCTAACATAGAGTAGGAACACCAGCTTACCAGATTGAATTCGTGTAATGTCATCTAATGTCAGTTTTGAAATATGTGTGAAATTCTTCATTAAAGATTGATTCTGGCTGTCTGTTTTCACAAAAGCTAAGAATGTTTATACATTATTTTACTTTCTTTTAAAATAATGGTGGCATAAATTACACCAACCTCAAAATAAGTGGAGTCTTAATTAAGAGATCGTTTCATCCATGTCAAATACAAACGGAGAAAATCAAAATCAGCACATTTACTTAATGAGGATCCCAACTCAACATTCCGAATGCCTTGAAATATTGTAAAAGGCATAATAAACAGAGCGCGTAAAGGAATTTCTAGACCGTACACAACTTGGTTTCCGAACTGTTGATTTCTAATGCGGATAATGAGTCCGGGAAAAGGTTGGATAGCGAATTTACACTGGAACACTGAAGGCCAATTTAAATGAAACAGAATAATTTGTAATCAATCTCAACGGTGCAGTTAAACTTTAACTTTAAGAAATAACGTTATCCAATATAGAAAGATACATGCAGCACACAAAAAAAAACATGTAGAAACGTTCCGTTCTCTATAGAAAGGCGAGCCAGTCTATAGCTAGTAATTCGGTAAATAAAAAAATAAATTTTCTATTTAGACTTAAAAGTTGGATATATCGGATGATCATTTGCAATAAAGTATCGAAACAAAACATCAGTCTAATCACAACTACAGCAAATTGCAACACTGAACACATATGGACCTATTCTCTATTATAAGATTCACTACTCCATTTTTAGGTGAACGCACATCAAAAAGTATTTTAAACAATAATGCTACATGAACACAGTTAATAGAGAAAATCTATTAAAATAATGATGATGACAGAATAAAAACAACATGCATTGAAGTATTTGAATAGGTTAATACGATTTGATCTGTTTACATTCCATAAAGAAATAAAAGGATACAAACAAAACGTGACTTGGAAATATACCCATCAAAGAATCAAGATTCAATGATAGCCATGTTTAGAAACAAAAAATATACATCGATACAACAGCGGCTTTCACCGCAGCATCCAATCAACCAATTATAAAACTTCACAAAGAGGATTTAGCCCATTAGCTCATTGAAGGAAATTAACAATTGTGTCCAAATAAAGCTGTTGAGTAATTTTGTCATGTCAGTTATCGTTTGTCTTGCGTTGTTA
This sequence comes from Miltochrista miniata, assembly GCA_933228765.1. Lineage (NCBI taxonomy): Eukaryota > Metazoa > Arthropoda > Insecta > Lepidoptera > Erebidae > Miltochrista > Miltochrista miniata. The sequence continues at coordinate 38,757,212 of OW121752.1, forward strand.
AGAGGACGGGTTGATTGACTTATTTATTGAACGTTGGACTAAATGATTGGGAATTTGCTTAAATGAAATTTAAATAGAATACTAGTTTAGTTACAACAATTTTGTTTAACGATGGTGCCAGGGGGTTTTCCACCGTCCTTTTTAGGATTCCGTTTCCACAGGGTAAAAACGGGACCCTATTACTAAGACTTCGTCCGTCTGTTTGTCCGTCACGAGGCTGTATCACATGAACCGTAATAGTTCGAGAGCTGAAATTTTCATAGCTTATGTATGTCTGCTGCCGCTATAACAACAAATACTGACCAGAACAATTTTTTTAGCCGTTTTTTGGCACGGAATGCTCTGTGCGAATCTGACTGGCACTTGGCCGGTTTTTTGGGATCTAACTTTTCATCCTGCAAGTATATCATTGACTAACAGACAAGCTCATCGCAAAGAAAAGATATAATACATATTATATACTCGAAACGAAATCTCATTGAAATCCTTCTGGTCAGTGTGTATGGCAGTTCACTGCTGGACGACCTCTCCCAATTTACGCCACAACACATGGTCCTGCGCCTTCCTCATTCAGTGCCAGACGGTTACATATTTCAAGACAGCGATCCAAATAAAAAATAGAAATATGTAACCGTCTTACCAAACGGTAAGACCAACTACCTCCTCACAATCATTCGTTGTTGTTTATTACGGGCCATATTAATATTTTAACTTATGCTATAGCTATGCTATTAGTAATATACTTTTTTATTACTATATTATTAGTTAGATACGTTAACTAGAGTGACAATTACGACCGCTAGTTGCAGTCACCAATAACATTGCGGTGGATAAACCAAGTTGAAAGCCTCAATAACCAAATGGTTATTGTGGGCGTGTAGAATACTTCTACCTAACGCATCAGGGATATATAGGCGTAAGTATATATATAAAGAACTTTTTAAGAAGCACAGCAGTATAAAATAGTTGATATATTCAAGGTGCCACAGTTGCTCTTTGATCGTGACCTGAAACCGAACGGTCCTGGATTTTGTTTATAATAAAAAAGCTAAATCAAATAAACTGTTAACTTACCTATATTAATCTGTAGTGTGCGTATTAAAAGGCCATTACCTCTTTTTGAGGGAAAAGAAATAGGCACTGAAATATATTACCCAAATAGTTTATTAGTTTACCTGTCAGCGTTAAAAGAAATATAGTTCCTCGCAGCGATATGACAGTAGTTTTAAAATAAAGCTCTTTCATTTTTTTAGGAAATGCGAACTGTGAAGAAATTTAACTGCATTACCTAGTGATAATAGTATTTTTTACTTTATATGTTGTTTGAACGTGGAAAATAAACATTAGTATTCACCTTTTGATAGTGATGCCCGTAGTCTAAAGTGGTTCATAATATTCTGCAAATTAGGTATACTCTAAACATCTTTAGACAATAGAAGAAAAACATATTTTGTTCAAGAATTTTTAAGTTTACAAATGACATTAGAATTTCTACTATTTTATAAAAAAAATGTCACGGAATCATAAAATAAGAAATAACAGAAAAGTTTCTAATAAATACAACTTCTTCGACATTAAAATAAACTACAAAATCGACCCCAACAAACAGCGAGTTGTAAGTTTTGTCGCGACTTGCTCAAGTCATTAAACTGTTAAATCGTCAACTCGCTCTCATTGTGAAAACTTTGAGACTAACTACACCGGAACACTGTCAGCTGTAACTTAACGAAGGAAACTTTGCCCTGATAAGTGGGTCGTTACTTGTTATGAATCGTCTGACATAAAGGTACTCGTATTATCGATTTCCAGAACTGCCTTCGCCACAATGCGACATAAAGAAAGATATTTTACAATTTTCGTTGACTTTTGAAATGTTTAATTTATGATCCGTTGAGTTTTTTAGAATAAACATCTTTTCACACATAGTTACACACAAAATTACAGCTATTCCTGTACTTATACATACGATTACAGTCTTATGTACACGAATAGCTGTTATTAGACAATTTTAACAGACGGCACCGCGAATGTCCTCTGACCTCCCAACTTCTTTGCGGTTAGCTATGCCATATTCTCGTCTGTCATACAGAAGCTGGTTCTTTTAGATCTTGGTTAATCCCTAAACTTTGCTACTGTCAGTTTTCATATAGTTGACAGAGGAGTAAAGAGAGCCTGCTAGGATGAAGTGGTGCATCTTAATGCTCTAATCTACTTCGAGTACAATCTTTATTTCACAATACTATTGTACAATCGTTTCGTCGAAAATCAAGCATATTTAAAACGGAACAATGTATATTTTTATTTATTATTCCCCTATAAAATTATGCTATGATTATACGAGAATAAATACTTATTATCCGGGGAATTCCCGTTAACATTCCCAGACTAAACAACGTCAGATACAAACAGACATAATCTACTTCGTTATTCAAGAAATCCTGCAGTTTAGACAATGCTGGTTTGTTATACAGTTTGTTAAGGAAAGGCGCCAAGGGAGGCATGTTAATCTGACAAGCAACAACACTGCTTTGCGGCCATTGGCTGACTTAACGGCCCCTGTCACTCCGCCAACTAACTTTCAATTAGGCCCTACCTCCGTATTGGAACCGCAACAATTCAATCACAAACGTGATACTCGTAATTTGCACTTTACATTGCTTGGTTAGATATAAATTCGCAATGTAGGCGTAATTAAACTAGGTAATGGATAGAATAGATTTGAATGTTAAGTATTAGTAGTTATTATCAAGTATAATTTTATTGAGGTTATTCTTGACAATTAGACAAAACAGAATTGGCAAATGGCTTCAGTTCTATGTAATGTGTAGGTGTATTATGACAGCTTATGAAGAATAGAGAAATCCAGTTCATTAGAAACTTGCACTATTACCATAAATATTTTGTTTGATTTTCGTGCTCACACAGAAAAGGGCCATGAAATAATAAATGACCCCGTTTTTTTTTTTTTTTTTTTTATACTACTTAAGTGACAGACAAGCTTACGGCCCACCGGAAGGTTGGTAACCGTAGCCTATAGACGTTTGCAACACCAGAGGCGCTACACACGCGCTGCCGACCCGGGCGCAGGTTGTGACGACCCACAGTTGAAATTTTTCAAGCCGCCCATAAGGCCTTCAACTTGGCTTAACGACTGTCATTTTACTGACAACCGGGACCAACGGCTTATCGTGCCTTCCAAAGCACGGAATCGCTCGTAAATAAATGTCACAAAGTGGTCCACGTGGTGGTCACCCATCCATATCCGGCCATAGTAAACTGTTGCTTACTGCAGTGATCGTTTACAGAATACTGAGTCCGCGGGGCCACGAGCGCTTCAAAATGCATATAAATGTTTAGAAATTTGTATTCCAAGTAATTTATAAAAAAATAAAGGAAATCAAAACTGTGATGGATACAGCAAACACTATCAAAATGTCATTTTAAACATTTTTCGATCTTCAATCACCATTCTAAGAAAGTAATCACTTCCGACCGCATTGAGTGGAGATCAAATAATCGCCTTTGACCAGAATCAATATTTGACTTCAAAATGGTACGTTTGTAAAGGACGATGAGGCATCGATGTGATTTGAATAAACATAGGTCCCGTTACCGGGAATGTCCGATTCCCATCAATAGAATTTGAATTTCAGTACATGATTTGGTTTCTGATGTTCCAACTTCGTCTAGATTTGAATTGCTAAATGAGTGCAAATTAGATCTGTTTGTCTTGTTAGTTCTTTCAAACAGAAAGCGTCAGCTGCTTAGCCTAGACGAGTTTGCTTGCTTGAACGAGTCGTGAAAGTTTGAAGATTAAGCGACATTGATTCTATCATCTGCTTCTGCACGGCAAATAGGTTGGCCACTTACTATGTGGGATTCAAGGCTACTGGCATAGTGTGGTGTCATGTCATCTCCGCTTACTATTGGTGTGATTATTGTTGTGCTGGTACTGCTTATTATTGCCTGAGGACGGTGAGAGCGGGATCACATCCGAAACCCCCCAAAGACGCGGGATAGCACCCGAACCACCCCCTGGGCGAGGCCGCAGTGGCGGCCGTGGGTCTGTTGGGAGTCCTGGGACATCCTTCCGAGGGCTTACCCGGAGCTCTCAACCATAGGCTGTTGGGCGTTACGTGAGGTTTATTAGTCGGTAGGAGTCCGGCATAACATCCATGAGGATTTTCCCTCACGTTAAAGAAAAAAAAACTGCTTATTATTTGAAGAATTCTGTGTGTAGTTAGTATTATATTCTATTTGAAGCTAATGTCTTAACGTCTATTGTCTTTCATTATTTTTTTACTTATAAATCTGTGAAAGAAAAGACAAGTGACGTAATGATGGAATCTTTACTTGACATTTTTGCTGTATGAAAATTAGCAGTATATATTGACAAGGAAGAGACATCTCATGTCGTGTATGCAAGAGTAATAAAAATTATCTGCGTCTCGTACGTCTATCATGCCATAAATCAAAAGGCAATAATCGTTATGATGCCAATTTATATATAGACAGAAGGCATAATTAGCTGAGACGTTAGACAACAACGTTTAAGTATGAATAATGGGTACTGATATTAACACCTCCTATTGAGCTATGTACACGCATTTATAATACTGAGTAGCAAGTGTCGAGCATAAAATAACATGTATTGATATTATGCTGCAAGGATATTATTTTTTTAATTTTAAACTGTACCAAAGAATTAAAACGGGACCCTATTCATGAAACTTTGCTGTCCGTCTGTCTGTCTGTTCATCACAAAGCTGTACTCGGGGACTGTGATAGCTAGAGAGCTGAAAATTTTACAGATGATGTATTTTTTGTCGCTCTAACAACAAATAGTAATATCAGACATTAAGGCTCCGGTTCCGATACAACAAACTTTTTTGTTTTCTGTTTTTCGATATGAAACCATCTGTGTGTGAGTCCGACTCGCACTTGGCCGGTTTTTTATCTTCTTTAAAATAACATAGGTAGGTGAGCAATATTATAATAGTATGTAACAAAATGACTACCTCTGTGGCGCAGTCGGTAGTGATACCGCCTGCGGCGCTGGAGGTCGTGGGTTCGATTCCCCCCGACAAATATTTGTGTGACCCATAAAATGTTTGTCTCAAGAGTCTGGATGTTTCTATGTATCATATGTATGTATTTAAAAATATATAAGTATTAATATCCGTGGTCTAATACCCATAACACAAGCAGGTTATTCCTAGCTTACTTTGGGATCAGATAGCGTTGTGTGAAATGTCTGTGAATATTTATTTATTTATTTAATATTAGCAACTGGAGAGTCATTAACATATCTATCTTGTCTCCACGCCTGCTTTAACTGACGCAATGTGACGGCATCAGATTGATTATGCAGATTCATAAAATCATCTCAGTAAATTCAGTTCCTTATAATATTTATGCAAAGGGTGACTAACTGGAGCAACAAATTTATTCAAGAGTTACGTTTAATAAAAACAATGGACTTTCTGAATATATTTTATTGCTAAAAAATAAAGGTTCAGGGTCTTGCTGGTTACAACTGTCATGACAGTAAAACAGTATCTGATCATTTTACCATTTATTATCACGTACTTTTCTAATATACTAGCTGACCCGCGCAACTTCGTTTCCGTGATAAATGAAGAACCGCTCGACCGGTTTTGTGCAAACTTCACATAAACCATCTACTAAATAGTCCAAACAAAGCCTAAACAATTGGTTTGGATACGTGAGCCCGTTCTTGAGTTATAAAATTACGAAAAGTGGCATTGATTTTTAACCGACTTCAAAAAAGGAGGAGGTTCTCAATTCGTACGCTATGCTTTTTTTTTTTTGTATGTATGTTACGCGATAGCAGCGCCAACTATGAATGGATTTTGAATTTTTTTTTGTTTTAAAGAGGTTACTTCTGAGGTGGTCCCATATCCAGGGTATCAGGATCTGATGCTGGGATCCAGGAGAAATCGGGGGCAACCACCGAAAATTGTAGGGACAACTAGTGCGTTTGTTAATTTTTTGATTAAGTGCTTTAATGTACTAAAATTTAATGAAGGTCTGGACTCGATCTGATGATGGAACCGAAAGACAGTCGAGGGAATTCTTTAACGATTTACAGCAGCTATCTTGTGTTTCGGCTTGATTGGTTTGTGTTTATGAGAACTTTACACCTAGATAGATATACCTACTTTTCGGTCCACCCGTCACTTAAAATAAAAAAATAAAAATTTTAAATAAAAAAATAGAACCAACTTCATACAAATATTTAAATATAAAATTTACCTAGCACATAGGTAGTAATATGTATTTTGATTTATCAGATTTTATTCAATATAATATTGAAGTTGGTGCCATTAATAATACCTACCTAAACCTATGGGTTTACTTGGCGCCGACTTCAATATGATATTGAATAAAATCTGATAAATCAAAATACATATTACAACCTATTTGCCAGGTAAATTTTATATTTAAAGATTTGTATGAAGTCGGTTCTATTTTTTTATTTAAATTTTTTTATATACACTCGAGAGCAATGAATCCGGGTCACTTAAAGAATCCTAAAAATCTCGGAAACTAAAAATGCTAGGTTAATGCAATAAATTGTATTTAATAGACAATGTAATACTCCTTAAATGAAGGTATTAAAACTTCTTAGTTATTTTAAAGTTATATCATAAAAAAATCAAATTTGAAAAAGGGCCACTTTCGAAGATGGAACTACGAAATTACAGCATTTGGTGTTGCTTTTGTTTGTAATCTGTCATTTATGTGGGTACATAAACCATGTTGATAGTGCTCTATATTCATTAATCAAGCTGAAATTATGTCGCTTACGCCTGAAGAATGCACCAGAATACTTACAATGCTGGAAACCGGCCGGAGTCAGCGCGATACAGCCAGGACTGTCGGTGTGTCGCTGTCAACAGTACAAAGAGTTCTCCGACGTTACGAAGAAACTGGTTCTAACCTACGCAGACCAGGAACGGGCAGAACCAGGTGTACCACAGCACGAGAAGACCGATACTTGGTGAACACCATGCTTCGAAATCGCTTTCTCACAGGAACTGAACTCACCAATCAGTTTCGACGCCTCGGAGGAAGTAACCCAAGTGCATGGACAGTAAGACGTCGGCTTGCTGAATCTAACTTAAAACCCCTTAGACCTGCAAACGGCCCTAAACTGGAGCGTGGGCATCGTATTTCGAGACTAAGGTATGCCCAGAGCCACGTAAATTGGAGTATTGAAGATTGGTCAAAAGTTATGTTCTCCGACGAATCAAAATTTATGCTCTACAAGCACGATGGAAGACACAGAGTGTATCGAAGACCAGGGGAAAGATTCAAGCAAGCATGCATCGAAGAAAAAGTAGCCTACGGTGGTGGGTCTGTACTTGTGTGGGCCGGAATTTCTTCTGAAAGTCGCACAGAGCTGGTGATCATAGAAAACGGCTCTTTAACTAGCGTAAGATATGTGGAAGAAATCCTCAATGATCACGTTGGTCCATTTATGGTCAATTTAGGTGAGGATGCTATATTTATGCATGACAATGCCCGACCTCATACAGGTAGGATTGTGAATGACTACCTTCAAGAGATGAACATTACTCGTATGGAGTGGCCAGCGCGCAGCCCGGATATCAACCCGATCGAGCATGCTTGGGACGAGCTAGGCAGATGCGTAAAACAACGAAACCCTCCCCCAATCACGCTTCGTGAGCTCAAAATTGCTCTCACAGAGGAATGGGAGAATATTCCCCAAAATCGTATAAGGAACTTGGTGTACAGCATGCCAAACCGCGTAAACGCAGTAATGGAAGCACGAGGAGGCAATACGAAGTATTAAAATTCAAGAAAATCGTAATAAAGTTCAAAAATTTCATGTTTCCTATTTTTGTTTTAAGGAGAGATCAGCAGTTTTTTCTTTATGTAATTTTGTGTTAATAAAATGTATGGTGACTCATATTTTTTTTACTTTCATTTAAGGAGTATTACATTGTCTATTAAATACAATTTATTGCATTAACCTATCATTTTTAGTTTCCGAGATTTTTAACATTCTTTAAGTGACCCGGATTCATTGCTCTCGAGTATAGATAAGGTATTAGAAAAGTAAGTGATAAAAATGATAAAATATTTACAATAAGCCCAGTGTTGCACGATGCAACTATAAAGCCACCATTCACGTCAAATGACCAAGCATTAATTGCAAATTCATACGATAAGAATAAACAACTGTTCGTTTGACACTTTCTTGTGATAGCAATGCCAAATGTCAAATGTTTATAGATAAAGGTGCAATACATTGGTCTGTACAGTACCATATCAGCAATAATGCATTAACATTAAGCAACGTCAGATGATAAGCGAGTGAAATGTTATACAAATTTAGTGTCATTCAAAAACATGTTAGATCTATCTATAAGTACTTTTGAATAAAGAAAAAACCGGCCAAGTGCGAGTTGGACTCGCGCACAGAGGGTTCAGTACCCAATACGGCAAAAATCACATTTGTTGTTTGGGAGTCCAACTTTATCCCCCCTTCTTTAATATTAGTTTTAGTTGTCATAGCGGCAACAGAAATACATCATCTGTGAAAATTTCAGCTCTCTAGCTAACATGGTTTCTGAGATACAGCCTCGTGACGGACAGATAGACAGACAGCGAAGTCTCATGAATAGGGTTCCGTTTTTACGTTTTGGGTACGGAAACCTAAAAATCAACGGCAGATTGTCACAGTATCTCTGTGGCGCAGTCGGTAGTGATACCGCCTGCGGCGCTGGAGGTCGTGGGTTCGATTCCCACCGGAGACAAATATTTGTGTGACCCATAAATGTTTGTCTCAAGAATCTGGGTGTTTCTATGTATAATATGTATGTATTTAAAAGTATATAAGTATTAATATCCGTGGTCTGATACCCATAACTACATACAACACAACACAAGCAAGTTATTCCTTGCTTACTTTGGGATCAGATAGCGTTGTGTGAGATGTCCGTGAATATTAAAAAACAAAAAGTATTATATTAAAAACAGTATGCTTTAAAACGACAATTGAATAGGTAATCCCAAGACCAGTATAGATCAGTAAGGTCGTATCCTTTTCTACCACCTTAGTAGTATAAAAAGCACAAAACTGTATACTACGGACCCAATTGAATAGTTTCTTTTTGGAATCAATTTGCTCTCGCACAGTTATTTAGAGTTTAAATAGATTTATTCCTTTTTCCAATGGGACTGTTTAATAATATAGTTTAAACGCAGGGTGAAAGTAATATGTCTGTCTGTGTCCCACAGGGAATATTTGAGATGGATTACCTTACTTCTTTTGCAACGTATATAACATACTTTAAAAGTTATTGAAAGGTACTGCGATTTATTTTATTATTACCGAGAATACATAATATTTTTTTTAATACTGAATTCCTTTACAGGAAACCTATTTTGATTAGAATCAAGTTCCTTAACAGAGAGAAGTAAACTGTGAATTAGAAAACTAATTTTTAGACATCAATAAGTTAAAAAACTAGATTTTTAAGTAAAATTTAAATTTCATTTCTATTTTGGATATTACTCATTCATTTCAGTATGGTTTTAGTAATTTACAAACGAGAACCCATTAAGTCATGCCTCGAAACATTTCAAAGTTATTTAGTTTCTGGGAATGGTCTCTTGTGCATTATCGTTATAAATCCATGTTCGAAAATGTGTATTCCTATTATCACCACTTTAATTTGAGCTTCCTCTATCAACATTACTTAAACATTTGCAGGTTTTAGTCAACGGTCGTAAGCTCCTACAACATTGGTTATGGTGACCGTTTCAATAGTTTTATATATTGTTAGATTGTTGTGCATAGTTATTTCTCTCACGTAGGTATATCGGAAAGGGCATCGAACTTTTATTGTTAGTAGTATTGATATGGCAGTCTTCATACTACTTAGAGCTATTTACATGATCTCATTTGCAAGTATGTTACTTGACTCATGAGTGAATCATGTAGTTCACAAGGCTTTTTTGTATTATATTGTGAAACTAGCTGACCCTCGCAACTTCGTTTACGTCACATAATGTGCACGAAAGGAGAGGTAATTCTTCATCAGACTCGTCAAGCACCGTGTGAAACGGCCCTGTTTGCTTAATCATAAAAGAGCTTAAAGATTAAGGCTATTCTAAAACAATTCAGTCCACGCCTTCGGCGCGGACTAATTATCTTACAACAGCCTTAATAATTAAGCTCTTTTATGAATAAGCCAACACGCCCGTTTAGATTTACCCTCTCATTCAAAGGAACCCTTGAATTCTAGGTTTGGCGAAAGTTGAGATGCCTCTAATTTCTGAACTACAAACCCTTCAATCTTGAAACTTGGGTCGAAAAATCATTAAAGTATTCCCTTTCCAATATTAAAAAAATATTTGAAATCGCATCACGCGTTGAGAAATAACAACAGAAAAACCATTTTATCTTTCATTCCCTCTCTCGCAGGAACCGCGCAAAACTTCGGGATCAAAAGTATCCTAGAACCTTCCTCGGACTATAAGCTCGGAATGAACCAAGTACCATTTAAACCGGTTCAGTAGTTTCGGCGTGATACTTATTCGGGATACAGACAGACAGACAGACAGACAGACATGAAAAGTTTAAATTACATTTTCGGCTTCAGTATCGATTAGAGAACGCCCCCCAATTAAAATTTTCAAAATATCTTCCATGTACAGACTCTCGACCCTCTACAGTTTTATTATAAGTATAGAAGAATTCTGTTCCTCCTTGCTTAAACGATGTATTATTTAAAGACTGCAGTTTGTAGTTCTAAATGCCATTTATTTTATCTTCAGAGTAACTACTACTATGTTCAACGACATTCCGTGAAATCAATATTATTCTCAGGTTTTAGATTAGCTATCTACAGTGTAGAGATTTTAGCTGACTATAATTGGCTTATTAGTTATACTCCGTTGAAATCTACCTGTCAATTAAAATTCACCTGAATGCCAACCATTAAATCAAACTGAAGTTAACTATAATTATTTGCTGCGCTTCTGAGTGCCATTAGCAATATAACATTTATAGATACCGCAATTTGAAAGATTAGTCTTTAATCAAAATCATCGTTTTCACTATCAACTAAATTATTGGCAGTGGATCTCAAGTTGTCAGTCTGATGATGTGTTTCTTCACGCTGAGCTGGGAGAATCGTGGGTAGACATGCCCAAGAAACACATGCCCTTTTTTTAAACTGAGGAAAATCCTACAGGAATGTCGGATGCTATGACGGACTCCTACCGACTAAAAATAAAAACTACACGTATCCTATCTAGAAACCTACGGTTGGAAGCCCCGGTTAAGCCCACGGAAGGATGTCCCCAGGACTCCTAACAGACATACAGCTACCACAGCGGCCTCACCTTTTTAGGGTGCTATCCCGCGTCTATGGGGGTTGTTCGGGTGTAAAACACATGTTCTGGCAGCATAGAACAACACCATTTATGGTTTTTATCGAGAGGAGAAACGCCATACTAAGACTTTCCACTCCACTTAGATGACAAAGTTATGCAAAACAAAGTCGTAGCACCTTCCAATTCCGTCATTTTTTTAGTTTTGACCATAAATAATAATTATAAGCTTTTGAATGTGCATTTCTAGACAAGTAAAGCGCATATTGGCAATACAAGTAACAACTTAGATTGTAAATTAGATTCCGCAAAATACAATTTACTAATAAACATCATAGAAAGCGGCATCTATGAATAGTCTATTCATTCAATGAATGCGATCATTAATAATCTTTTCTGTTTCAATAGGTTCAGTTCTCGTACGTCCATTTGTTAATATGACATGCCTGAAATTAGTAACTTGAATGTTTTGATTTATTATATAGATTTTGCTTTAATTGGCGGTTTTTCAATTGAATTTGATCATAAAGGCGATAAACCATGACTGCCTATACGTACAGTTGCACAGCTCAAAGCAGTGAATAGATTTGGCTCAAATGTAAAGATGGTCACTACTCCTTTACGTAAGCATAATCTGAAAAACCTTTCATAACGGGAGTTCAATGTAGTTAAATGTATGGTAGGAGTTATCGCTCTAGTTTAAGCGTCAATTACAATCCAAAATATACCAAAACTAAATAATCATTACAAAACTTCAATAATAGCACAAAAGATCAGATTCAATATATCCGTATCTACGGTATCTTTCCGCAGCGCACATATGGGTCGATGTAGTAACAAATTAACACATACACCATCGCCCTTCGCTCACAATGGCTCATTGTTCTAACTATGGTAATTTGTTTATTCAGCGCTCGAACTTTCGGGGTCGTAAAATGGAGATCACGAATTAGAGCAGGAACTCAAAGGCATCAAAGGTATTGTTTTTTGCCGTCTAGTTTTTGCAGAATGAGCCAATAGAATCAATTACTTCTTTACGAGGTTTGTGTTCTTAGATAACGTTTATTTTACTGATGCTATGGCTTTGTTTGTGACTCGGCTACGTTTATTTAGCTAAGTCTGAATGATTTGCTATAATCTGATAGAAACTTTAGTATAGAAACACTTATTCTTGTTAATGAGGTGACGATCTAGAAAGTGAATTATGATTAGAAAGGTACGGCTGACTCCAGAGCAGATGTTCTAGCGAAACTATTAGGTGGTGATTAACAGGGTGATCATTGTATTTCATTATTAAAAGTTTTAAATATCACAAGTCATGATGAAAATAATACATTTAAACCTTTATTAATGACTGAAAATACAACAACGACAGTAAAATTGGATCGATAGCTCGTTAGCGACGTTTAACAACTAATTCTTCTAAACTTTCCCGGGCGGAGTATTGAGCCATTCGTTAGAAGTTCTCCACAACGCAACGGTTAATTGTCAGAATTCTAAACTCTCCACTAATGAACGGAGGAAATTTTATCTTAATTATTATAAATTTATTAGTCTTTAATCAAAATCATCGTTTTCACTATCAACTAAATTATTGGCAGTGGATCTCAAGTTGTCAGTCTGATGATGTGTTTCTTCACGCTGAGCTGGGAGAATCGTGGGTAGACATGCCCAAGAAACACATGCCCTTTTTTTAAACTGAGGAAAATCCTACAGGAATGTCGGATGCTATGACGGACTCCTACCGACTAAAAATAAAAACTACACGTATCCTATCTAGAAACCTACGGTTGGAAGCCCCGGTTAAGCCCACGGAAGGATGTCCCCAGGACTCCTAACAGACATACAGCTACCACAGCGGCCTCACCTTTTTAGGGTGCTATCCCGCGTCTATGGGGGTTGTTCGGGTGTAAAACACATGTTCTGGCAGCATAGAACAACACCATTTATGGTTTTTATCGAGAGGAGAAACGCCATACTAAGACTTTCCACTCCACTTAGATGACAAAGTTATGCAAAACAAAGTCGTAGCACCTTCCAATTCCGTCATTTTTTTAGTTTTGACCATAAATAATAATTATAAGCTTTTGAATGTGCATTTCTAGACAAGTAAAGCGCATATTGGCAATACAAGTAACAACTTAGATTGTAAATTAGATTCCGCAAAATACAATTTACTAATAAACATCATAGAAAGCGGCATCTATGAATAGTCTATTCATTCAATGAATGCGATCATTAATAATCTTTTCTGTTTCAATAGGTTCAGTTCTCGTACGTCCATTTGTTAATATGACATGCCTGAAATTAGTAACTTGAATGTTTTGATTTATTATATAGATTTTGCTTTAATTGGCGGTTTTTCAATTGAATTTGATCATAAAGGCGATAAACCATGACTGCCTATACGTACAGTTGCACAGCTCAAAGCAGTGAATAGATTTGGCTCAAATGTAAAGATGGTCACTACTCCTTTACGTAAGCATAATCTGAAAAACCTTTCATAACGGGAGTTCAATGTAGTTAAATGTATGGTAGGAGTTATCGCTCTAGTTTAAGCGTCAATTACAATCCAAAATATACCAAAACTAAATAATCATTACAAAACTTCAATAATAGCACAAAAGATCAGATTCAATATATCCGTATCTACGGTATCTTTCCGCAGCGCACATATGGGTCGATGTAGTAACAAATTAACACATACACCATCGCCCTTCGCTCACAATGGCTCATTGTTCTAACTATGGTAATTTGTTTATTCAGCGCTCGAACTTTCGGGGTCGTAAAATGGAGATCACGAATTAGAGCAGGGACTCAAAGGCATCAAAGGTATTGTTTTTTGCCGTCTAGTTTTTGCAGAATGAGCCAATAGAATCAATTACTTCTTTACGAGGTTTGTGTTCTTAGATAACGTTTATTTTACTGATGCTATGGCTTTGTTTGTGACTCGGCTACGTTTATTTAGCTAAGTCTGAATGATTTGCTATAATCTGATAGAAACTTTAGTATAGAAACACTTATTCTTGTTAATGAGGTGACGATCTAGAAAGTGAATTATGATTAGAAAGGTACGGCTGACTCCAGAGCAGATGTTCTAGCGAAACTATTAGGTGGTGATTAACAGGGTGATCATTGTATTTCATTATTAAAAGTTTTAAATATCACAAGTCATGATGAAAATAATACATTTAAACCTTTATTAATGACTGAAAATACAACAACGACAGTAAAATTGGATCGATAGCTCGTTAGCGACGTTTAACAACTAATTCTTCTAAACTTTCCCGGGCGGAGTATTGAGCCATTCGTTAGAAGTTCTCCACAACGCAACGGTTAATTGTCAGAATTCTAAACTCTCCACTAATGAACGGAGGAAATTAATTTTAACTTATTCAGAGTTATCAAAGTGGTTGGAATGAGACGTTTCGTAGCTAATTTGGAAACATTCTATGACAGAAGTATCAATTTCGCTGCTGAGGCAATTGTTAATAATAGAAATCAAGTTTTTGCGTCGTTCTGTATGCACAAAAAAAGTATGGTACATTTTTTTGGAACGCATGCAAATACTTTAACAACACACCTGTTTTTGAACGAGTGAAAATGCTCATGGATACTATCCCGGACAATCTGCTCACAGCCCGAAGTCCCACGTCTTCAGAAGAGTATAATACCCAGGGCACCCGACACATTACAACGCACCTTACCCAAGGTTATCAACCTAGCCTATGTGGACTTTCGCAACTTCAGAGGTGCTGTAACTTAATTCTAGCTCTAGCCGAATCGAATATCACAAAAAAATTTTAAATAAAAAATAGAACCGACTTCATACAAATCCTTAAAAATAAAATTTACTTAGCACAAAGTAATATGTATTTTGATTTACCAGATTTTATTCAATATAATATTGAAGTCGGCGCCAAGTAAACCCATAGGTTTAGGTAGGTATTATTAATGGCACCAACTTCAATATTATATTGAATAAAATCTGGTAAATCAAAATACATATTACTTTGTGCTAAGTAAATTTTATTTTTAAGGATTTGTATGAAGTCGGTTCTATTTTTTATTTAAATTTTTTTATTTTATTATTTTAAGTGACGACCGGACCGAAAAGCATATCTATCTAGGTGTAAAGTTCTCATTAACACAAATCAATCAAGCCGAAACACAAGGTAACTGCTGTAAATCGTTAAGGAATTCCCTCGAATGTCTTTCGGTTCCATTATCAGATCGACTCCAGACCTTCAGTAAATTGTAGTACATTAAAGCACTTCATCAAAAAGTTAACAAACACGCTAGTTGTCCCTACAATTTTCGGAGGTTGCCCTCGATTTCTCCTGGATCCCAGCATCAGATCCTGATACCCTGGATATGGGACCACCTCAGAAGTAGCCTCTTTCAATCGAAAAAAAAATTTTCAAAATCCATCCATAATTGGCGCCGCTATCGCGTAACATACATACAAAAAAAAAACATAGCGTACGAATTGAGAACCTCCTCCTTTTTTTGAAGTCGGTTAAAAAATAGAACTTCTTACTTGTAAATCACCTCCATAGCATAATACTCGGTCTATCCACACCTTAGTTCAAGATATATTAGCTAGTAAGCCGTGTTAGATGTTCACCTCAATATTTCAAATAGATAGTATTTGAACTTGCGACCTTTTGATCGTCAGTCAACGCCTTTCCGTTGGGCTATTGTCTCTTCACTTTCGAATCGTAGATAGCCATCTCATGTTGACATACCATTGTTGCTTGCTATCTTTGTCTCAAAATAATGGAGTTAGAGAGCTTAAATGTTTTATTAGCCTTCTGGTCTGTTGATAGCATTCAGAAAACTCAGATAGATTGCAACTAATCCAGTTAGATTTGGTGAAACTGCCGACCAACGAGAAACTATGGAAATACCAAGAGATTTACGCCAGAATAGCTAAACTTTAAAGTCTTTTATACCTCTAAGATGGAATACTAACGTCATAGGTCATTATAGACAAAAGACGTTTGCAGCGTGCAGATGTCAACACCCATATTGTAGCAGTTTAAGAAAACCGGAAAATGGTAATAGAATGCAGCAAATTATTGGAATATTCTTTTTATCTTGAAGTAGTACTATGTCTACATACCTATGTGGTGTGTAGGTGTAGTACCTACTTTATGTATATTAAGCGTTTGAACCATTTCATTGCTATCAGCAGGTATGTTCATTTCTGAAATAAACCAGGCGAATGTGCTTGACCTGCGGTTACGCGATATAACCAAGTAGTTCTGCGTCCTAATAATTTTATTATACGAGACGTTTATCAGTCTGGTTGGTTAAGATTTATGACTGTCGTAAATTTTATAACGCCTCGATATTTACCTAAATACTATTTTGACCTAGTAGGTACGTTCTGTCGTAACATTGTGCCATGTTTATAGGTTTTATGGAAACTTTATGTAAATTAAATCGTGATTCGGAATAACCTAAAACCCTTACATACTTGTAGGCTTATTGGATTTTGTATACTATTGTGACATACTAGTATACGGAATCACCTGAACTTTACTCCTGGGGCCGACATATAAAGCGATAGGCTGTGTACTGTAACACATTATTGGCAACTGGAACCAACCGCTTACCTTGTCTTTCGAAGTAGGGAAGCAACCATTGACCATGACCAACCAAAGCGTAAGGTACTTAAAGCTTGGAGCAACTAGATGTTGCAAACAATCATTATAATGTAAGTGACATAACTAATACACCATAATGTGAAAAAGAAAAGTAAGTAAGTAGGTATCACAGGAAGAGTAATATGAAATAGATGTACTGGATGAGAATGAAAGCACAGAGTTCTAATATCAGCAAGAGTTTTTCAAAACTATCGTAAAAGCTATAAACAAAACGCAAACGATAAGTTGCATGCTCATAATTATGTCGAGCCTCTGTTATCAATACCTATTGTTCTATCACCAATATTCGCAACAAAGATATTAATCAATAAAATGATTCTCTATACATTCATGTGCCTACTTAAAATTATGAAGTCAAAGTTTATGAAGTAAAATACTATGTGAGCTTAGAATGTTACTTCAACTATCCATTTTCTGCATGATTGGTAATAAATATAAATTTATAAAGACTACGACGAACAATAATAATATAGTAGCTACGTCACCTGCAGGCGTATGAGTGGACGTCGATACAGCGTAAGCGAAACCTTAACATATTATCACAACAAAACATTCTACCTATATTATGCAAATATAATCTGAAAGTCATTCAGTGATTCTACACACGGTAAATACTTAAACCATAATCGCATACAAACTTCCATACAAAATGAGTTATTAATCTTTAGCATAAATCGCGGGGAACACAATAGCCAATGACTTGTATGTTCACAACAAAACGAGCAATACTATAGATGGTAATTAGTTTATAGGGCATTATTGTTAACGAAGACTGAGGAAATTTCACGAAGAGATGCAACAATTGAATTGAATGTGGGCGTGCTGGACCCCTATCAAAATTCTTTATACTAAGTTCACCTTATTTGCAAGTGTACTTACCTGGTCTTATAAGCAGCAAGTGTCATCTCTTCCTTCTTCTTCGTGTCAATGGCGACAGTAAAACAAAAAATTGCTAATTAAGCTTAGCCCAAAACTTGGCAAGATTGGCAGCACGTTCCGTCGCTTGGTTCAGGTCACCAATTGTGCAGGTGTACGGGCACAACGAGCGATGGCCCATCGACTGCAGGAGCGCACCACGGTCACAGCCTTCGTCTCCCGGGTCCAGTTAACCCCATCTTACTCGGTTCGCCTTACAGCAGCCGACCTGCCACCGCAACCTATTTATGGACTTCCAGGTGGCCCATTTCAGTTCATGCCCGGCTGGTAGGCTCTCAGCAGGCTGGTCTGAGTAGGTCTGATTTATATCTCTCCCAATAATGTTCCAAATAATAAGTCAAATCATAGCTGCTCCTAACGACCAAAATGACCAAGAAAATATGAATGAAAGGAGATTTAGGACCAATTCAACATTTTTGTATTTTTTATTGAACATTTTCAATTTTTTTCTTTATTTTTGGGTTCTTATAAGATTGTATTCTTCTTTAAGTGTCAATAAATTTGTATAGTCTAGTCTCGAATTATGTGGCCGTGCCATATAATTTTTATATTCAGGGCCTTTGATTGTTCTTTTATTTAATTGTATAAGTATAGTCGGCTTTATCAGATTTGTTGATATGTGTTCCGGCACGTACTTTTGTCTATATTCTATGTTATTTTTATTGTAATTGGCTTATGAATGCTTCCAATTACTACGCACTTCAGGTAGTCGGTTGTGATGAAAGGATGGTTTAGAAAATAATGCACTGTAATTATTTAATTAAAGTTCTATAGAGCGCTGTAGTATGAGTTGCTTTTAAATGAATGTCAAGGATTCTCGATTGTGATTGTAGTGATAATAATAATATGTAGATTGTGTATGTACTTATAACCACTTTTCTTTTTTGGTGACAAAGCTAAATATATTTTTTTACATATCAGTGGACTCTTAACTGCCTTGTGCTATTTTAAATACTTTTTAAGCTATTGCATAGCTTCTATCGCGGGCCTTGCGTGGAGACCGAATCCAGAAATTGTGTCACGAAAACGAATCACACTCTCGGCTACCCTTCGGCCACGTTCGTGTATCTCGTCTCGCACTTCATAATTTTTTTGTTTACGTCAATTATGAATTACTCTGCAGTCGTTATATATTATGTCAAATAATCCAAAAATTGATACTTGTACCCAGAATCGATCTTGCGCCTTCTGCGTACCGATACGCTTCTTAACCACTCGACCAAAGTTGAATTAGGAGTGCTGGTCGAATTTTGAGTTCTTAATGTGAAATGACAATTTCGATGCTGTCAATTACATTAGTTGCCGTCAATTTACTTCCTCTAAATAAAAATTCTAATAGGTGTATAGGTCAACAGTGAACTGTACTTGTATAATTTGTGTAAAAAGTGTTTTAAACATGAATAAACAAAGTGCATTTATTAATGAAGAAAGTCACGAAAAATAGTGAAAGAAAATGAGTGAGAGTACTCTATAAACATACATTTTATTATTATTATCACCAATGCAGTATTATTTTTTGTTTTGTTAATTTATATATAATACTGCTATAAAGATAACCAAACCCGGGAGTACGTTCCCATGGGAAGCGGGAAGGAAATTTCACGCTGACGTAGCTGCGAGCGCCATCTATCTCATACCTATGTACTTTAAACGTGTCATAAAAGTCACAACAATACCATACATGCATATTTCAAAGAATGTCTATTATTACCATAAAATTTGTAAAAATAGTTTTAGTAAATAGATAAGAAGAAACCTATTGTTTTATCTTTTAACTAGCTGACCCTCGCAACTTTGTTTACGTCACACAAGGTCTATGAAATTAGAGGTATTTATGAATCATACTCATCAAGTAGCATGTGAATCTGCCCTGTTTGCTTAATCAAAATAAAGCTTAATGGTTAAAGCTATTCCTCAGTATAGAATTTTCCTCAGTATAAACAATTTACATACAAACACCATGTTAGAATTTTATTACATGTATCAATGTAGTAGACGTAACGTGTATAAAATGACATCAATCAAATGTCATCGATATTCTGAAAAAGAAATTAAAAATAGAGTTCACAAACTCTTTTGAAAATACATACTGTACCTACCTTAGAGGATCGTATTGAAGCTATCAGGATAGTTAACAACCATCCATAGAAAAAAGATGGTATAATGCTGAATACCGCAAAAAACATTCGGCGCGGCATAGAATGGGGCCTATACTGATATCCTGTAGGATTTAAATGATGCCGATGTCCTGTGCCTGCTGAAGCACACACACGCCGTCATGCATGTCTGCAGGACAACGTGCAGGACAAAGAGCAGGATGAGGCAGCGAATGGCTGGACTGAAATTAAAATCGACAGACGCAAGAGATGTGGTGGAGGCACTAATTCACGTACCTCGGGAGTGTCGTGTCAGAAACTGATGGGATAGAAGAGTACCCTACATCATTTCGAGTCTCGCCAACGCCAGCACAACCTTTACACAGCTACGCCCCGTAGGCAGTTGCGAAAATGGACACGAAGAGTGAAACTCAAAACAAAGTAAACGTTAAAACTGCACTGCTAACTGCTATACGGATGCGAGACATGGAAGGTCACTAAAGACATTTCGCACCAGCTACCAGCTATAAGTCTTCGTCAAACGCTGCCTCCAATGGATCCTCGGTACATACGGGCCCGAGAACATCACGAACGTAAGACTATTGGAACGCTGCAGTGAGACCGCTATCCACCAACAGATCAAACGTCGGAAGTGTAGCTGCTGCGCTGGATTGAACACACGCTGCAAAGGGACCATGATCACATCATACCAAGGCAAGCCTTACTGAAACTACTGGTAGGGTTTCAAAAACTGTTCGATAGTAAGTAGGTACATTTATTGATAGTGGCTATAGGCTACATAACATAATGCTAAGATTAATAGGAGCGGTGCAGCAATGAGGAATGTTTCGAAAACGGAAAACATTTAATCGTTATAAGAGTATCCGTTGCGCCTCTGCGTAAATGGTTGAAGTTACATAAAAATAATTTATTACAAAATAATTGTTCTTCTTAAAAAGTTCTAAAACAAAATACCTATTAAGCTATTGCATAGCTTCTATCGCGGACCTTGCGTGGAGACCGAATCCAGAAATTGTGTCACGAAAATAAATCAAACTCTCGGCTACCTTCGGCCACGCTCGGCCACGTTTGTGTATCTCGCACTTCATATACCAACGTGTACACGTGAGCGTTTGCATAACGTGTACCTATGTATATGAAGTGAAGTAGGGTGAAGTGGGGTGGATTGAGGTGTGTAGGGTGGGGTGAAGTGAAGTGGGGTGTGGTGAGGTGAATTGGTGTGAGGTGGGTGGGGTGAGGTTGATGGAGTGGAATTTTGGCCTTTTGGACTTTGGCCTTTGGGACTTATGGACTTTTGACCTTTTGGACTTTTGGCCTTTTGGACTTTAGTACTTTTGGACTTTTGTAATTTTGGACTTTTGGCCTTTTGGGCTTTTGGACTTTTGGAATTTGGTTTTTTGGACTTTTGGACTTTTGGACTTTTGGACTTTTGAACGTTTGGACTTTTGGACTTTTGAACTTTTGGACTTTTGGACTTTTGGTCTTTTGGACTTTTGGACTTTTGGACTTTTGGACTTTTGGACTTTTGGGACTTTTGGGACTTCTAGGACTTTTGGGACTTTTGGGACTTTTGGGACTTTTGGGACTTTTGGGACTTTGGGACTCAAACTCAAACTCAAACTCAAAAAAACATTTATTTCGCATAATCCTAATACATAGGCACTTGCGACACGTCAATGAATACAATGCAAATAGTACCACCAGTTCGGAACGCGGCCCGCTTGAGAAGAACTGGCAAGAAACTCAACGGGCTTTTCTTTTTGTGCTCTATTTACAAAAATTTAAACTAAAAATCACAAACTATTGCTTTAGAATGCAGTAGAGCAAGCAGATCATTTCCAGGCTTCCCTGTCAAGCAAATAATCGTCAACTGAATAGTAGCCCCTGCGGTACAATTTACTTTTTATACACTTTTTAAACTTATTTAAGGGCATACTTTTTATTTCATTTGGAAGCCTGTTGTAAAAACGTATACAGTTACCCAGGAAGGAATGACTGACTTTTTTCAGTCTACACTGATGACAAGCAAGGTTATCTTTATGTCGGGTATTTACACTGTGTATATCGCTTAACTTAACGAAACTAGATAGATTCTTTTGCACATACATAAGATTTTCAAAAATATATTGTGATGCTACAGTCAGAATATTTACCTCTTTGAATTTTTTGATGATCAGATTTTACAGGGTCCACAATACAATTCCTAACAGGTTGTATATTACTAAAAATGTTATCAATACAAGTAGCACTAGTGGCAGTTATACGAGTAGGTTCTAGAAATACGTTATATAAACCAAAGGATTTCAATAAATTTAACATTTTCCGTCTCTTTGTTGGTTCCAGCGAAGAATCTAAAATATCTACATTAAAATCTCCACAAACTACTACTGATTTTTTAGAGCACTGGCATTTAAACAAAGCTTCTTCCAGCTTCTCTTCAAACTGTATGTATGGAGCATCCGGGGGACTGTATACGCTTAATACATTGAACTGCTCGAACTCAATACTAGCTATTTCAATAACTCGTTCAAGAGAGAGGCTTACTATATCTTTACGTTCTTTAAATTTTATAGACTTGTTAATAAGAATTAATGAGCCTCCTCGTATACATTTTGTCCTACAGAACGAGCTAGCAACCTGGTGATTTTTAAAGTTGAACATGACTTCATGACGCCTTAACCAATGTTCTGTGACACAAAAAATATCAATGTCATTCAAGTTCATGTACAACTCTAACACCAGTTCTTTCCCATTAATAAGGCCCTCTACATTTTGGTGCACCCAGGTGTAAACCATAATCCCACCAAAAACATCCCTGTTGAAAAGGAGGCCAAGTTCCTATGGGATAATTGTTCGCCTAAAAAAGGGTTGAAATCCAATCCAATGCCAAGTTTAGATGTACTTTAAATAATCTAAAAATATCTAAAATAATGTTACTTCTAAATTTGAACTTGGCAGGGTTTCGTGCAGTACGCAACACTTGATTAATTGTATAATTAAATTTATTATGTATATAATTAAATTAACCTGCCAAGTTCAAATTTAGAAGTAACATTATTTTAGATATTTTTAGATTATTTAAAGTACATCTAAACTTGGCATTGGATTGGATTTCAACCCTTTTTTAGGCGAACAATTATCCCATAGGAACTTGGCCTCCTTTTCAACAGGGATGTTTTTGGTGGGATTTCAATACTTTTTTTCAAGAAACTGTACCTATTTTGTCTTTAATAAGCTTTAAAGTGTGCATTATGTATACATGACATTATTTTATACTCTCTCTCAACAAGACAAGCTCTCGAAAGGATGTCCCAGTAAAGGTCCATTTTGTTTCAATTATTATTTTTTTATGAAAATACAATGCTCGATATTCTGTGAGTATTTCAAGCGTCTACTGGTTGCCCTCATTACCTATTAACACATAGCAACGCGCGCCTTAGATAGTTCGCGTTGCTCTATAGTGTTATACAACGCGCGTCTTTAGACAGTTCGCGTTGCTCTATAGTGTTTTACAACGCGCGTCTTTAGACAGTTCGCGTTGCTCTATAGTGTTATACAACGCGCGTCTTTAGACAGGTCGCGTTGCTCTATAGTGTTAACTATCCTTGTATAGATCCTCTACGGTAGGTACAGTAAATATTTCAAAAAGAGTTTGTGAACTCTATGTTTAATTTCTTTTTCAGAATATTGATGACATTTGAATAATGACATTATAAACACGATATCTACGTCTACAACATAAATTGTGTGTTTGTACGTAAATTGTTTATACTGAAGAAGAATCTAAAATATGGACTATTTGTTTACCATTTCCTATGAAATAGCTATCTTTGAAATATTACACCTACCTAAAGTAATCTGCTGAAAGCGTTGTTCACTTTTTAAAGAACAAATATTTACGATGAAAGTCGAAAAATAAGTCAGTATGTGACCCGTATAATGTTCAATCATGGCGACACGAAATTAATTTCATTGAGCAACATTTGATTGTGCTGTACCTCCTAAAGTATTCATTTAATTTGCATGGTGTAAAGGGAATGAATGATCTTGATGAAATGGTCAAATTAACTAACGTATTTAAATTGTAAAGGATACCTTATTACCGAATATATAAGACAAAGTCGCTAAAAAACACGTTTGTTGTATGAAAGCCCCCCTTAAATATTATTATGTTTTTGTTTTCAGTATTTGTTGTTATAGCGGCAACAATAACACATAATCTGTGAAAATTTAACTCTCTAGCTATCACCGTTCATGAGATACAGCCTCCTGACGGACAGACAGACAGACAGACAGACGGACAGCGAAGTCTCATGAATTGGGTCCCGTTCTTTACCCTTTTGGTACGGAACCCTAAAAAGGATGACTCACGCTACGCAGTGCCGGGTCCGAGCCGAGTGCCGGCCGCAGCAAGGTCAATATTATATATATTTTGTGTGAACAAACTCACGTTAAACCATAGATTTAGAATTTTTCGCGCTAAATCTACGCGTTAAACCGAGCGGCAACTGAGTGACAGCCGAACTACGGAAAGCGCTCATAAACAACTCGGTCCCGCCTCGGCTCGGCCACGGCCCGTTGCATGAATACAGTGTCACCGAGCTTCGCCCGAGCAGTCGTGAATGCAACCGGCTCGGTGACCGTGCTACGGCCGACACTCGGCTCGGACCCGGCACGGTCTAGCGTGAGTCATCCTTTAGAATGCTTGCTGATCTCTAAACTACTGGACGAATTTGATCCAAATATTTCACAAATATGAATAACAATATTCAATGTGCAGTATTGACTTTTCCATAATTTGTATGTATAGAGAATTTGATTGACATTAATCAAAACATTGACAACATCTTTCTCAAATCTGATTGAGTTTATAAACATGACATGTGTTAAAATAAAAAGTAAATTAAATCAAAAGAGTCCTCTCATCACTAAGAAGTATTGATACAAATTCGAATCGAAACCCCCCGAAGAAAACAATTGTTACCCCCTTTTAGCCTGTTCTGGAATGAATTTCAATAAAATACGAAACACATCTTCCATCAATTATGTTAGAGATGATTTATGCAAATTTTGAAGAAGATCCGACCAAGGAATCCTGTGGTCCCATACAAACTTTGTAACCCTTTTCCAACTCACGCTTGACCGATTTCTCAAATTTCTCAATTTTTCGGTAATCTACATATAACACCCGATCTGTGTGCCAAATTTCATAACGCTAGGACAATTGGAAGTGGCCTAGAGGTTTTGATGACCGGTCAGTGAGTGAGTGAGTCAGTCAGTGCCAAAATTAGCTATATTCACAGGGTCATATTTCAGGATCTACTAAAGCTACATCTATGAAATTTGGTACACTGCCTTAGTACTAGTATATGATTATGTACGTACAATTTTATTTCTGTACTTGCAATAGGCACTGAGCTACAGGGGGGTCAAAAGTGGGTCGAAGCGGTTCGTGTAAATAGAGTACGGCATGCGCTCGGCCTGTTGCTGGAACTTGGCCTGCGCACTGCCGTGCGCTTAGATTTTTATGATTAGTAGATTCAATGGCCTGAGAGCAGTCAGATTCAAATTTTGCTGTGGCTGATGTAAAACTAAATTGCCAGATTTAACATTCATTGATTCGTATATTATGTCAAGCTTAGTGCAAGAACGTTGCTCTTTTGTCCCATAATCTAATTTAAATTACTTGGATATAAATAGCTATCCATAGTTCTATTATCAGTAATGTCATATTTCTGCTCAAAAGGAGCAGGTTGGGTAGCCAGATTTTTGGCTAGTATATCTATAAAATAATGTAGCGAAAATGCTACCTGTCTTTTAAAATAATCCAGAAGCTTATGCTTTCTTTTAGTCAAGTAAAAATAATAATTCTTCCTAACAATAGTGTTAGTGTCAATTAAATGAAACTTTTTATTGTGACATGTTAATGTGTCCAATGACAAATTTAAATGGTACCTAGTCCTATTTTCCGCAACTGGCATACCCTGGCAATAAGGCAGTGTGTAAATAATAATATTATTTAACTCTAATGAGCTTAACTTACTATAGTATTCAATGAGTTTTTGTTTGGTTATACCTGCCCTGTTTCCTATGAAAATAACCAGATTATCTTGCCTTTGGAATTTAAAACTAAATATGGACTTCATTATTTGGGCATAAGATGCAGAAGGCATGCAGTGATTTATAAAACACTGCCCTGGTGTACAAAAGCTTAATTTCGACCCCATATCTCTCCCAATTTCATCACTGAACATAATCCATTGATTCTTTGTTTCATTATAACTTTTTAAACTAAGATTGCCCTGTAATTTATTAAGACTACTACCTTGCTGGTCACTAGGTAGGGTTTGTATATTCCCTGGCTCAGGTTAGCTGCAGTTACATTGGGTTTTATCTGCTAACGAGTTGAAACGATCAGCATAATGAGATGTTGAATTTAAGAGTGTATCCATCGCCAAAGAATATTCTTTGATAATTAGCTGTGATTTATCATACATGGACTTTACAGACTCCAGGGACTCTTGAAGTTGTTGTATTTTAAAATTGAAGCCTTGAGTGTCAGCAGAATGCTGTTTTTGGCTATGTTCTAATTTTGCAGTGCATAGACTTAATTCATTTAATATATTCAGTCTATTTCTGCAATTTTTAATATTTTTGATAATTTTTTTATTGTTATTGATCACATTTTGTTTTTTTCTAATCAACTTATTTATTTTTATATACTTTTTAATTTTTTTATTACTACAATGACCTAAACCCATTTTAGCTGATACTGCAGAGTGTTTGGGGGTATTATTGGTAAGGTCTATAATATCTGTGTGTATCGGTTTTGCAGCAGTAACCAGCCGTGGGGACCTATCTATGAGTTCGTTGAACAAGGTTTGGTTTTGTTGTAAACTGACTTGCAGAGAGGCTTCTTCTAGTTGTGTTATTTGTTGTTGGGAGTCCCTTAACTCATGTTCCAGATCAGATATACGGTTTAATGCTCGCTCATACTCTGCACTGCATTTATCAAAACTACTTACTACTATTAGGAGTTCATCACGTTCCCCAGTCATTTCATCTAACCGCAAGTTTAGCACGGACAACTGTTGCTTTAATTGGCCGTTCTGTTTTACAACAGAGATAAGCTCTGTTTCATTGTCCTCGCGCTCATTGTTAAGCTGGACAACCTGCTCCTTGGTGGATTTCAGTTCCTCTAAAACCAGTTGAAGTTTAGATTGTTCCTGACGAGCCAGACCTCTTCGAGTCATCATTTTATAGTTTAAATAGTAATAAGTAGGTACTTGAAAAATCCAAATTAACAACACAAGGATAATACAAGGAGCAGCTTGCAAAGCAATGGATAGCTATATTTAAGCTTTTGATATATTTAATGCAATACAGTATTTAAATATCAGGAGTTTATCTTGAGTGTACTACCTGTAAGCTTTCAACATAGAATATACTAATAAATATACACAAGTGAAAAACAGGCAGACACACTCACTATATTTAGTATTTAATAACGGGATTTTGTTCAATTACCTGTCTAATATCAGCATTTAATATATTATGGCATATATACAAGTGAACAACAGATAAACAAACTCACCCAGCTGGCCTATCCACTGAGAATATCTTTTAGAAAACTTTAACACTACTTTTTCGAATCTATTTTACTATGTGTCTATCACTAGCTATACGCCAATGTTATTTATTTGATATTGGCAGACAGTTCAGACAGTAAAAAGCTTAGCTTAGCTTAGTTTAGCTACTAAGGGAGACAGACAGGTAGATTGTAGGTTAGGTTACCGGCAATTTATTATCTCCTAACTGTATTTGAAGTAGTTAATATGTTATTCGTAAACAAAGTTGATCAAACACGCACTTTATAAGCAATATTAATGAATTATCACCGAGGAAATAGATATTTACTTCAAAATAAATTTCACTATAACGGTTAGATGACTCATAACTTTTTCAAAACAAAAATTTCACACAATCACACAAAATTTGTCTGGAATTATATAGATTAACACTTTCTGATCAGTAATAATTTGATTTTATGGAATTTTAATAGGTTTTATCGAGTTTTTACATTAATTTTAATTATAATTTAGCAGAGATTTAAAAATTTTGACAACTCGAAAGTGTTGCCAGTTGCGAATCAATCGGACTTTTGGGACTTTTGGGACTTTTGGTCTTTGAGGACTTTTGGGTCTTCAAAAGTCCAAAAGTCCAAAAGTCCAATAGTACAAAAGTCCAAAAGGCCAAAAGTCCAAAAGTCCAAAAGTCCAAAAGGCCAAAAGGCCAAAAGGCCAATAGGCCAAAATTCCAAAAGGCCCAAATGTCCACAGTCAAGTAGGTACTTGGTACTTTACTTTGTTGAACATAGGCCTTAAAATCTTACTTCTTACTATTATTATAAATGCGAAAGTTTGTGAGTGTGGATGTTTGTTACTCTTTTACGCTCAAACCGCTGAACGGATCGGGCTGAAATTTGGAACAGAGATACATTATAGTCTGGAATAACACATAGGCTACCTTTTATCCCGGGAATAACTTCCCGCGGTAACAAATTTTACGCGGGCGAAGCTGCGGGCATCAGCTAGTATTCTTATATAGAAATAATTATACTAGCATAGTTGGTAAAAAATGCTATGTAATAGCTTTACCGCGGCAGTCCCCGAGTGCCACACGTCTTTTTTTTTGTTTTTTTTTTTACGTGAGGGAAAATCCTCAGAGGATGTTATGCCGGACTCTTACCGACTAAAAAACCTCACGTAACGCCCTTATAGCCTGTGGTTGGGAGCCCCGGGTAAGCTCTCGGAAGGATGTCCCGGGAGGTGCTATTTTAAATACTTATCACTAAGGTGGTAGACAAGCTTAAGGTCCCCCTGACAGAAACTGTTATATGCATGCAGTGTAACATTAGCTTGAAATATAAATTCTGGAATCATTTTGGTAGACTAAATATTTAATGTTTAAATTTTGTTTTTAGTGATTAATTATTTTACATAATTCAAAATAAAACGAAAAGCTACAGTAATTCTTCTTTAGTAACTAGAAGTAATAAAGAAACAAGGTGGCAAATAAATCATTTAAAATGATACACAAATATTAAATGACTTGGTATTTTAAAGTCACCTAAAATCTTCACTTTTTATTGTGAAAACTATTCATCGCCAAGCAAACTACCTTCTATAAATCATACAGATTATAATGATACCTTTTCAGAATCGAATAAAACACAATAACCAGCAAGGTATTGTAACAAAATAAATCACGAACGATGCTAACATGAAATATGGAAAATAAACAAACAAACAGTTTGTATTCATTCATCTTCAGTGTAGTATGATGACAGACACCATCAAGGTTGGCGTGTTGTAGGTGTATCACAAGTATACATACATACATAATATAATCACGCCATAGTATACGCTCTCATTTCACCTTATAGTTTTATGTGTCTAGACTGCCTCTGTGGCGTAGTCGGCAGTGATACCGCCTGCTGCGCTGGAGGTCCTGGATTCGATTCCTGGGTCGGTCCAAATATTTGTGTGATCTACAAATGTTTGTGTCGAAGTTTGGGTGTTTTCTATGTATAATATGTATGTATTTAGAAATATATAAGTATGTCTATCAGTCGTCTAGATCCCATAGCACAAGCTTATAGCTTAGTTTGGGCTAGATGATGTTGTGTGGGATTGTCCAAGAATATTTATTTATTTATGTCCCACGTAATAGGTGCTGAGCGTATTGCCGTGTTGAAATGGACAGGCGCAGGTCCCCGCAACCCGCAGTTGAAATTTTTCAAGCAGCCCATAAGGCCTTCTACTCGGCTTAACGATTGTCATTTAACTGTCAACCGGGTTTCATTTCGAGTTTTCCTTCTCTACGCAATGGATCTTTTTGCGAAAGTGTTCCCTTTGTAGCCTGTTACGACACCCTCGGGATGTATAGGGGTGGCGACATTTTGTACTCTTACCCGTCGTAGCACGGGACTCCGTCGCCACACGGGGCGGATTCACAGGTATATCATGATAATTATGTTGTATACAATTTTCTGATAACAAAGAAAAAAACAACACAGGCCTATTTATTGTAAGCTACGGGTCGACTCCATGACCGGGGGCCTGAAGACGGTGAGGGGGCTGCTCACCGTCCTTACAGAAGAAGGCCCAAGACGACGGTAGCCAAGGTCTGTTGGGAGTCCTGGTGTCATCCTTGCGGCTTACTCGGGGCTTCCAACCGTAGGCCAAAAACCACACGCTCTCTGCGTGTGGTTTTTAGTCGGTAAGAGTCTGGCATATCATCCATGTAGAATTTTCCTCTCGTTAAAAAAAGTTGCGGGCCGACTTACTGCAGTAATATTTTGAAGAAAGCTTTAAACGATTATAAAACTCTTTACGCCGTATTGTACTAGCATAATCAAATCATGTAAAGGTTCTTTTTAGCCCCTCTCTATAAAATAGATTGCAGAGGGGCTTATGGCTTATGGCTGTGACTTTGTTGCGTTAAACTACGTCACTAGGTCACGTGGATCATCTGTTCAAAGTTTGAAATAAAACAAAAATGACAACTTCAAGCGGATTGAACTTTCACTTTCACAATAAACGTTTTAGAGAGGAGCAGTCGGGTAAGACCGTCTCACGGCTTCTTGCTAAAAATCTTCGAGCAAGACGATCTATGACGTTCACTAATACAGTTCGCGTTGCTCTATGTTATAAGTACTCAATTCTTAGAAGAACAAAAGAGACCGAATAAATATCCAAAACTATTGTGTCAGGCGTCGACAACCTTCATCGTACCGGATATTGCAGGTTTCAAATTATTGCACATGGCAAAAATATTTTAATAACCAGACATTAGCTCTTTGTTCTAGTGTTGTACCTACGTGTGTTATGAACAATGCCTGTTTGTGTGACCGGAATATTTTTATCGACAGCTTATCGACTGGTATGAGTTAATTTGCGTATTGCTAATGAATACATTTACTGAATACCTTGTATTGAAACTCCTGCGCAATTTTAATTGATTTCGCCTTTCTTCTCAATAGGTATTAACCCCTAAACTTCAAATCCCGAACAAAACACAATCTTTGACAACCAATAATTTGAATAGCACCGTCTATGTAGTTCTTGTGATTGAGCTCACGCCGGACGTCTATACCGAGGATCTCCAGGTTGTCCTTTAGTGGAACCGTAATGCTCTGAAGCCCTCTTCAGAGCATTACGGTTCCACTGCCCCCTGGGCAGGGGTTGGAATGGGGACTTCTTAGCTGTAAAGTTGGATTATGATCTACCTAGCGAGATTGTAAACTGTTGAAATAATAATATTGTGAACCGTAAAATATGGTAACTTAAGGATCGTTGATTAGTGTTATTTTAAGTAATGATTCTTTTTGTTACTTCACAATAGAAAGAAAATAATAATATAACCTATACTTACTTATTTTACAGCTAGCGGATGCTCGCGGATCGCCCGCGTGATATTAAATTCCCGTTCCCGCTTCCCATGGGAACATATTTCCGGGATGAAAAGTAGGCTATGTATCCCAGACTATAAGCTATCTCTGTGCCAAATTTTAGCTGGATCCGTTCAGATCCGTTAGAGCGTGATTAAGCCTATAACAAATATACAACTTTCAAATTTATATTATTAGTAGGAAGTCGGATCTATCCAATAAAATCTGCCAAAAGAAATTAAAATTTGACATACACATTACTATAGAACACTCATCTTTATCATATCTACATCACCACATAGTCCATTTTATTACAAGCGAAAACATCAATAGTCAAATAAACCTACATTTCACTGATGTAGGTTATTACCATGTAATAGAAGAGGGGAGATAGGGGGAATATCGATTACACTACCTTACTGATCCTGATTATCTCAGTTGCACAATAGTTCAGACCTAATAATTGAACTATGAATATTGAAGCGTTTCTAGCCACATTAGGTCGGTACTATAAGTGATTAATCTGTTAATCATTTACGCTACGGTCGTTTCTGAGATGGGTGACTGTTTACAAAAAATTTATTTTATTCAAAAGCGTAGAACAGTCGAATCTTTTCAATATGTGTAGCAAGTCCCATCAATCGACGGTCTCAATAATACGAAATTTTTAATTACGAGAATTTCCGTACTCGTAGGGCATAATAAGTGCTGGTCCCAAGACATCAAGTTGAAGTATTCTAGGACATCCTTCCGAGGGTTGACCCGGGACTCTCGGCCTGAGGCAGTTGTGTGTTTTTAATCGATAGAAAGCAAAGGATTCATGAATTTCATCAGGTGCAAGTCGGACTAGCGCACGAAGGGTTCCGTACCAAAACGGCAAAAAATCACGTTTGTTGTATGGGAGCCTCCTTTATTGCCCCTCTTAACTGATTCTTATTTGTTGCTATAGCGGCAACAGTATTACATCATCTGTGAAAATTTCAGCTCTCTAGCTATCACGCCTCATCATGACGGACAGACAGACGGACGGCGAAGTCTCACGAATAGGGTCCCGTTTTTTACCCTTAGGGTACGGAACCTTAAAAAAGGCCTATAAAAAGTGATGTGAAAGTTTTAGGTAGCTTTTTTTTTTTTTTTACGTTAGGGAAAATCCTCATGGATGTTATGCCGGACTCCTACCGACTAAAAAACCTCACGCAACGCCCAACAGCCCATGGTTGCGAGCCCCGGGCAAGCCCTCGGAAGGATGTCCCAGGACTCCCAACAGACCTACAGCCGCCTCTGCAGCCTCGCCCAGGGGGTGGTTCGGGTGCTAATCCGCGTCTTTGGGGGTGGGTTTCGGGTGTGATCCCGCTTCTAAGGGGGGTTGTGCGTGAGTTCCTCACGTCACGCCGCCGTCATGGGCCTGCTTCTGTAAGGACGGTGAGCGACTCTCTCACCGTCCTCAGACCCCCGGTCATGGAGGCCGATAGTCCTCGGCGAAGACAAGTTTTAGGTAGCTACAGATTATTAAGTGTTATTGTAAAGATATGCAAGAGTAGTTGCTTTCATTGCCACTGGTGCCCACGCCGCTCCAGTTTTGAGAAGCTACTTATTTCTATTTTGATACAATAAATTTAGATCATATTTAAGTACAGCTAGGTTAGGCTGCTATTAAGTTATCAATAGACTATAATAATACCGTAGCTATCGACAATTCAAAGTAGGTATTCCCATTTCACGTTCGCTGAACGTTTCACAAATCACAAGTATATGAAGAACGTTTCTCCTGTTATTTTCTCTGTCTAAAGTACGGTATCCTCAGTATCAGGCTACCGACAGCCAAACATTGAAAGATTTTTGGTTTCAAAATTAGTATAACAGGCTAGGCTTGTGATACATTATCAATATTCCCAAATTATTGAACGGCGATTTGCTTCAGTCGATTCCCAATTTGTGTATAAGCCCGACAACAGCCCATATTTCCCTATGGACGTGGTTGATGATTTGGGAAATTTATAAATGCGTAGCAGTTGGTTCCAAGGACGTTCAAATACCTTGAAAATAAATTGAATCTAAGAATACGAAGACGAATTTCAGCATAAAGCCGGCTCCATAAATAATGAGAAGATGGCAACTCGTAAAATCGCATATAGTGTATTATGTTTACTAGCCCCGTTGACACAGTGTTCTGTACATGATCGCTATGGATATTTTTCGGATGGAGACCGCTTCGTGATATTTCGGTTACCGGTAAAATGGCAATCGTTTAGCCAAGTCGAAGGCATTACTCCCATAAGGAAAAATAAAATAGGTAATGAATTTAAACAGCGAGAAGTCAAAACCTGTCTTTGTCCATTTTAACACAGCAACAGGCTCACCATCTATACCAAAACCAAACCAAAAGGTGAAATTTTAGCTTAGATATAAGATGCCTCTGCCCACCCCTTTTGGAATAAAGACGTGACTACGTATTTGTACAATAATCTATAAATAAAAATATCCATCTTCATTGTAAAGTCCCATTCTTAGTACTTAATCGTATTTCAATTGCCCATACGTCAGTCTTAAAAAAAAACATTTTACGTGTTCAGCATTCCTATATAAAGTTGAATTCTAGAAATTCCAAACAACCAAGACTCTTCAAGCTTTACTAAACATCGTAACAACAAGTAAGGTGACCAGAAAACAATGTTGTATGCCAACAACGACGGCTATAAAAATAAAAGCTTTTAAAAAACGAAACTTACTCACCACCATTCACTAATCCTCAACAAAAACTTTTAAAATATCGATAAAAAAGCACAGCACTACACAGTATAATCATAAACTTTTTTGTGACACTGGCACAGAATAAAAAAAAATGTTTATAGTGCGCGGGAAGTCGCAAAAGAAGTCGGTTGTACGGGTTCGACCGACAGAAGCTTGAATACGACTGGCGGGTCCGACTAGATGGGAATGGACTCCGTTGATCACACAGAAATCTCTGTGTTTAGCACAGTGGCTGTGTTTAAAGTCATAGAATAGTGCCCTTTAAGAAATTGCGAGCTAATGTTTCATTAATGTTTGAGATCCATTCAAGTGTAGAATGAATCACAAGAAGTACCTCGCCGGAGAATAGTACCTATTTAATTTTATTATACTTATCACTTCAGTCCTAATAAAAAACCGTGTACAAATCTATTATGTTCTATTGAATTTACAAAATAATAGTCCCTTTAATGAAAATGAAATATAAGGAAATAATTGAAAGCACAGAAACTGAAGTGCCTACGAAACAATTTTTCTTCCAGCCTCTCTTTTGTCATGATTCACAGAGATGCTGTAATGGCAATTTTTAACTCTTAATACTTATAAAGTAAGTACTAACACGAACTGTAAGTTACTGCTTTCAATTAGGCATCTAAAACATAATGAATTCATAAAGATTAGTATTCAAAGCCCATAATAACTAACACTACATTCAATTTAAAGCTTAATATAAATTAGAATTAATAGGTACTAAAATTAGCACACAACTTTGTATTTCGCGCATTCCTTCAGATTATACGGAATTCCTAAGACCAATCGTTCTAAGAAAATGGAACTCAAATATCAAACACCGTGTCTCTAGTTGGAATACGGTGTGTTCAATGTTTTTACCGGTGTTTGGCGCGTGCGCGGTATACTCTTTGATATTGAAGACAAAACTTGGGTACAACTGTACTTCGAGGAAATATTTTTATGTTTATTTTATAAGGGTCTGACTATGAATGAAACTAATTTAATCAAAGTTATGTAATACACTGTTACGTTTATGTTGTATTTCGTAGGTCTAAGAACAGTTTACATTGCTGGGTTGGGAAACAAAAAAATATATTAACTTTTATATTTACGTAAAGTATTTATCACTCCACGTATATTTAGGGTTCCGTACAAAAACGTAAAAACGGGACCCTATTCACGAGACTTTGTTGTCTGTCTGTCTGTCCGTCATGAGGCTGTATCTCAGCAACTGTGATAGCTAGAAAGCTGGAATTTTCCCAGATTTATTTCTGTTGCCTATCTGTATGTCTATATCAACAAATACTAAAATCAGATGAAAGGTTAGGCGGGCTCCCATACAACAAACGTAACGTTTGTTGTTTTTTGCTACGGAATCCTCTGTGCGCAAGTACGACTCGCACTTGGCTGGTTTTTTATGTGTACACGATGTGCATGATTTGATTTAGTTGAATTAAATTATTCTTATTATAGTATTACCAATGAAGTGAAAACATTGATTAGTCCGTTCGTCCATTTCTTTTGAAATACATAAGAGGAATTTCAGGTAAATTACGCGAACGAATTAATCCGGAAAAAGAAATGCATAAAGCCATTTTTCATGAACTACGATAGAGCCCCTTGAAGGTCAAAATTCGATAGTAATAAACGAGTTATCAGATGTTCCAGAATGAGTAACTTAGTATTTGTACTATGGTCTACGAGCATAGATGGGATAACCTGAGTTAAAGAGTTTCAAATTTCAAAATTTATCAGATCCGGTCTCTTGTTCTAATCGCACATAAATTCCTGCCATAGTTTTCTCTCAAGTTATAATAAAATTATTCGCATTTTATGCTATAGTACTGGTAACATGAATACACATCGCGTTCACACTACATATTTCGTAGAAATCGAATAAGTACTCGACTGTAATAAATTCTAAGAAAGAAGTTGACATTAAGAACTTTTATATCGATTTGAGTACAATACGACTGAAATCCTGTACAATCATCAATACACATAATAGAATCACAGCAGGCCGCTGTCTGTACATTGAAGATAAATAAGGAAAAACATAATAAACGCAATTTAACCCAAAACAATGATTTTTATAGGTTTTGTCTGTTTGTGTGCACGTTTGTGCACGCTAATCTCAGGAGCCACTCAACCGATTGCAATGCGGTTTTTTTTATTGCGTAGCAGTTTGCTTCACTTAACATGTAATGTTTGTTTTATCTCAATCGGTTCAAAAAATAAAAAGTTATATGAATCTAAAGAATCACATATAGAGTGCAGCGTACGAAGTGGCGGGCAACAGCTTGTTTATAATAATAAGAGATATATAAAATAGACACGTCGGCGTCGCGTCGTTTAATAAATTCATTTCAAACAAGGACCCTACTTTGTATCTATCTAGTATTCAAGTCTCTCTTGTACCCACTTTAGCGTACAACTAAATCCACGCAGTATTTTACGGAACCCGAGCGTTTCTTACAAAACTATAAATACAACCTCGTGAAATGTTAGACCTTAATAAAACTAATAGGTGCTGTTTCGAAAATTGTACGGCTTCCTATTCATACTGAGCGTAAATGTGAAGAATTAACATTAATATGTAAAATTCTGATTCTGAGGATTTGACGTAGCCAAATGAAGCTAGATTGATCATACTTTCCGATGGACAGGGCATTCAGATACCAAGTCAAGTCTTACAATGGTAACACAATCATGCCAGTAAACTTGTCAGTAAACTGTCGTTTTATATTTCTTATTATTATTTATAATGAAGGGTTAATATTCATATCGGAAAAGAGTTCAAGGTGGACTCAGGACTTCGAACCAATTCAATGTAGAAATTGTAAAAGAAATGCATACTTAAATCTTTCTTAAATACTTTTTGTTTTTATACACATATCTTAACAAAATTTTCAACCAAAAGGTACATGACTTGTCATGGACTTCTCATGTTAATCGTTGTAAAATAATATCATTTCAAAATCCTTACTTTGTTATGTAATGTATTCTTCCAAATGACATCGCTTATTTTACGATCCTGTGTACATTCAACTGTCAACAACATTTTAAAAAACATTGTAATGATCAAACACAAGCTCAAACCCCGCATTATAATGACTTAACATGACGTAAAAGAGTGCTCTTAACCCCACATACTTGAACATATAGGTACAATTCAAAACGTAACATCTCTCTGCAATTCACAAAAGTAGCAACGTGAATGTGCAGCCTTATACTAGTTATTTAATGCTCCGTCGCTCTCCAAAGAGTCGGCAACTCTTATAGAGCCATTTATGTTGCTAGAAAAGGGTCGCAGTTGATGAGCTAGCTCTATCACTGAATGCTTCAGAAAATGGGGAGTCTGGTGCAGGTGTTTTTGAATCGATCGGTAGATGAATATAAAGGGTAAAGATAGACTTTTAAATTGTTGGAAATTGAGTACCGTCTTCTAATATTTCTTTGTATTTACTTTTCTCTGATTTTTGTCAGTCAAATAGTTGAAATTAGCATACCACAGGTGGACGTAGGCCTCTTCCAGTTTTTGTTATATTGGTAATGTCATTGACTTTGCTTTGCCACTCTGCTGGCCATATGGGTTGGTATATATGCAGCTTTTCAAGTTTTCCTTTTAGAACCGCTCCTGGCGACGCCTAACTCAGATTTGTATTGCACATTACGTCATGCTGGTTCTAAGATGGGTGATGCTAGCATATTTTATTCTCGCTTCGAAGTGACAAATGTCTTATTGTTAAATGGCTTGAAAATTTTGAACAGCGTATAAGGTCACGTCTGTACACTCGATCACGGCAATAAGACCATCATCTATTATGTAGGGAAAATTCTACTTGTGAAATGTGAGCTTATAGCTCTGCCGACCCCTTTAATAGCAAAAGCGTCGCTATAACGTATGGTTAAAACATATGCTTACAATTCATTTAATGTCATTGAAAATATAGTCCATAGTGGTTAAATCGACCCCCTGTAAAACCTTTACTCGCCCAGCACGCTACAAGTTATAGCATTTTAGATTTATTTCTTACAGTAACTACATTACAATATTATTATAGTTCTATATTAGGTTCATTTATCTCAGTAACGGAGATAATATCTGAAGTTGAGAACA
This sequence comes from Miltochrista miniata, assembly GCA_933228765.1. Lineage (NCBI taxonomy): Eukaryota > Metazoa > Arthropoda > Insecta > Lepidoptera > Erebidae > Miltochrista > Miltochrista miniata. The sequence continues at coordinate 38,795,642 of OW121752.1, forward strand.
AACATCTAACACAATCTGGAAACACGAACTGGGCATTAAATGGACGCCCAACTTATCTAATAATTGTGCAAACTGTACTTTATTGTGCAATTTATCTAATTTATGCCACGGTAGCGTACCAGTTGCTTTGATCATATTTTTTCCACTAAAGAACCACCCATTACCAATAACATCAGCCACACACACAAAGTTGTTTTTTTAGTAATAGGAAATATTTTTGATCAATCGTTCAAATTACAATAAGGATAATTAGCAGTCGACTGCTGAAAATGGGCTCCTTATCAAATTGGGAGGAGGTTTGGTCTTGCTGTACCACAATGGCCAAATGGGTTTTGGTATAGGGTTTATGTAACAGGTTTATAACCTACTTTACATTTTATAAGATATCCCCAACATAGATAAGAACCTGAAAATAAAAACTCTTGTGATTTTAGCAGTCGATCGTATCTTACTTCTTACTAATATTATAAATGCGAAAGTTTGTGAGTGTTGATGTGTGGATGTATGTTACTCTTTCACGCTGAAACGGATCAACGGATCGGGCTGAAATTTAGTACACAGATACATTGTATACTGGAATAGCACATAGGCTACTTTTTATCCCGGGAATAAGTTCCCACGAGAAGCGGGAACGGGAACCAAGTTTACGCGAGCGAAGCTGCGGGCATCAGCTAGTATCAAAATAAAAACGAAGAATTTAATATGATATTACAAAAAACACTAACCGTGAACCATTTCTTCATTTAATATGTAATTAAATTCGATAAAAAAGTAATAAGTTAGAATTACGACTTACTTCAACTTTCTATGTGTGTAAAAACTGTTTTGATCCGGAAGCAAGCCACTCGAGTACCCAAATACAATTACAACAAGTTTTTATATTTTGACAAATGGTGCCGATGGTTTAGTGACTTGTCATTTATTATAATGGCTCTTTTATAATTTTGTCAAATAGTCTTGAAGGTATTATAAAGTATTACTTACATTATAACACCTTCAACACTATTAAATCGTGATATCGTGAAACGTTTTAGGTTTTGAACCTACCTGGTAATAAGCATTTCAGGTGTGTCAAAACTCTCCTCTATTAAAGGACTGTGATAAACTGATTGTTGAAAACTTCTCTAGACGTGTTGGTTTTACTTAATAAATGGTATACGACTGCCTCTGTGTCGCAGTCGATAGTGATACCGCCTGCGGCGCTGGAGGTCGTGGGTTCGATTCCCACCGGAGACAAATATTTTTGTGACCCATAAATGTTTGTCTCAAGAGTCTGGGTGTTTCTATGTATAATATGTATGTATTTAAAAGTATATAAGTATTAATATCCGTGGTCTGATACCCATAACACAAGCAGGTTATTCCTAGCTTACTTTGGGATCAGATAGCGTTGTGTGAAATGTCCGTGAATATTTATTTATTTTATTTATACGTGGTTGTGGCTACATGGTTTCTACATAAATACATACATACATTATATACACGCCTTTATCCCCGAAGGGGTACCTAGGCAGAGGCATAGTATACGCCTACATTTCACCTTATAGTTTTATGTTCCACATAAATAGGTGGTGTGCCTATTGCCGTGTTGAAATGGAGAGGCGCAGGTTGTGACTGCCTGCTGTTAAAAATTTTTAAGCCGCCCCATAAAGGCCTTTAACTTGGCTTAAAGAATGACATTTTACTGGCAACCAGGACCAACGGCTTAACGTGCCTTCCGAAGCACGGAAACTCAAGTGGTCACCCATCCAAAGACCGGCCATAGTAAATGTTGCTTACTGCAGTGATCGTTTACAGAACACTGAGTCCGCGGGGTCACGGACGCTTCTACCTGGTTTCTGTAATTGATTATTATCAAACCACTCTAAGTGCCTTTTCACACGTACCGGTTGCCGGGAAGCTGGTGCCGGGTACCTACCCAAGTGCATGGCATTGCTGGGCAAACTGCGCCGGTACGTGTGAAAGCTATAGTACCTACATGGTCATACACTTCGCCGCCGGGTACCCGGCACCGGTTTCCCGGCAACCGGCTTGACGATTACAATGCTACTGGCAGTCAAAGTTACTAACAGCTTCTTTCCAAAGAACAAAAAGTTTGTACCTAAATGGAAATTCCAGACTGACAGAAAGACTGACTGGCGTTTGGCAGTCAGTACAGTGATCGTTTACCGAACCCTGAGCAGGCACGGCTATCATTAATCATTAAGTTTGGCGTAGTATAAATCTTCGCGTACAAAATTTTCATAGCCATGATTAAAATTAAAATAAGTTCGTAAGTAGGTTTGACTTGAGCGTTCAATTAAAGAGGATTATTCTAAGAAAGCGTTAGAGCTCCATTCTAGGCTGTCTCGATCGTGATAACACGCGGGATATATTTTGTACATGTAAAATTACAGAAAGGTATCTACTACTCGTATTATAGCCGGTTATATAAAATAACAAAGTAAAAAGTTAGGTTTCTCATACATTAAGGTTGCCTGTAAGAAATTGCCTTGTGCGATAAGGCCGCCAATTGTAAAACCAATTTAGTGTAAGTAGATATAAGTAGTATACATTGTATTTTGGTATTACAATAAAGAGTATCTAGTTGCCTGAAAAAAACTGCCACTAGCGATAGACCCATCATTCTAAATTTCCAAACCTGTATTCCACTTTCATGTGAATATTAACTTATTAGTACACAATAAAGCAAACTTCTATTCTATTTTAATCTTGGGTAACATTTTTACCAACACACGCGGTTTTTAAGAAGGCTTACATGGGGACTTACTGATCTAATACACAGAGGCCCTTCGCGAATTTAATTTAAGGGGCGCGTCCGCAAAATAAATAAAATAAAAAAAAATAAATAAATAAATATTCACGGACATTTCACACAACGCTATCTGATCCCAAAGTAAGCTAGGAATAACCTGCTTATGTTATGGGTATCAGACCACGGATATTAATACTTATATACTTTTAAATACATACATATTATACATAGAAACACCCAGACTCTTGAAACAAACATTTATGGGTCACACAAATATTTGTCTCCGGTGGGATTCGAACCCTCCAGCGCCGCAGGCGGTATCACTACCGACTGCGCCACAGAGGCAGTCGAATTATTAATAATTATTTTGCAAAAACCGCACAATGTTATTGAAGTTTCATCTATTAAGAATTTAAGGTTCCATTTTAGTGTCATTTAATGAAGTGAGTTCTTGAATATTTCCAAAATCCTAAGTGCATTTTGTGCGGACTAGCACCTTAAGATTATTTGGAAAATATTGCAGATAATCAAACTTTGAATTATTATTATTGCTTTTCAATACAATGTAATATATTCTTTTATTAACTCGATTATCAATTACATAATCAATAAAGTAAATCGATTTATTATCCTCGGATTGTCAAAGCTTGTCTGACATCGATCAATCATGCCAGTGGGTCGGCAAATATGATGCTATTGATAAAATTATAAAAAGCTTGTAGATACTGTGACAGTAATTGAACGGTTTGAAAGTATTAATAGCTGATGGTTTTATTATGCAGCTATTATTGAATATTGGGGCGTCTAAGTCGGGTTCTTTTGGAAGTTTTTAAAAAGTTTTTATAGTGATTTGCGCCGCTAAAAGCAATACGTGCCTACTATAAAATCTACTTATTTTTATACGTAGATTGTAGTAACGATTGTCGATTGACCTCTTATGGGCTCCGGAGACGTCAATGCGACTTGTTAAGACTCATGTGTAAATAAGGGCGCCTTCAAATTAGAGGCGTAAAGAAGCGCTGCATTGGTGCCACAGTGGTGCGCTAGACGCGCCACCACTAGTTTTCATAAAATTTTAGAAGCGCAGTTGCAGCGCCACTAGCGTGCCACACGCACGGCATTTTTGTATAGGGAAGAGACATTACTTAATATTGAAACTACACTCGGATTTGAAATTAATGTTTTTATGATTAGGTATATGTATATGACTTTGACAAAAATTTCTTAAAATAATATTATTTCTTCAATAATAAGTCAAAGCCCTCGTCCTCTAAGCCCCAGTCCAGTACCTACAAACCTACTTCAAAGTCAGTCTTGCTCCGTAAAAGAGGTATTTGGTAATATTCACTATTGTTGATTAAACAAAATAAAGGTAAGGAACGCTTTAAAATGTTTTTTTTTTTCTTTTTAATAAAATTAACAACAGTAATGCTTCTTCACCGGAATCCATTTTGTAACAAACGTAACTAACGAACATCACTAGAATTTTTTGAAGCACCACTGACCCGCGTCTACCGCGCCACAGACGCACCACAGCAGCGCTTTTTTTTTGTGGCGCGACTGAGGCGCTTCTTCAAGCTTCTAATTTGAAGGCGCCCTTAACCTCGATGCACACACACACGTGCAAAGAAAGCACGCACTCGTAGCTACTTTCATTCACATCTTAGCAGACTTGTCAAGTTGACTGAGATGAGATCAATAATTAAGCAAGCACATTAAATTTTCATGTAGGTAGTGGTAAATGAAATATAGTTGACCCTATTTGTTTCAACCAAGTTATCAATTCAATAGATTTTTTGTTACGTGTATAAAAATACACGTAACAAAAAATGTCTAGAGGCAAATTCTCGCAAGCAGCTCCGTTCGATCATAATAATTATAATCGTTACAAGCCGGTATTGAACTGGTATCATACATTGTGAGCGCAACAAAACAAATCATTGCGCGACAGATACAAGATAACCGATTTTGTATGCGTCGTAAATCTGAACGTGTTACAATTAAATGAGTGTTCTGTTAAGGATAGCTTACATTGTTACTATTTCTTTTAAATAATATCTACGATTTAAGATTGAAATTACGGATTCAAATAAATTACAGGTAATTTGGATTTTGTATTATTGTAAAATACGAAATCCTCTGAAAATTTTGAAAAAAAAATTGTGGAATTAAAAACCGAGCGAGTGCGATCCGGACTCGCTCATTGGGGGTTCCGTACCAAAAAGTATGGGACTCCCCTAAAATATTATTTTTCTGACTTAAGTTTTTGTTGTTATATATAGGGCAACAGAAATACATTATTTGTGAAAACTTCAGCTCTCTAGCTATCACGATTCTTGAGATACAGCCTCTTGACGGACAGACGAACGTTGAAGTCATGTAAGGGCCTCATTTTCAACCTTTGGTACGGAATCATAAACAGAAAGCTAATTGCTTAAAATTTCACACAATGTATATGTTTGTATCATAGATGTTATAAAAAAATCATCCGTACTTCTTTTACGTGAATGACTTACTTATAGTAGGGGAGACCAAGAAGGGATTTCGGGATTTACTAAAGCGCGACAGATTAATATACACGGGGATACCTTGTACCCGGTTAAGTACCTCCACAAAACATGAGGCCCATATATAAGGCCGCCCGTGAAGGATACAGGATCAGATTAGTAAAAAAAAATTGACCATCAGAAATTCTCGAGCGCTTCAGATTAAGGTAGGGTGAGTTAATTACATCCTAAAAAGTGTATATTCCACTAATCTGACAATTTGAGAGTGACGTAAAAAAAGAGGAGGGCAACAAAGTTGTAAAAAGAAAACGTCATCTCGACATTCTCGAGCGTAGCTTAATTTTTTTTTATTTTGAAGGATATAATTCAAGAATAATAAAAAATATATAATCTGACGATTTCCGCAAGCCGAAAAAAAATTCGTCGATAAAGTTACGCTATGCGCCAAATATCTTTGCGTCTACGAACTTCGTTCGTACTACTACTACTACTTACTTTTAATAATAGTATAGATTTAATATTGACCTATTCAAAACATCTATGTCCTGGAAATTACGCAACAGCATCGATAAAATGAATTTTTAGACTTAGTACTTTTGTTTGCGATTGTACCTGCGCAACCTTGATTTTTTAACCAACTTCATAGGCGCAGAGATATTTGGCGCGTAGTGTAAATGCGTGCAGTTGCGTGATGCCTACATTGCCTTCTCCGCGTTTCTATTCCTCTCTCACCTTTCTCTATCTATTACTCTCTCACTCCGTCCCCACTCTGGTTTCTGCTGCCATGACGCCATCACAGCTGATCATAAAGACTCATGGCATACTGTTTGCAACGTTTTGCTATTTTGATATTGCTTGTGTGAAGTAAAGTTTATAAATATTTAATATGAGAGATATTAATTTGAAATATGTATTTTGTGGTGAAAGTACCTTACAAAAAACAATTAAATTTTCGGTAGAAATGTCTTAAGTACAATTTTAAGAGCCCAGGAATGGAATTAGCGGGAAGTTGCAGGGATGGCCTTTAAGGTGAACCGTTTTTCTAATTTTTTTCTGTCAGATCAGGCCAATCCCTCTAGATAATCGTCAAATTATGAGACAGTACGTTTAGAACATAAAGATGAACCATATATATCTTAATCTGACGCGCTTGAGTATTTCAAATGGCGAATTTTTTTTGCACATTATGAAAATGGCCGCGAGTTTGCGTCCCATCGAAATCGTCAGATTAGTGAATGAGAGCTTTTTTTGGTGCACTTAAAGTGTTATTTTTTTTTTTTTTTCATTTTGCAACCCTTAAATACAACCACCCGCATCATGCTAACGATCAGATTAACATACGTACATTATTAAAAATACGTAGGGCATTGATGCTATCAATATCTGACGCGCTCGAGGATGTCCATGCAACAGTTTTTTTTACATATTTAAAAATCTGTAGCCGCTTCCTCCACCGATGTAAAGGTATATATCAAATAACATTTTTTTCTTCATATCATCTTAGCTTTGCATCCCAATAGGTCTCTACGACGCTCGAGTAAATCCCCATTTAGCCTCGTGGGCTCCCCTACTATTAAAAACTGAAACTGAAGATAATAGGTAAGTATACAGACAAAATGACTGTATGTGAATAATCCAGGAGTAACATATTTAAGCTTCATTATTTTCTGCTTCTAAGTATACCAATATGATTAAAACTATTGGTATCAAATAGGTATAACCCTAGCAGAAAACATCATGGAAACATAATATCTAAACTTCAGTTGTCCCTTTATAAATAGCATGGTAGACGAAGACTGCCTTCATTGTTATCTAAACTATTCATGAATCGAACTTCTGCACTAATTTATATAGATATAGCCCTTAACAGCAAAGCGGAATGATATTAAAACCAGATTCTGTTCAACGTAATTGGAACGTCATTGGTTATTGATCGAGATTTATCCCGATTGAATCGTGTTTCGATCAAATGTGAAACGTCGTTTTATTTCTTGTTACAAATTCTTAGATATGTCAGCTTTCAATTAAACAGTTGACGTTTAAATGCTTTTGTACTAAGCGAAATTGAGTGTCTGGAATAAGTTTATTGGATTTCCGTATTCGATTGGTGGCTGAGATATAAATAATGATTTATTTTATAACTTGTGTTCAAAATAACAATTTAGATAGAAAGTTCGATTTATCGCTGAAATAAGCTTTTGGAATAACAATATAGGTATCTGTTGGTTACTGCCTCTGTGGAGCAGAGTGGTAGTGTGGGCATCTACCGTTGCCGACGCTCGGATTGGAATTTTTTGTCAGAAATAGTCAGTAAGTATACTTACATAATTGATCCACAAATGTGGGTCCCACCCCTCGAAGAAGTGGGATACTATTCCTCCTCTCAAGAACCGGGATGGCACCCGAAACCCGCCAAGAAGTGGGATGACACCCCAAACCCTAAGGGAAGGTCTACTGGTAGGCAGAGCCGGTCGGGAGCCCTAGGTTTATACTTTTGAGGGCGTACCCGGGACTCCCGCCCAATTGCAGATGGTAGAGATGGTAGAAGTCGGACATAACATCCATGAGGATTTCCACCCGAGAAAAAAAGGCACCAATTCAGAAATCTCAAAGTTATTTTTCAACTTTTAGAAAATTGTAAACGGTTTCATAATAAGACTTTCAGGCTTTGAAACGCAACTAGAGCTATCGCTTGTATGATGTCATATGAATCACTTCAGAGTAAGGAAATTAAAATAGAAGTAACTTAAAAAAAAAACCAATTATCTCCCTGTCTCATCATAATACCATCTCGTAACACAAAAGACTAGTGAAATCATTAGGCATCGCCCGCATAGGGGCTGACAACCTATTACAATTGTCATCGACTATTAACGCCCCGTGTACAACAATTAGACGGATTATGTTGCCCAATTTATTGCATGGGCGTGTTGTTTTGTGTACCTATCTGTGGGAACTAAGTTTTCTTTTTTATGATTAGTAAATTAGGGGACTTACAGTCGTCGAGCACACAGCTCAAAAAATATCGTACTACTGGCTATACATTTCTGACAACAGAGGTTGCCGTTTTGCTGAACTGAACTTGTACCTGAGTACGTGTGGCATAAAGTAACGATGTTGACCTGTACTAATCTGATATCAATAAGTTGACAGTAAAATGAGTCGTTAAGCCAAGTTGAAAGCCTTTGAATGCTTGAGAATTTTCAACAGCGGGTCGTTGCAACCTGCACCTGAGTCGGCACTGCTTATGTAGGGCCTCTGGTGTTGCAAGCGTCCATAGGCTTCGGTAACTATTCTCCATCAGGTTAGTCTTAAGCTACTGTACCACCTCAGTAGTAAAAACAAGAATATTGCTAAACACCTACCATAGAAATGAGGAAAGAAAACAATCAAAATGTAATGAATTAACAAGCTCATTGTATTCGAATTTCCAAAACATCAACATTTGAACTTGGAATAATCGTTAACATTTTGTGTGTTCCCGTGCGCACGCGTCGAACTTCAAAAGAAGCGGCTTTCTGCATGGCGGCAATACGGCGACAAGTAGGTTCATAGAGTAAGCATAAGGATGGATGGATAGCACAATAATTATTATAATTATTGATGTTTTCTGTTTCCCAGAATATTATTAGATTTAGTATATATTTTTTGTGAATAAGGACATTACGTTTAATCTAAAACGTAAGACTGAAATATTACATAAAATGAATCAGTGGGGTTCCAAGGATACCTATAATTGATTTTGAACCATTTTTTGATATGACCAAATAATATAACAACACAGATTTATAATCAGCAAGTTTTAGTAACATTGAACTTCTAAGTTAAGCTTTACACAGGAGTTAAAAACTTGTTATAATGATTAAAATGTAAACGGAAGTGGATTAACATCACACGTTTAATTTTTTGAGGTTTATAAACTCTATTATAGTTAAAAGTAAGATATTTATCGCTGAAACGTAACTGAAGAGGTTCATATAATTAAAAAACCTAGCATAATGTAATGCAAATAGTTATTCAAAACGTAGGCATAAAACAAGATACAATCATGTCATGTCTGTTTAACGTCTCATCGTCTTGTGACCACCGAGTAGTCGTGATAAACGTGACGGAAGTTCGCCTGTCATTTTATTGAAATGTCGTCGCTTTGTGGAAACTGTTAATAAAGTGAGTATTCTGTATATCATTATAGAATCTTTGCCTTGCGTTAACCTTCTATAAATGTTAACAAAGGTGTTGAAGTAAATTGTATACAACAACGGCTTTGTAATGTAAATAGTGCCAATTTCCTCAGTATAATTTGCACATGTCATTATATTATAGTGCAAAGTAAACTAAGGAAATAGGCAGTTTAAATAGAAACGGCAGACGGAGCTCGGGGATCCTTGAACTAATGTTCTTCGGTAAACGGGTGCGCACTAGATGCACCTCCCAAACACTAATGTGTCCCGGAAGTGCCTCTAGTGCGCACCCATTCGGTCACTCTCTGACCTCTGTGATTACAGAGAGACGCTCGAGAGCGGTGAGCTGCAAGCTTGTTGTCTTCACCTCCTTATGGAGCATGGAGCTCCGGTGGAGCTGATTATCTGGCTCCCTCAAGGAGAGCCCTGATTCTACGGGGCAACCCCTGCCGGGCCGACGTAAATACTACTGCACATACCCTTTGTCCCGGCTATAGGGTGAGAAGGAACTGGGTATTACGGTCCCTTTCCTCTCGGGACCAATCCCACACACCGTCCCAGCTGCCCCGTAGATCATCCACCGTCATCCTCCATACCATCATCGACAATGGTGTCTAAACGTGTTACCAGCGTCTACAAAATAACGTTTGTTCCCTTAGTCCAAAATGGTCCAGTGATCGAATCTGAATTACATGGCCAGGAAAATGGTTTTTTTTTTAAAAGGCAAAGGTATGCCAAATTTCAAAAATATCTTTAAAATACGTACATACATATAGTCACGCCCTTATCCCCGAGGGGGTAGGCAAACACGCCCCACATTTCACTTTATAGTTTTATGTCCCACGTAATAGGTGGTGAGCCCACTGCCGTGCTTAAATGGACAAGCGCAGATCTCCGCAACCCGCAGTTGACGTTTTTCAAGCCGCCGTCAACATTTTATTGACAACCGGGTTACATTTCGAGTTTTTCTTCTCTACGCAATGGATCTTTTTACGAAAGTATTTCCTTAGTCGCTTCTTACGACACCCTCGGGATGTATTGGGGTGGCGACATTTTGTACTCTTACCCGTCGCAACACGGGACCCCCTCGCCACACGGGGCGATCTTTAAGATAAAATAAAAGTAATTTGTGAACGCATCAATTCTTATTGAAGACAATAATTTAATCCAAATTGTTTGTTAGGATTTCAATAGGAGGGTCTCTACAACCGCAGGAGTGAATATAAACTTGTGTCCTTGCTTACAGAGGACGCTTCGCAAATAGAACTCTGTCCAAAACATTCACAATCGGATCTTAATGTATGTTCAACGTATTAATGAGTTGAGAACTACGACAGCGTTGCCAGGATTTAAAGTTTGTACTAAGCTGGTAATTGTTAGATAATAATGTTTTAGTTAAAAGCCGAGTTTAATACATTGTCATGTGATTTAGAGAATTTGCTGTAGGCATTGAATTAAATCGATCTTTAGTATAATTTCATCATACAACTTGAGTTGATGGAGTTTATAGAACCAATTTCTATAATTTGGTGCTCAGTTTATAAAAAGTCATTCGCTTGAATTGTAAATTTTATTTTTGTTATTTATAAGCTTACCGTCTAAGTTCGAGTGCAGACAAAATTTTAACAAAACCTATTCATAAGGTTTTGATGTGATCGAATAAAATAACAACGTCTGGTTCTCATATATTTTAATTTGGGGTTCCCTGTTTTTATTACAAAAAAGATTTCTAAGAAAAAGAACATAATATATCTACTGAGTGTAGTAGTAGATACCTATTTGTACTGAGTGCACTGGCCCCCCACTAAGATCCTCTGGGCCCACTTGAAATCCAAACATACTTGAAAGTGGTATACCTACCAGTTGAGCAACGAACTAGGCACTGGCGCAGGTACGCAATGGTACGTTTTTGAGAGCCAGACAGGAGATGACGGGAGTTTCCAACAACGCTAAAAATGAAAAGTCAAATCATAGCTTCCCTTAGTAGTCAGTAAAAAGCAAACCCCAGGATCTAAATCTAGGTAGATTTTGAAAACAAACTAGTATCATAAGTAACCTGTCTTCAATAATCTTAATCGAAGATTTCAAACCAGATTAAATAATAGTACTTAGCAATAATTACGACCGTATTACATGGCAACACTCCCGAATTGTACCATATGGGTCTAAGCTGTTGTGATTGTTTAAGCAAAACCTATTTGTTCTGTGTTTAATAGCTCCGATTCAATATTGACACTGTTCCCGAACTTGTCCGTTAATGTGAAATGGACTAAGATTACGTGTCCTTTCGTACTATTGTTTGTCTTAATCTGTTGTAGTATTTGCGGTGAGGGAGACACGTTTTGCTAAAGCGTTTGAGGTGTTTTGGTAGAATGTTGGTTTAAATAGAATTTCATAGAAACTGGTTAAATTTAAATGTATTGACGAATATTTGAGTTCGTATGCAAACAAAGGACAGAAATAAATGTACTGAGTACCGTACAAACTGAATTCATTTTCTAAGTATTTTATCTACTAATCCATTTTGTGGATTCTAGCGTAAATTTGGAGAGGCTTACGTCCATCGCAGTCGACTGTCATAGACTGGTCTGATAGATTCGTTCGATATAATTACCTAGATTGCTTATCGCCAGTTTTGTTGCTGTGGGAAGGTTGCTCTTGCTTGTGGGTTTGCTCCAAACTTCTTTATACTCGTTACAACTTCATCAGTTAGTCTGAGATGTACCATTTACAGATGAAACTGGTTTGGGTCAAAAGATGTCAGGAGAATTCCTTTTATGCATAAATAAGTGGATGTTTACTTATTGGTGTAATAGCTTTTCACATCAGCTGTAGAGTATTATTATACAACTTACTAGGGTAAGGTGAGTCAAAAAACCGAACAAGTGTGAGTCGAACTCGCTAACGACAGTTCCCTACCAAGAAAACGTCAAAATATCACGTTTGTTGTATAGGAGCTCCCGTCAAATTTTGTTCTGTTTTTAATATTTGCAAACAACAACAACTGCCAAATAAAATACATCATCTTAGAAAGTTTCACAGATACAGGCTGGTGACACACAGACGGACAGCAAAGTCTCCGTGAGACACTCTCGTTTTTACAATTAGGGCACGACACCCTTAAATACATTTTTATTCACCTGTAATGTATCAAGAACCAATCCACTTAAACATTAGACAAGTGGCTAAATCGCGCCGACGACACTTACGTACTTTGTATCTCTAAATACTCTTTTAACTGTTATCACTAAAGAAACAAAAGATTCCCCTATCACGCGGAACTTTTAAGCTATTTCACATAAAACTGGTGTGGTCGCTATTACGATATGTGTGGCTTGATAATGAAGTTAAAGAAGGGAACACACTGTGGGCGAAGAATGTGGGATTGAATGTTTCTTAGTAAATAGGCGGGCTAATGATTAATTAGTGATTCGAAATCTTCAAAACCGCTCGTGCCTCAGTGTTCTGTACACGATCAATGTAGTAAGCAACTTTTGCTATGACCGGTCATGGATGGGACATTTATTTGCGAGCGTTCCCGTACTTCGGCAGGCACCTTAAGCTGTGGGTCCCAGTTGCCAGTAAAATGGCAGTCGTTAAGTCAAGTTGAAGGCCTTTATGGGCGGCTTGAAAATTTTCAACAGTCACAACCAGCGCCTATGCCTACACATCAACACGGCAATAAGGCTCACCACCTTTTTTTTTTTTTTTTTTTTTTTTTTTGCGTGTGGAAATCCTACATGGATGCTATGCCGGACTCCTACCGACTAAAACCACACGATGCCCTACAACTGTCTACGGCCGGGAGTCCCGGGTAAGCCCTCGGAAGGATGTCCCAGGGCTCTCGGCAGACTTTGGCGAACACTTCAACCTCGCCTATAGGCTCACCACCTATTACGTAGGACAAAATATAAAATGGTTTAATGTTGTCATTTAATAAGCCTCTGCCTACCCCTTCGGGGGCAAAAGGCGTGATCATTACGTATGTAAATCGAAATCTTATATTAATGTTTGATTTCTACCTACAGAAACTAACATTTTGTTTTCAACCGTTGCAACATGAATGTGCAGCACTTTCGCATGATGCTTCAAAGCTGTAAATATTGCTCTCTGCAAATATGTCAGATGCGCTGCAAAACCGCGACCAGCCCATCAGCACCCTGAACGCATATGCTGGACTCGCAGGTCGTACGCTGCACGTGTAGAAGGATCAGCAGTAGACTCTAAAAAGTGTCTCCTTCACATATTCACCATATTACTGCGATATTTCTATGCTAGCACGTCTCACATGTAAATTGTGAATCTATTATACTAAGTAAGACTGGTAAGAGCCTTCTTTAAGTTTTAAGAATCCATTGATTAAGAAATTTATGCATAAATTTTAGACTGCGTGTGGTCGTCATTAATTTGACCACCCAGCCGTTTTATCGAAAACTTTATTAAGAATCTGATGACCTTTGTAGCTTTTCTAATAAAGTTACCGAAAGTATTTTCTTTTAATTAATTGAATTAATTTTCAAATTGGGCACAATGCCACGGGGGCCTTATTTATGTTAAACCTCAGAAGAAAACACGGAGATGACAGCACACTCGTTTATTCTCAACTATACAATTTATCAATTTAAAAACTAGGAAACCTAATACCGCGTGGCACAAGGAGGAATATTGTAACAGCGTCTGGGACTTGCAACCCAATCTGCAGGTTTGACGCGGCCGCTTTTACTATGCGCATAAATGCTCACCTTCCACTGCTAACAATGCTCCCCATTGCCCGTATTATTATACTTTATCTACCGACGTCTAGTTTAAGACTGAGCCCCACAATATGGCGTAATATTCCCCACCCGGTCATTATTTAGTGTTGCCACTGCAGAAAGAAGCCGGACCTTACATAATGCTAATAATTCTGTAACATTTAGGTTTAGTTTAGATAGTAATAATGTAAATATAGATATGTAATAATTATGATTCTCTGTAATTTTTAACAATAAATGTTTTATGATGAAAAATTTTCATATATCAATGTCTGATTTTGATGAATGGTTTACTATGTTGTGGTAAATGTGAAAATGTATTAGCTCTATGAGTGAAATTATGAAGGCGCTGATTTCTAACAATAGACTGAGTATGAATAAACGCAATAGAAACAAAACTAAAGAACACTGAACTTGTCAGTTTCTAACTATGCCCTGCCACAAATTTAGAAGTCCGATAAGTCCCAAAAACAATATTCTAAAACTTATTTTTTAGGGATGCCTAAATGGAAATGTATATCTACTATGCAGAATTAGTTGGTGGTCTGAGCTAAAACTATGTCAATCAGCCAGAGGCCACATACCTTTTTTATCTATGCAGGATACAGAGACGGACTTTAAAAAAAAAACAACATTTAAAATTGGAAGCTAGTTGCGTGTTAACAACCATTATATTTTTTTTCCTTTCGTCATACTCAATATTCGTATATCATCCTGCAAGCGCAACAAAGAATTCTTTTTTTGAAAGTCCACATCAAAGTCACCGAACGCTTTGCAAAAACACTTTATGAATGCGATTTAAATTTTAATTTGTGTTCTGGGATGTCTAGTCCAACTATTATTAGCTGCCAGTGTGTTCCCGCCCACTGGTAACTAATAACACAGCGGGAGAACAGCTTTAATTGTAATTTGAAGATTTTGTTCACGTTTTTATCAGATACTTATTAATTCAAGCATATCCTATTATGATCAACCGTATTGCCTTATTATTATACTCCTAAAGTACCTATATCAAAATATAAACTGTTCTCTTTTTAACAGATAACCTAACTGTGACCTGATTGCTAAGGTGTTGGAGGTTTTTTTCCCGATCAAGTTTATTAGGTTGCCTGAATTTAAAGGAAAAAAATATTTTAAAACCACCAACGAATCATATTTTGAGAAGAGGGTCAGAGTAGGCCAGGTTGGCACAAAAAGTTCATTCAGGCTTGACGATTAGATGAACTGAAACCATTCTTTATTGATAAAACAAGTAGGCGCCTGCGGCTTTGCCTCGTCGAATGTTGTTTCCGTTCCCGTAACACTTATTCCGGTGTTAAAAAATTGCCTATGTATGATTCCGTACTATAATCTATGCCTGTACCTAATTTCAGAGACACCCGTTGAGCCATTAATACGTAAAAAATGTAATAAGACTATCAATTAAAATACCTATTACGACACATGTCGAAAATAATATTAAAATTGGTCCAGAGAAATCGGTTAATATCAAAGAAAACACAGTCAAATTTATAATGCTCTTCTTTTGAATTCGATTGCAAGCGATCATGTTTTCAAAATGACTACTTGTCTAGAATAATAGATAGCAATAAATTGTCACAGAAGTACATGAATTAAACCGTAGAGAAAGTTTTTAAAAAGATACAGAAATCGCTCTATAAGGCGACCGTTACATAACTAGTTAAGACAGAGCCGATTAATCCAAGTTAACACACAGAGTATTGTAGCTCTCAAAAGGTCAGAATAACTTAAAGTAAATTGTACAAATAATTCAAAACGTCAAGTAATTCGTGACTGAGGCGTTACAGCACTCTAAATATGTATGAGAGAATCGAAATGAAACTAAAACGGAAATTGAGCTTTGGAATTTAGAATGAATATTTCAAATTGATTTAGTCAAACATCTAAAGACGGTTTAGATCGCTGTTCAGAGTTAATTTCAGTACAAGACAGGCAGTCTGTTTGAAAGCGCCTGTGGCCCCGCGCACTCAGTGTTCTGTAAACGATCACTGCAGTAAGACACATTTACTATGACCGGGGCTTGGATGGGTGACCACCCCTTGATCACTTTGTGACATTGATTTGCAAGTTGAAGGCCTATAAATTTGGCCCCTAAATTTCAAAAAATCAACAGCGGGCAGTCACAACCTGTCCATTACAACACGGCAATACGTATCGCCACCCATTACGTGGGACAAAATATAAAAGGGAAAATTTGGGCAAGTAACAAGTCTCTGCTTAACCATTCGGGGATAAAAGGCGTGACTACAATGTATGTAAAACAGTCAGTGAAAGGATTTTTTTTCGGACATATAAATAATGTGTGGTTCCGAGGTAAAATGTTGTGGAATGGCTAGCCCATTTAAATACAACCCGCCAGGCGACATCCCGAACATGGTTGCATTACCATAGAACATGGGACCCGTTTATTGGTTTGTGCATTTTTTGGTGTTTGACAAATTTTCTGTCTGGACATACCTAAAAAGAAATTATTCACTTTGCTATGCATATTTGATAAATTTGTAACGATGTTGTGATTAAAATATTTAATATTATGCTGATTTGTTAAATTTTGTTAGAAAAGCTGCGATTTTGCTAAAACTGTAAATTTATACAAAAGATTCCAGATGATTTCATTACCAGATATTTAATGAGATGATTAGAGATCCTTTTATACGTTTCTATGCTTCGAAAGGGACGTTAAGCCATTGGTCCCGGTTACCTTTAACATGGCTGAAGGACCATTACAATACTATACTATCTTCACGCCAAATCCCTTGCGGGGTAGGCAGAAAGAACCGAGCGCCACACGGCACGGTCCATACACAGCTCACTTGCTTCTTCAACTTTCATTTTTCTTTTCATGATGCACGTCGGTTCCTTCGGCTCTTGACACCACCTTGGTGTGTCGTGGCCTTCCCTAGGTCCATCCACTTTCGCGTTGTATATTTGTTTTGCCATTCTTTCATCTCCCATTCGCTCCACATGACCGAAACATCGTAGCATGCCCTTCCTGACTTTAACACCGACACTCTCTTCCAGACCAACTCTCTCAACCATTACAATGCCTAGTTATTAAGTGCTCATTTAATACGGCAATAGGCTCACCACCTATTAATATACAAATTAAATGTAGGCCTAAAGTCATAGCCCACTTAAACGACTCTGCTCCAACACCGCTCCCACCCAACACTGCCCTAAACTAAGACTACTGCTCGCAGTCTACGCGGCGACAGCTAGCACGCACCCAGCAGTCCACACGGTGACAGCTAGCAGACGGCCAGCTGTCCACCCGCCGACCACTCTCGCTTTTCGCAATAGACACAGTTCGCGATCGGTTTCCATTAAATTAAAGCAATGATATATACCAACCTGCACAGGGAAAATTATACCGATAAAAATACCGATTTTAAAACGTGTTTTATTCTTTAATTACTACCTTATTTTTATAAAAAAAGAACCTAGGATTGACATTTAACATTCTATTTGAAGGATGGAATTCAAACAACTTCACCTTTACCCACGCTTCAAAAAAAATCTGTCACATTGATGTGACAACGGAAAATATCATTTAACCGTGGTTCGATTGGCTAATGGGACTACTGAACATAAGGTTATTTATATGCTCCCGAATGAAATTTTATGGACAAAATCCGGGAAATACCCAGAACTTCAATGTTCGCTGAGACACGGAGGTGTAACCCTAACCTTTTGTTCAAAATATACCCAAAAATACTTACTTTTGCCAATATACTCATTAATATACTGATATCGAAAAAAGTCAATAAAATTTACCGGAAAAGTATTAAAATACTGAAAACGGTCACACTGCCGGCGACGACCGTGCCGGTGCGGCGACTGCAAGCAGTAAGCGAGCGGGCACCGCGCCGACCACTCGTCTACAACGCACGGCCAGCGAGGCGTCAACTCCCGAGCAGTCTGACGGCGGTAAGCTCGCTGAAAGCGAGCTGTCTGCTAATTGATGATGGCAATGTACAATATATCTAAAAAACAATATTTAAAGCCTATATTTGAATTATATTATTTTTGCCGGGTGGGAGCAGAGTCGTGTAAGTGGGCTATGACCTTTGCCTCCTTTGGTGACAAGGCTATATGCTCTAAGTATGTATAATAGGTACCTATTATTAAATTTCAATAAACATATTTCGTTAATATAAATATGAAGTATTTTGTACTATTATTGCAGAATAATAGATTAGACAGAGCTATATTATTGTAACCTTCAACCATAAACTTCTATATAAACAGAGTTTTTTTTTCGAGTCTGGCAACACAATCGAACTGTCAAAAATTTTAGCTCTCTAAAAATATTTTTAAAATTAATTAGATAATTAGTATTTAAAAAATTTTAAACCAACTAAAACCAATATCATCGCATTAATAGTGTCCTAAAATAGTCAGATAATTTAATAAAAGTGTTCTGTCCGTGTATTTTGGTGTAAAAAGTAACGAGTCAGGTACCCGGTTTTTTCGAATGTTGAATGTTTTCTTTTTCACGTAAATACATACTAAATCGACTGTTTCTCGTGAGTAGAATTATTATACTTGTATAAGCGTTTACTCGACGTTGACGACGGTCGGTGTATTTGCGTAAGTACATAAAAATATTAAGTATAATTTTATTGCCGGTACATACATAACCTTGTTACTTCTTACCATAAACTGTACAAAGAGCTCCATCATCAATATAATTCGCGTTTAATTGCACTTACTTATTAATAATAATGAATACCCGTAGTCGCAGAGCTCTCGGCCGCCAGCAGGAGGAAACCAAACTTCAGTTGGTGTTGCTGGAGCTTAAATCTAAAACAGAGCTCTGTGAACAGTTGGAGAAGGAAAGAGAAGAAAATGAAAACTTATTGATAAACGCTCTGAATGACACAAAAAAATTAAAATGCGAATTATCAAAACTTCATGTTAGTTATGATGACATTGTTGCGGAGCGGGACCACCTTCAGTCAATAGTAGATAGGTTCCAAGAGTGCAGTGACGAGTATGAGAAAACCTTGAGGAGGACTACCTTTCTGGAACAGGAGCTAAGGGATGCCCAGGGACAGATCTCACACCTGGTAGAAGCTGCTGAGAAAGTTACTGCTCAACAAACTGATAATCTTTATAGTGAGTTAATGAGTGGTATCCCGCAGTTTATTTCTTCTGCAAATTCTCAAAACCTGGACTTGACTACTATAGATCTTACAGGTGACAGTCCATATCAACAGGACAAGTCGGTTTTGTTTTGCAGCAGAAATAAACTAAAAAATATCTTAAAATTAAAAAGTTTATACTTACAAAAATCAAAAAAGCAATTAAAATTCCATAAAATGTTAATCAAGAAGTGTAAAAATATAGGTTCTTGTTTAAAATTTAGAGAAAAAGCTAAATTGTCAATGTTAGAGCTGGAACAAAGCCATTTAAAATATTGCACTGACACACAAAAATTAGAATCAAAAATACAAAGTTTGCAATTTGAGCTACAGTATATGACTAAAAAATATGAATGGTCCCTTAAGGACTTTACTAAATGTTCTTTAACCATAGATAAGGTACTCAAAACATCAAATGATAACACTGAGCGCCTTAATTGTTTCCTAAATGACCACTCATGCAATATTAACTGCCCTAAAGCAATTGAGCCGGTGGAGGCTCAGGGCGAACCGGTTACCGCTGAGCCCCTAGCTCCCATTACCATGTGCTCACCCGCTGAGCCCCTAGCTCCCATTACCATGTGCTCACCCAGTACATCAGTGGATATATTGTGTGACAGTGTAAATAATAGTTATAGTTGTACTAAATTAATTGTATTTAGTGATGATATTGGTACCAATCTTAGTTCATTTTTAAAACAAAACTTAAATTCAAGTTATTACTCGGTTATTAATAATTGCTATCCGGGTGCTTCATTAAGTGATATTATGCAAAAGATAATAGAATATAAATTTGACGCTAACAGTAAAATAATAATTTTCTGTGCAAACAGGGGCAAAATTAGCAATGATGATTTGTCCCTATACATGAATTACATCTTAAACTTAAATGTCATACAAGTTGTAATGTTCACACTTCCATTTATAAAAGGTGTGCCAGATTCGGAAAATTCATTTAGATATAAGATGAATTTACGTTTAAACTTAATAAGTCAGTATAATAATAAATTTAATGTAATTGACTTTAATTCTGTATTTGACACAAATTTGTCACATAGCAAGTATAAAGTCTATAATAATAACAAGGGTAGGTACTGTCTACCCAATTATTATAAAAGACAAATAGCAAGTTTGCTATTCACTTATTTTTACTCATTAGCCAAAAACTTGGCTGACAAAACTGCTTTATTTGAGCAGAGTAGATTTAGGACTTTGGAATCTGTTCCAAGTAATTTAAATTAACATCTGGGACAACAGAGGAATTACCCTCTAGCCAAAATTGTAAATTGATGGAGTTGAATTTAATTGCAAACCATAACTACACTCATTTGCAAAAAAAACGGGCACCTAAGCAATGAACCACTTCAAATGTCAATATTGCTTTGTTTGATAATTATAGGTAGTTTTATCCTCACAATTTGGTAAATTAATAGGAAAATAATCGTTTTCATCAGTATTTCATAAAATTTTGTTACAATTTATGGGAAATAATGCTAAACCTCCCTAGTAGTGTATGTTCGCTAGTAGTGCATATGTTCATGAAGTAAAAATAAAAAAGTTTTTTTGTTTGTTTTTCTTTAATAAAGGAAAAGCAGATAAATGTTTAGTATCGAGTGTGACCCCCTCTAGCTAAAATCACAGCTTGAATTCGTCTGGGCATGCTAGCGAGTATATCCCGGATACTTGCTTGCGGAATACGTTCCCACTCCGCAGTAATCACATTCTTCAGCTCTCTGATGGTCTGCGAAGCCGGGTGTACTGATCTCACACGCCGTTTTAGAACGTCCCAGATATGTTCTATGGGATTGAGGTCGGGACTTCGAGCTGGCCAACCCAAACGACGAATGCCGACCTCTTGCACATACGCATTAACATCGCGGGATCGGTAGGCGCGAGCATTGTCGTCCATAAAAATCGTGTCTTGACCTAGAGCGGCCAATGCGGGTTGTGCATGAGGAATTAGAACTTCCGTTATGTATCGATGCCCAGTCAGTGAGCCGTTTTCAATGAAGACTAACTCTGTACGTTCCATTGAATTTATTCATGCCCAAAACATAATAGAGCCCCCACCATAAGGTGTGATTTCTTCGAAACATGCACCTGCAAAGCGCTCTCCTTGTCTTCTTAGCACTCGCCGACGTCGATCTTCACCGAACAGAGATATCCTGGCTTCATCAGAGAACAAAACCGTATTCTAATCTTCTTGAGTCCATGATTCACAATTTCTAGCGAACCTAAGCCTGTGAACTCTGTGCTCACGGAGTAATTTGGGGCCGCGGGCCGGGCGGTGACTGCGTATATTGGCAGCGAGAAGCCTCCTCCTGACCGTCCATAGACTAATATGCACATTTCTTACTCCTTGGAGGTTGTTCTTAAGATCCACATACGAAGATTTGCGATTTCTCAATGCGCGACTCACAAGAAAACGATCATCCCGTGGTTGGGTACATGGTTTTCTTCCAGAACCAGGCCTTCTCTCGACGGAACCAGTCTCCTGATATCGCTGCCAGGTCCTTTGGACCGTCGAGCGGCTAACATTTAGCCTCCTAGCCACGAAACATTGGCTGCAACCCTCTTCAAGCAGCGCGATAATTTTGGTAGCTTTTACCACGTTATCTACCATTTTTGATACCAACCAAACAGCAATAAATAAAGCTTTGACAGTCAAGGATATGAAATTAATCGATAAAAATTGAATAAAAGTTGTGAAAGTTGATGTTAGGATGAAAATGTAGGATAAAAAGGGGTTTTCTTTAAAAATGAGCATCAAATGAAAATTTGAATTTAGAACGTACTTTTTTAAATTCCACGGCATTTTTAAAACCGTCCAGTAACGTGTACAAACGATTAAAACCTTTTTGGTATTGTATCTTTTTAAAGATGAATGAAAATCAAAACCGCCCGTTTTTTTTTTGCAAATGAGTGTATATCGGAAACTGTCCTCCGAACAAAACTAAATTAAAAAATGTAAATTATATCAGCCTGGTGCATTATAATATTGCAACATTAACGCAGGTTAAAGAGTTTGAATTGGAGCTGTTCATGAGCTCAGAAAATATTGAAATTGTTTGTCTTACAGAACATATGCGTAAGGAGTATGAGCTCATGTTCAGTTTCAGTAGTCACCGGGTTGGTAGTGCGTTCTGCAGGGTCAACACAACACGGGGGGGTTCGTTGATTTTATTAAATAAGTAATTAAAGTATAAGGAACGGAAAGATGTTGTGTCCCTCTCTGTAGAGTGTACAGTTGAAATATCATGCGTAGAATTGGAGCAATTCATAGTAGTATGCGTATATAAACCTGGAGTCTCACCCTTTTGTGAGTTTGAGAAAGTAATGGATAAAGTGCTATTTAAACTTGAAAAAACTAATAAACACCTAATAGTGTGCGGTGATTTTAATGTTAATATACTTATAAATATGCGTCAGACCAATGATATCTTAAATTTATTTAAATCACACAATCTCACTAACTTATTTTTAGAGCCTACTAGATTTTGTGATACAACAGCTACTTGTCTGGACAATATATACAGTGATATGTAGCCAGAAAGTAAGAGTATTATAAATAAGATAAAATCAGATCATACTGGGCAAATAGCATCTTTCAAGATCACAAGAGAAAAAGTTAAAAGACGTAAAATATTATGTAGACCAGTAACTAGTGGCCGCTTGGAACGTATGCGAGTTGGACTTTGCAATAAACTTCCATTCTTAGACACTGGCTTAGATCCAAATGTAATGTATAAGTTATTTTTTGATTCCTTTTACAATGAGTTCAACTCCATATTCAAGTCTAAGGAAGTCACAATCGGTGACAGGCCAGCCTTCAGTGAATGGGCCACTGAGGATATACATAAAAGTAGATTAAAACTGTATGAACTATACTCAGAAAGACAGCTTAATGGAACAGATGAATTTCTAAATTATGTTAAAACTTATTCAAAAAAGTTTAAAGCAGACTGCTTAGCGGCCAAAAGAAAGTATATAAGTAATAAAATTATCAATAGTGTAGACAAAGTTAAATCTATTAACGCAGAAAGAGGCCAAGCAAAATCAAATGATAATAATTTTAAACTTAAAGTAAATGGTAACATAATTACAACAGATGCCGAAGTCGCTAACGAATTTGAACAATTTTTTTCTCGTATTCCAGTAGATTTGACCAGAGCCCTAGGTTCTTCTACCCCAATAGCAGAATCCTTGTTAAAAGCAAATGTTCCTTGCTGTAACGAAATATTCAAATTCAGTAAAATTAGTATACACACCATAATAAAAACTTTTAAATCTTTAAATATTAAGAAAACGGCTGACCTCTGGGGAATTTCTGTACATTTAGTTAATTCGTTAATTGAAATGGTTGCTCCTGAATTATCAATAATATTTAATAATTGTGTTGATAGTGGTGTGTTTCCTGACTTAATGAAGTTGAGTAAAATAACTCCTCTGTTTAAATCGGGTAGCACCTCGGATCCGTCCAATTTTCGTCCTATTTCTGTACTACCCACGTTTAGTAAAATCTTTGAAAAGGTAATGCTTAATCAAATGCAAAATCATTTTAATACAAATAAACTATTCCATACTAAACAATTCGGTTTCACGCGCGGTTGGTCTACCACGGATGCTGGAATCAAATTATTAGAGTATATATATGAGGCCTGGGAGGAGTCGTATGATGCTTATGGTGTATTCTGCGACCTATCTAAGGCCTTCGATTGCGTCCAGCATCAGACTTTAATTCAAAAACTTGATCATTATGGGATCCAGGGGACGGCCTTGGATTTAATTAGTTCTTACCTAAGAGATAGAGTACAGAAAGTAGTTATAAATGGTAAACAGTCACATGGTTCTGCTGTAACAATGGGGGTGCCTCAGGGTTCAATTCTGGGACCTTTTCTATTTTTAGTGTACATAAATGATCTCCCTTACCTTATAAGAGACGATCACGAGGTAGTTTTGTTTGCTGATGACACATCTTTAATATTTAAAGTTGAACGTGGACAACGCGATCTTGACGAAGTAAACAATGCCCTCTCTAGGGTAGCCCACTGGTTTAACGCAAATAATTTATTGTTAAATGAAACTAAAACAAAATATATTAGATTCACCTTGCCAAATGTTAGGCTCGTTAACACCAGTATTAAGATAAGGGATGATCAAGTAGAATTGGTCGATGAAACTGTCTTTCTGGGCATAAAGTTAGACTCCAACTTGCAGTGGGGGCCTCATATCGAGAAAGTCTCGGGCAGACTGAGCTCTGCAGCCTATGCCGTTAAAAAGATCCGACAACTGACAGACATTAGAACAGCGCGTCTTGTCTACTTTAGCTATTTCCACAGTGTCATGACCTATGGCATACTATTATGGGGTAACGCTGCCGATATCGAATCTATCTTTGTGTTGCAGAAAAGGGCTGTCCGGGCTATCTATGGTATGGGGATTCGGGAGTCATTCAGAGAAAAGTTTAAGTATATCAACATCCTTACTGTGTATTCACAGTACATATATGAAAACTTATTATATACTCATAAAAATAACAGTAAATTTATTAAAAATAGTGATATCCATAACTTAAACTTAAGAAATAAGAATAAATTGGCTGTACCTAGATTTAGGCTTAACAAAATAAGCAATTCTTTTGCGGGCAATTGTATTTGAATGTACAATACATTTCCGACAGCCATAACAGGTTTGTCAGTTAATAAATTTAAAAAACTAATAAAACTTAAATTGTGTCAGAAAGCTTATTATAGCATTAAAGACTTTCTAGAAGACAAGGCTGCCTGGCAGTGACACGAATTGCTCCTTTCTACATAAAAAAAAACTGTATTAGATACTAAGATACTAGAAGAGAAGGGACCGGACTGAGTTTCTTGGGGTGTTCTTCTCAGTCTGTAGTAGTAACGTCACAAAAATTTTGACAAACCTAAATAATTTTTTTAAAAATTTCAAAGGGAATAAATTTTATTTTATTTTATTTATTTTGAGGTTTATAAAACTCAGTTTATATAGAATTCTTTGCCTTTCACACCGTTATTATACTTAAACTACATTCTGGTAAATAAATGATTTGAAAAACGATTCAGAACTAGTCGAAAATAAAACGCTTCGCTTCCATAGAATCAAAGCCGTTAACGAGGCAACGGTTTAGAATTATTGTTATTTGAACACCGCAGACCAAAATATACCATTTTATTGGATATTTCTTTAGACGTGTGACACTAATTAATTACCTGAAGACAGAAAATGGAGCTAAAACACGATTAGTTGCCCTTTTAGTGTTGATAACATAAGGTGTTTGAATACGATAGATGACTCTTATTGATGGTGTAAAGTGCAACGAATGTTAGAAGCTTTTTGGTGCAGTAGATACTCGTATAGGACTACCTTCCGTAGGTAGTTTCTTCAAAAGGGATCTTAGAAGATTTTTATGCGGTCGGCAACGCGAGTGTAACACCTCTGGTGTTGCAAATGTTCATAGGCTGCGGACCACCGGTCCTTCTGGTGGACCGTATGCTTGTAATGCTTGACTGCCACCTAAGTTTTTTTAATAACACTAAGGTGCTTCTCCTAATTTATTCTTAAGGGATTTTTTTTAACGCGAGGAAAATTTCACATCGATGCTATTCCGGACTCCTACTGACTAAAAACCACACGTTCCCTGCCTACTGCCTACGGTTGGGAGCCCCGGGTAAGCCCTCGGAAGGATGACCCCAGGTATTTTAAGAGAATAATTGGTCAAGTTGGTCTGTAGGGTCTCGATATTCGTCCTTCTGCAGTCGATAGTCAGTAGGAGCAGCACTTGCGGGTGAGATTGGTTTCAGGCCCCGAAAATCAGTTTGGGGCCTGAAACTAATCTCTGTGGTATATCCCTTTCATCTTTATGGCAATTCTTGTATAGGTGAATTCTATTATTTTGCCGTATGTTTTCATATATCTTTTAGTGTTGATAACATTGGTGTTTGAATACGATAGATGAATCTTCTTGATAGTTTAGAGTGCAACGAATGTTAGACAATCGCATCCACGTAGGATTTTCTTCACGTCGTATCTTCCTGAATCTCAAATCTGAATTCCAATATACTTTTACACCCCATAACCCTGAATGCTATTTCTAATATATAGCACTTAAACTGCTCTATTCGATTAGATTCCTAGATACTTGTTATCTTGGGAATTCTATCTATTTGCTGAACGATGCGAGTAGAGATTTACACAACAATTCCACGGTCATCTGAAACGTTTATTGTTCGAGAGTCTAGTACCTAATACTTGTCTCTGATAGTATCATAATATTTGATCGTGTGAAACAGGCTTATGTACAGTTTGTTGTTGTGTGGTCTCAGCAAGAAGTGATTTGGATATTATTGGAATTTATACTTTTGGTCGCGATGAAGAATGTTTTCACCCTCAGCTTGACTTAGGTATGTGTCTTCTAATGTTCAGTTTTTGTTTTGAAATTATAAATGGCATTATTGAATTAATTTCATTCTATAAAAGATATACTTTTAAATTTGCTCGCGTTCCATCCAATGTTTTGCTTTGATGATGGATTTATACAGAAATCTCTATGCAAAGTTGTACCACAAATAATAAGCTCAATTCCCTTTTACAGGAACGAAGAAAACTTATGCTAAATAAAAATATGTCGGTAGCCTAACTGAAGTACGAGTACCTACATTTCAAAGAGCACTTTATCGTTTGCTTACAATTTACATACATACATACATATAGTCACACCTTTATCCCCGAAGGGGTAGGCAGAGGCATATTATATGCCCACATTTCACTTTTGTATAGTTTGTCCCACGTAATAGGTGGTGAGCCGTATTGCCGTGTTTAAATGGACAGGCGCTGGTTGTGACTGCCTGCTGTTGAAATAAAGCCTTCAACTTAGCTTAACGACTGCCATTTTACTGGCAACCGGGACCAACGGCTTAACGTGCCTTCTGAAGCACGGAAACACTTAAATAAAATGTCACAAAGTGATCACATGGATGGTCATCCATCCATGGATCGGCCATAGTGAAAGTTGCTTACTGCAGTGATCGTTTACAAAACACTGAGTCCGCGGGGCCACGAGCGCTTCTCTTCTTTCTTACAATATAGATGAGATTATTTCCCTAAAGGCACGAATTCTTGAAGAAAAGTGTGAAAAGATTTTGAAGTCATAGCTATCAATCTAGTTACTTCAGCTATGAAAGTATCCTTAATTCAATAAAACTCACCGTAACTTACAGTCCGGTAAAACCTGAAACAACCTGCTCGCATACGTGTTTCCCTCATCTTACAATCCCAGGTTCTTCAATAGGAGCAACATCACAGGGCACAGGAAGAGGCACATCATAGGGCCGCCAACTTGAGGACCACTGTCAGAAGTCTTACTGAGAGAGTGGCCCCCAATCGCTAGATGCGCCACGGCTTTCTATCTGGCTGGCGTCAACTTGGCGAGCTTAATATTAAAAAAAACCGCTTTGATTAAAAAAAAACACTCGCGAGTTAACTGGCGATATACAGTGATAGTCGATTTTGACACACCTCGTTTCGTAACGGTTACGTAAACTTACTTACAATGTATACGTTACAGGTTTACAAAGTGTCCCTTTGTTGTATCAATTTATGAAGTTATAAAATTGTGATAATGTGCAGTGGCTCCACGCGTAAATTGATACAAGCATGCTTAACTTTTTAATTTATATGACGCTGTAAACTTTTCGGTAGATTTTATTTACACGTCTCTGAGATTGTTTTTTAGTTCCATAATAAAGAGAATAGATTGCTTGTTTCGATAAAATTTGATACTTTGTATGAGTTATGTAACATTATTTTTGTGGTTATGAAATTCATCTACAGTAATCAGGTAATGTTTTGTATTCAATAAAATTTGCATAACAGGCCTATACTGATAATAATCATTCTTCTCAAATAGAAGATATAATATTTTGGAAATATAAATTATAATGAGTGACATTAATAGACGAAGAAATGGTAAGAACCTAAAGGCATCTTTTTAATTATAAAATAGAAGAAACGAAAGTTGTATACCAGAAGTGTAAACGGGATGACATAGTCGCTGCCTATCCCGGTGGGTCACAGGTAGGGAATGCAATACCGGGATACCGGGATCCCGAAATACCGGGATCCCGCGGTATTAGCGGGATTGTGCTAACGTAAACGCCATGTGTTATTCTGTAAGCGGAAGCGCACAAACTGATTCGGTTTGAGAAAGTTTTTTGTAATTATGACGTAATTATATAACCTAATAACATACTTATTTGATTTTAGTGATTTAATCAGGGAGATTTGACTTTTCTTGTACTATAAAAGTATTCAATTATCTCGTACATTGCTTGCTGGCTATCTGACATGTAAAGTTAGGAGTCGTTTGGCAGACAAAAATTTTGACATGCTATGTTTTGAGCGTTGCCGTGCTTCGGATGGCACGTTAAGCCGTTGGTTCCGTTTGCCGGTAAAATGGCAGCTAAGTCAAGTTAAAGGCCCGGCTCGTCTCATCTCATAATGTCCTTTTCTCGGAATGTCCTTTTCTCGAAATGTCCTTTTCGCGAAATGTCCTTTTCTCAAAATGTCCTTTTCGCGAAATGTCCTTTTCTCAAAATGTCCTTTTCGCGAAATGTCCTTTTCTCAAAATGTCCCTTTCTCCAAATAATTGTGCACTACAGGATTAGCCCCGCTCAATCCGATTTGATAGGTTAGGTTAGGTTATAAAAAAAATAACCACGAAGGCTAATGCGGAAGCTTCTCTGCGCTCCGCTCCGGCCTTAGCCTTCTAACCTAACCCATCCAAGTCGGATTGAGCGGGGTTAATCCTGTAGTGCACATATTTTGAAAATGGGAAATTTTGAGAAAAGGACATTAGGTATAAGATGAGACCATATGCCTCGTTCTGCCTACCCCTTCGGGGATTAAGGGGGTGACTATTTTTCAGTTCTAGATGGATGTATGATACAGAAATCTATTCTTTTCTCAATGACTTACAGAAATATGCGGGATCCCGCGGGACTCAGATGGCTCAGTCCCGCAAATACCGGGATTACAATCTTGTTGCGGGATTGCATTCCCTAGTCACAGGCTTAATGTATGTAAGTATAGTTATTATTATAAAGCTCTAGCTGCCTGTGCGCCACTCATTATCTAACCTTTATGGTCCACTAGATCAACTTTGACACAGAACGGTTGATATTTTAAGAGTTTGATAACAATATTGTGACACCCACGTAGCGCCCGTTCCCGTGGGAATACGGGAATAAAATATAGCCTATGTTCACCGGGGATAGTGTAGTTTTGCAAGAGCGAAAGAATTTTTCAAATATTCGGTTTCAGTAGTTTTAATACGATGAAAACAAACAAACAATCAAATCTTTCCTCTAATAATAGATATTATCAATCAATATCAATCATCAATCAATATCAATACATATAATAAAATCGTAACAAGTCGCTGTCTGTATATGGAAGATAAATAAGAAATTATATTATAGGGGGGCTTTAGGAACGCAATAGAACCCAAAACAATGATTTTTAGAATTTTTGTCTGTTTGTCTGTACGGTTGTGCACGCTAATCTCAGTAACTGCTTAATCGATTGCAATGCGGTTTTCTTTATTGTATCGAGGTTTGCTCCAATTAACATTTAGTGTTTTTTTCATGTCAATCGGTTTATAAATAAAAAAGTTATATCACTTTAAAGAATCGTACATAGACATATGAATCTAAAAATGGGTAAATCTAAACTGGCGTGTTGGCTTAATCATTAAAGAGCTTAATGATTAAGACTATTTTTAGAATAGACTTAATCTTTAAGCTCTTTTATGATTAGGCAAAGAGGGCAGTTTCACACGCTGGTTGATGAGTCTGCTGAAGAAATACCTCTCCTTTCATACACCTTATGTGACGTAAACGAAGTTGCGGGTTCGGCTAGTTTATAATATTAGGTGCTTACACATCAAATTGGCGTTTTTCGTACTGGCCACTTTAATTACGATTTTCTCCTCTTTGGTAAGGAATTCCAAATTCAAATTTTCCCAGCTATTTACTCATGTATTTATCCTTCGATGACCGTCATTCATTTGTTTTTTTCTTCTGTTTTTTTCTGTTTGCGTCACTCATTTTACAAAATGGAAAACTTAAAATATCGCATTATTTACGAGTACGAGTTCCGCCGTGGCACTAGTGCTGCGGAAACGACTAGAAGGGTGAATGATGTGTATGGCGGTCATGTTGCAAAAGAAAACACAGTTCGTTTTTGGTTCCAACGTTTTCGTTCAGGAAATGTCGACCTGCAGAACAAGCCCCGTGGACGGCCTGAGACTCAAGTTGATAATGAAGTATTGAAGGCTATTGTGGAAGCGGATCCATCGCAAACCACGTCCGAGTTAGCTGCAGGCTGCGGTGTTAGTGATAAAACTGTTTTAATTCACTTGAAGCAAATTGGGAAGATTAAAAAGCTTGAAAGGTGGGTACCTCACGAATTGACTGAAGCAAACCGGCAAAAGCGCGTCGTCTGCTGCGTTACATTACTGAACCGGCACAATAATGAAGGTATTTTAAACCGAATCATTACCTGTGACGAAAAATGGATTCTTTACGATAATCGAAAGCGCTCAGCGCAATGGTTGGATCCTGGCCAGCCAGCCAAATCCTGCCCCAAGCGAAAATTAACCCCAAAAAAGTTACTTGTAAGCGTTTGGTGGACTAGTGCCGGTATTGTTCATTACAGTTTTCTCAAATCTGGCCAGACTATTACGGCTGATGTCTATTGTCAGCAATTGCAAACCATGATGGAAAAGCTAGCGGCTAAACAACCTAGGCTGGTCAATCGCTCCACGCCACTGCTGCTTCACGACAACGCTAGACCACACACTGCACAACAGACGGCTACCAAATTAGAAGAGCTTCAATTGGAATGTCTAAAACATCCTCCGTACTCCCCGGATCTTGCTCCAACAGATTACCATTTTTTTCGAAATTTGGACAACTTCTTGCAAGGGAAAAAATTCAACTCTGATGGGGCAGTCCAAATCGCCTTCACAGATTTTATTGATTCCCGTCCGACTGGTTTTTTTAGTAAAGGGATCAATGAACTACCTATGAGATGGCAAAAATGCATAGAAAACAATGGTTCATACTTTGATTAATTAAATATATTATATTTAAAAATATTCGACTTTTTGTTCCTCCTATACAAAACGCCAATTTCATATGTAAGCACCTAATATATATTACGTATGTACAGATAAATCCATAAGCTAACCCACATGAACAATATCCTAAAATTAGCTGAAGTCTCAAAACTAGTTTGAAAGCCTTTCAAAAACTTTTGCAAACCAAAGTAATGTATAAAGCGTGTTTCTTTTCCGAAATCGGTAGAAGTAAAAAACAACTTTTAGTATCGCAAATTAAGATTGATGAAGAATCAATCGCGGCATGTCCCACAGATAAAGGCGATGTCCGCGCAATCAATTTTAATCTAATAGCTTTTGTCACACCTTACGGGTCATTTTTGCCTACGAAAGACAGAGACAGGCATATTTCTGTTGGTGCTGATGCACTCCGTTATTACAATGATGATGCTCCTACTTACAAAATTAAAGTCTGCTAAGGAAGATTGAGGAGCGTGTCTTATCGGTAAAGACAATGATGTAACGAAAACACTGATGGATATTGGGAAAAATGTTGCTTGTCATGGGTTAGTATGTATGGTTATTTTTATGGTTGATATTTTGTCATTTTTTTTCTGCACCGCACCGGTTACATTAATCTTAACCCTGTCGTACAACGATGAGTGTTTTCTCAATCTCGATGTGTGACGATGTACCTTTGACCTATGCGGCCTTATTACAAAGTATAATTTAACAACGAAATACGTAAAAAGAAATATAGAAAGAGAATTTGTAAAGTGCGTAATGCTGACGTATCATTCCCATTAGTTCAAAAAGTCATCATGATCATGATTATGATGATCATGATGCTGATGATGATGATTATCATCATAATGACATGATGAGCATGATGATGAAAAATCTCCGATGTTGGCTAAATATGAAATATCCTACTTAATATCATAAATGCAAAAGTTTGTGAGTTTCCTATAATTGTCACAGGAGTTGAGTATCCCGCTGACTACTTGATGCATCAGCCAGTTCCAGGTTATTATGTTGTTGAAATAACTATGAAGTATCAGTATGCACCCCATTTACGATTTAACTTTAATCATGGGAACTTATGAAACTCTCTATATCATTCTTTTTCTAGGTTAAGCCATGTTTTGTAATAAGGCCGATGTTGTCGAAGAAAACATGACTTGACGAATGTATATATATGTCTTCGACGGTATACCGTCATAATACCAGAAATCATAATGCCTTTACTTAAAATGCCTGAGCCCAAAATACCCGAAATCGAAATATCAATATTCAAAAGGCAAATTTTTATAATATAAATAATTTAAAATGCCTTACGGTCGAATAACCGAAACCCAAAAATAAATTTATCAAATAGGTACCTTATCCTAAAATGTTCAAACACAAAATACCTTTTTTTAACATGATTTAAATCCTACATGGATGCTATATTTCTGTAAATGGTTAACACCCGGACTCAGAGTATCCCGACTCGGATAGGTTAGGTTAGAAGACTACCTGACTACAGATTTTTTTTTTTATTTTTCGTTAGCCCACTGTAGTACTTTTGTAACTCTGAATCAAAGTGTTTTAACATGAGGTTTACCTCATGTTAAAACACTTTGATTCAGAGTTACAAAAGTTCGAGTCCGGCATAGTATCCATGTAGGATTTATCCTACATGGATACTATGCAGGACTCCTACCGACTGAAAACCACACGTATCCTACATAACAGCCTACAGTTGGGAGCCCCGGGTAAGCCCTCAGAAGGATACCCAAGGACCAACAGACCTACGGCTACAACTGCGGCTTCACTTAGGTGGTGGGGGGGGGGGGTGTAAATAAGTTAAAGTCAAATAACAAAACGTGTGAGTGGCAATAAATCTTTATTTCTTAAATCATTCATTTATTAACTATGCGCTATATTCGGCTATATAATGAACTGGTATAGCATAATATATACCTAATGATATCCAGTAGGTTATAGCGATAAACTGGGTAGGTTATGGTTTTTTTTTAATATTCACATTGTATTCTATTTTCGGTATTTTAAATTAAGGATATTTGAAAATTTGTATTTTGAATTCTGATATAATAATTATTTGTATTTTAAGTTTAGACATTTTAAGGTAAGGTGAACTGAAATAAGGTATTTTGAATGTTAAGGTATTTTGAATTCGGGTATTTTGGTCTAAGGCATTTTAAGTAAAGGCATTTTGATTTCTGGTATTTTAATATATAACCGTCTTCGACATCACAGCGCCCAAACGGATGAACTAAAATCCAAATTCAAATTTAAATTAGATCCGGATGTTTTAGTTCGAAAGCCAAGGTGATCGAGTTGGTTCTAAGCTATAAATTCTGAAGATTACGAAGTGATGACGGGATCCCAATTCACAGGTCCGATTGATCTGAAATAATTATGGTACCTACTATTACTTTGATAGTATTTCCAGAACATGGCAGTCTGGTGCTTGCCTATGCATCGACGTTGTGACTGTTCAAATAAACCTAAACATGGTATCTGGCTAATGTTATTTTTAATCCTTCTGTTAAATTTATCCTTCGTTGTAATAATAACGGACGGCAGTTCGACAAGAAGCAACTTCGCGGTTTTTGTCGATCCTCGCCTCAGTCCAACCGCGACTACGGGCGCTGCAACGTGCACGAAATGCGGTGAATGCAAGTAATAAGTGTTTTGCGTGAAGCCCCAAATTCTATAAGTATGAATGGTATTTGGCGTCCGGGGTATATAGTTTTTAAATTTATTATTTGTAGACAACAACAGGCCCTCATTCAGAAACACTGTGTAATTTGGTCTGGAAACATTTTTTCTTATTCCTTTTGAGTTATTGTTAAGATTGCTCAAATCAGTCTTAATTGGCCAGACGTCTTGTAAGGGATATAACTGATATAAGTATTGCTTAAGCAGTTGGAGTTAGCACCACTCGCAAGGGAGGCTGACTTGGGATCTGAAGATCTCGGCAAATTCCCACTGAATCTTTTACATTTTGCATTCTCAAACTATGAAAATGTTACCGAATAAGACTTGTAGCAGTAACTGTATATTCCACGATTAGACCAAGATCAAAGTATACAGTGTCAAAGTTGTGTATCTATTGTTACCTTGTTATTTACTTGTCTTTTCGATTCTTTTTCCCTAAGGAAATTAGTAATATTAATAGTTAAATCTTTTAAGTACAAGCAAAAGATAAATTTCAGTTCAGGAGTTATAGCACAAGCTTACACTAATACTTTATAAAACCATAAATTAAACGCTTATAAATACAAGGTTTACAAATATTTCTTATCGGTAAGCAGTTATACCAAGTATTTGCTCACTGTACTGATGTGTCAAGTAAAATGATAAATGGCACCTTACCATACTCGATTTCATATTAAATAAATATCTAACCTAGAACCGTAACTCTTACCTTATGAGCTACAAAATACGGTTGATTTTTCAGCACTGAAAGGTCATGATATAATAGTCAATATTTTTTGCAACATCTTGTGTGTATGATTTGTAGTGGATATTGAGGTACGCGTTCCTTCTAAATATATTTTGTATCGACAATCTAGTACTGCAAGGAGAATAGTTTGCAAAATGATACATGTTTTGAAAATTGAGTAAACTTCTGTACTGTGATAATTTAACTTTAAAAATGTATACCACTCAGGTGGCAGACAAGCTTAAGGCCCCCCACCTCATCTTAAGTGGTCACCCCCTGGCCTATGAATGTTTGCAACACCAGAAATGCCACACTGCCGCTGTCGACCTTCCAATAACCTTCTAAAACCGGGAGTTACTTCGAATATGCTAAAAATACTTGTAATTTTTAGGGTTCCAAAACACTAGGATACCCGTTTATCGCCAACCTATTTATTAGTCGTAAAATATACTTGATAAAATCCACAAAACAAGTTTGAAACAAAGACATCAATATTGTCATAAATAATATATGACTTTCCGTACAAATGAAAGACCTGCGGCTATTCCTGGCTTTCTGTTGGAATAGCAGGTTCCAACGTTTCGTTTACAGACCCCTGAGAATGAACAGATGGTTCCTATGAACTCCATTAGAGTTATTATGAAATGGATGCGGCATTTATCCTTCTTACATAATTCGGCATGCTTTGTTATTAAATCATACCTTTTACATTGTTTTTGTTTTATAATATTTTGGGCATGAGATTCGCTTTAGGTCTGGATACTGGCATTCATTACTTTCTAAAGCGAAAACGCAATAAGTTACCCGGGATAACATAATGTTTACGTATTTATTGAAAGTAATGCTCACAGCTGGCATGCCAGACTTAAACTGTCTTACGTAAGTCTCTGTCAATACGCGAGTCCTAGCTACCGAAATAAATATACCTTAAGGCGTGTCTAAAATTATGAGTGTATTGTTTAAACTACTTTGTGACGTTACTGACAGCCGATTGCCTTTATTTGTAGTGGTATATAAGACCCCCCACAGACGCGGGATAGCACCTGAACCCCTCCCTAGACGAGGCCGCAGTGATAGCCGTAGGTCTGTTGAGAGTCCTGGGATATCCTTACGGGGGCTTACCTGGGGCTTCCAACCGTAGGCTGTTGGGCGTTACGTTAGGTTTTTTAGGCGGTAGGAGTCCGGCATAGCATCCATGAAGAATTTTTCCTCACGTTAAAAAAAAAGTGGTGTATAAGGATACGATTTTCCGTCGCAACATATATTATGACAAACAGTTATGTAAACATATTAAGGTATCCCTTTGATGGAGGTCGTGTTGCTTTGTTTTCATGTAAGATCTCTTACTTAATACAAATGCAGATTTTCCGAGTAGCTCGACCTCCTTAATTCAAACTTGGAAGACGGTGGTATACCACCTCCGAATTTCGTGGCTCTATAAATTGCGCTAGCGACGGAACGTTTATTAGTCTTTTCCCTAGCAAGTCGGTGTTTTTGTAAGGGGTATGGCGCCCTACACGATAAAAAATTCACGCCTCCACAAGTAGCCTTTGGATAGCTGTGGTTTTTCTTTACAGAAACTGCCATTGTTCAGTTGGTAGTTGTGAATATTGAAGTGACTGGTATTGTATACTGATTTTCATGGTTAGAGGTATTGCTATAAATCGTCTGAAATAGGTTTTGATAAGTCATTATATCATTTTATTTAAACTAGGTACTACACAGAGCCCATAAATCACAAACTCAGGGTTCTGTACATGATCACTGCAGTAAGCAACATTTACTATATTGGTTATGGATGGGTGACCACTTTGTAACATTTAATTATGAGCGTTTCTGTGCCTTCAGGTTGTCAGTAGAATGACAGTCTTTAAGCCAAGTTGTAGGTCTAATGGGCGGCTTGAAATATTTCAACGGTGGGTCGTCAAAACCTGCGCTCGGGTCCCCGGGAGGGTGTATGTAGCGCCTCTGGTGTTGCAAACGTCCATAGGCTACGGTAACCAACCTTCCAGTGGGTCGTAAGCTTGTCTGCCACTTAAGTAGTATAAAAAATAACCTGCTATAGTAGCAGATTAGGTACAGTGATATTGGTCTTTTAATTATTTATTATTGAGATGATAAGCCAAAAAGAAACTGAAAATGGAGAAGAAGAAAGAATTGAGTTTCTTCACTCGTAAAAAGGAGGTAGAGCCAGCCCTCATAGTTGGCTTAGTTTGACTTTGCCAAGCCCTCAATGAATAACAAATTCAAACTTTGGCATAACCAAAACCTTCTTAAAATATACCTTTCAATAATTAATTTCATCTAATTTATCGTCATGTCTCACACATCAATGTAAAATGGCCAAATTGAATACTTTACTCCGCCTCTTTGCTGTTCCTTGTTAAACGGTGGTATTAAATGAACATAAGAGATAACACGATAGGAGGCAAATAGAACCACAATGGAAAACTTTGCTTAGAAATACACATACATACATTACATCACGATTGTTCCCCAACAGGGTAGGCAGAGGCTCGTCTTTCCACTTAGTATAATTCTGGCAAAAAACTTTCGTTTCTTCTACTTCTATGAGTGTCTTCCATGCTTTTCGGTTAAAAGTAGGTACTCTTGACCAGGCCTTTTCGCAAAAATACTCAAATACGAATATGAAAGTAACTCAGTCTGTCTGTACACTTTCACGCCCGAACCAATGCAATGATTCTCATGAAATTTAGTACAGTGATAAAATAGAGCTCAGGAACGAATATAAGTTACTTTTTAAACCGTGAACATGTTCCTGTGGGTAAGGAGTAGGTACGGGAATTCTTACTGCGCCCGGTGGAGCTAGTCAGGTAAGTGGAAAATAACATCAATCCTTCATCAAAGGCTTAATATTATTGCTGCCAGACCTTTTGGTCTTGGTTTATAAACAAATCATTCTATTGGAATAACTAAAGTAATAAATTAGTTTTTTTTTCTGTTTTGTGGAAATGACGACATCCTTCAAGTTATGCCAAAATCCCCGTTACCGTGCCAGATACTCGTTTTACCAAAATCATCAATCAATGAAATAAGCCTATTGCAGTCCACTGCTGGACGTAGGCCTATCCTAATTTACGCCACAATTCACGGTCCTGCGCCTTTCGCATCCAGTCCCTGCCTGCGACCTTTACCATGTCGTCGGTCCATCTAGCGGGTGGACGTCCTACCCCACGTTTGCCGAGACGCGGTCTCCACTCTAGAAATCGTTTGCTCAATCGGCCGTCGGTTCTTCTGCAGATATGGCCGGCCCACTGCCACTTCAATGTACTTATTCTGCGAGCTATGTCGACCACTTTAGTTCTCTGCCGGATAGTCTCATTTCGGAGTCTTTCCCTCAGAGACACCTGGAAATTTTGCAATACTTTATTTTTTTAGGGTTTCGTACCCAAGTTCTAAAAGCGTGACCCTATTAGGTATTTCGCAGTCCATCTCTGTCCAGACGCAGTTTCTCAGTAACGGTGATAGCTAGAGAGCTGAAAGCACAGGTGATGTAAATAAGAAAAACGTTTTATTGGGAACACCCATACATCAAACGTATTTGCCGTTTTTTGATAGAACCATTCGTGCGTGAGTCCGACTCGCACTTGGCCAGTTTTTAATATTTGTCTTAAAGTCAATTTAAAAAGAAGTATCTGCTACCAATCAGCACTAGTATTGATTTATCGTCAACTTTATCAAAGTGTCCAAAGATCTAAGTGCGATCGCTAACGACCTGGATCGGAGTGCTTGTAAGTAAAGCAATGACCATAACATATGGGTTCATTCACCTCGAATCTATTGACCATTCGCAAACTCTCACATCAACGTAACAAACCTTTACGTCAACTAATGGGGTAGTTATAATCAATCTAAACGCCTCAGGGATAATGTAAGAAATCAACTTCTATAAATTATGTGTAAGGCTTGCTGCAAACTTATTAGTTTTACTTTCTTTTTTTTTTCAAATGATCACGCCTGGTAAGCATAGGCATATTATTAATATGTCTACATTTCACCTCTTTAGATTTTGTCTCACGTAATACCTAGGTGGTGTGCCGTATTATTGCCGAGTTGATATGGACAGGTGCATGATCTGACTGCCCGCTGTTGAAATTGCCTTCAACTTGGCTTAACGACTGTATTTTTACTGGCAACCGGGACAAATGGCTTCACGTGCCTTCCAAAGCACGGAAACGCTTGCAAATTAACGTCACCAAGTGGTGATGTGTGGTGGTCATCATTTCGTGACCGGCTATAGTAAATGTTGTTTACCACAGTGATCGCTTTTTAGTAAATTTTGCTTAGTACAGTGATCGCTTATAGAACACTGAGTCAGCGGGACTGTGTGGTAATCCTTCATGGATGCTATGCCGGACTCTTACCGACTAATACCACATGGGTCTCTACCCCTACCTACGGTCAGGAGCACCGGGTCAGCTTTCGGAAGGATTTCCAATCCCCACTAATATTTATAAATGCGAAAGTATCTACACAAATACTTTTTGTAATCGGAGAATCAGTTCAGTGATATGAAATAAGAGTGTAAATCAAATAAAAAATTAACAGATGGCTGTCTGTTAGATTTTATATCGTTAATGACTTCGGTACTGTGCGAAACTGATACTGTAAAACGTAACTATGCTGCGGACCCACAAGTATTAGCTAGGTCAGAAGGGTTTATTAAAATAGTGACTAAGCAATTAAAACGATAGTATAAAACGAAGAAAAGTATAAAACGAAAAAAATAAAACGGTTCAGAGTTAGTTGGTTACAAACAAACAATTTTTTCCTAGTAATTATAACTAGTATAGATTATTATATTTTTTTTTCCTTTGAAATTTTTTATGAAAATTATTTAGGTTTGTCCAATATTTTGTGACTCTACTAAGGGTTTGGAAATGCTACAGACTGAGAAGATATATACCCCAAGAAACTCAGTTCAGCTTTTCTTTTCATTAATCTTAGAATCGAATACAGTTTTTTTTTATGTAGGAAAGAGCAATTCGTGTCACTGCCAGACAGCCTTGTCCTCTAGGAACTCTAATGCTATCATAAGCTTTCTGGCAATATTTACATGTTTTCAACTTTTTAAAATTCAGTCACAAACCTGTTATGGCTGTCGGCAATGTATTGTACATTCGAATACTATTGTTGTGATTTTTCTAAAACCATTCAGTTTTAAGTAGTAATAAGTTATTTTTGTGATGTCAACACCGCCTCATAGTAGAATGATTAGCCTGTACATAAAACATTAATTGATTATTCGAAAATAGTGGGTAGTTGATTTGACATAAAAATGTTCACTATGAGGTGGGAGTTGTTGAGAGGCGATAAAAAGTGAATATTCTGGAAAAAGAGGACATTCTGTTTCCTGATCGAGTTCAGTAAAGTGCTAATTAGTTAAAGTAGAATATTTGTATTAATTAATAGTTAGTACTTAGTTGTGCAAGAAGTAGTTAAATTGTGAAAATAAAAATGTAAAGAATCTACAATCATAGGATTATTATTTCGTAATACCATTAAGTGGAATGTAGGAGTAGTATCTATTATTATACGAAGAACAGAAGAATAAATAGCTATGTAAAGGATATTGGAGTATCATTTCTCATCAAGTCAGAAGTGGTAACCTGCGAGCCGAGCCGTGACAAGTTAATACTGTAAGTAAAAGTTTATTCGAATTCTAATCATGGTTCGTGATTATTCCTATTAGCGTGTATTATTATTCGTAGCAACTTCTACTGTAGTCAAGAAGGTATTTGACTTTTAACGAATTGCTGCAAACTGGGGTTACATAACTCTATTGACTGCGGTGTCCATTTAACAACGTTTTTTTTATCTCCGGTAAGGGTTATAGGAAATATTCTCTACCGGAACGGTGAATACATTTGTTTTAGATTGAACACAGAAATGTGACAAAGGTCCTTATCGTTTTATTGTAGTTGCATAGAGCTATATTTTTATTGTGGTAATACCCACTATTATGCCCATATGTACCTATTAGTTACCTTGAAACAAACGTAGGTACATATTTAAGTTACAAAGCCACTTCTCAAGGGCTAGGCTTCATTTTAATTCGTGGATCCTCAGTTAATAAGACGTCCTATTAGAAATGTTGGACATAACTACAATTAGTTATTTTAATTTATTTTGTGAATACCCTCTACCGGTACGGTAAATAAATTTATCTTTAGATAGGATAAATAAATGTGACCAAATACGATAGGTACGCACCGTTCTTATTGCAGTTACATAGATCAATTATATGTATTATATTTTGTGTTAAGACCGACTAGACTAGCAGTCTTTGCTATTTATTTTTAAAAAGTATGTGATTAAGATACTTAACGACTTCTCAAGGGCAAAGACTGTATCTAGTGCGTGGATCTCCAATCAACGAGACGTACTATGACAAATTTAGACATTATTTTATTAATTTAAGTATGAATGCTGCTGTGCAACCCTGAGCGTTGCAAGTGATTGTATAACCATGCAGGTATTATCTGTGTTAGTCCCATAGCCGTGCAAGGTGTGTTGTTTGCAGCCATTCAGGCGAGCTGTTATGTGAAACCATGCAGGTATGTTGAGACTCAGTTCCATTAGTCGTGCAGGTGTGCAGTTTGCCGCCATGTGGCTGCGCTGTAGAAGCACAACCATGCAGGTATGATGTGAGTTATTTCCATAGCCGTGCAGGTGTGCTGTTTACTGCCATGTAGGTGTGCTGTAGAAGCGCAACCATGCAGGTATGATGTGAGTTATTTACATAGCCGTGCAGGTGTGCTGTCTACAGTCGTGTAGGTGTGCTGTAGAAGCGCAACCATGCAGGTATGATGTGAGTTATTTCCATAGCCGTGCAGGTGTGCTGTTTACAGCCGTGTAGGCGTGCTGTAGAAGCGCAACTATGCAGGTATGATGTGAGTTATTTCCATAGCCGTGCAGGTGTGCTGTCTACAGTCGTGTAGGTGTGCTGTAGAAGCGCAACCATGCAGGTATGATGTGAGTTATTTTCATAGCCGTGCAGGTGTGCTGTCTACAGTCGTGTAGGTGTGCTGTAGAAGCGCAACCATGCAGGTATGATGTGAGTTATTTCCATAGCCGTGCAGGTGTGCTGTTTACAGCCGTGTAGGCGTGCTGTAGAAGCGCAACCATGCAGGTATGATGTGAGTTATTTCCATAGCCGTGCAGGTGTGCTGTCTACAGTCGTGTAGGTGTGCTGTAGAAGCGCAACCATGCAGGTATGATGTGAGTTATTTCCATAGCCGTGCAGGTGTGCTGTCTACAGTCGTGTAGGTGTGCTGTAGAAGCGCAAACATGCAGGTATGATGTGAGTTATTTCCATAGCCGTGCAGGTGTGCTGTCTACAGT
This sequence comes from Miltochrista miniata, assembly GCA_933228765.1. Taxonomy (NCBI): domain Eukaryota; kingdom Metazoa; phylum Arthropoda; class Insecta; order Lepidoptera; family Erebidae; genus Miltochrista; species Miltochrista miniata. The sequence continues at coordinate 38,837,962 of OW121752.1, forward strand.
CATGTAGGTGCGCTGTAGAAGTGCAACCATGCAGATGTGAGTTATTTAAATAGCCGTGCAGGTGTGCTGTCTGCAGTCATGTAGGTGAGCTGTAAAAGCGCAACCATGCAGGTATGTTGAGAGTTAGTTTCATAGCCATATAGGTGTGCTGCTGAAGTGCAATCATGTAGGTGCGGCAAATGATTTCTATAAGCTATGTAAGTAGACTGCCAGTGCACAACCATGTAGGTAAGTATGTTGAGATTGATCTGTTTAGTCATGAAGCGATGCTACATGCAGCCGTGTTAGTGTGCAGCCAGTATGCAACTGTATAGGTGTGCTGTCAATTTCAACCAGGCGAGTATAGTGAGAATGTTTCACATTATCATCTGTGCTTTATGCAGTCATATTGTTGTGCTGCTATTATGGTGGCGATCATAACAATATAGAAGTTTTTTTTCAATGATTTAGGCTGACATTAGGCTTACTTGGATTGGTATGTGTGGAGCGTTTAGATTACACACACATGAATGCATAACAAATTGTGTTGCCCAATAGTATATGAAGCGTATGTGAAACAGTATTGATATTTTTCGATTTACTTAACGCCTCCAGCCTTGTTTATGCCTATAGGTGAGCTGTAAAAGCGCAACCATGCAGGTATGTTGAGAGTTAGTTTCATAGCCATATAGGTGTGCTGCTGAAGTGCAATCATGTAGGTGCGGCAAATGATTTCTATAAGCTATGTAAGTAGACTGCCAGTGCACAACCATGTAGGTAAGTATGTTGAGATTGATCTGTTTAGTCATGAAGCGATGCTACATGCAGCCGTGTTAGTGTGCAGCCAGTATGCAACTGTATAGGTGTGCTGTCAATTTCAACCAGGCGAGTATAGTGAGAATGTTTCACATTATCATCTGTGCTTTATGCAGTCATATTGTTGTGCTGCTATTATGGTGGCGATCATAACAATATAGAAGTTTTTTTTCAATGATTTAGGCTGACATTAGGCTTACTTGGATTGGTATGTGTGGAGCGTTTAGATTACACACACATGAATGCATAACAAATTTTGTTGCCCAATAGTAAATGAAGCGTATGTGAAACAGTATTGATATTTTTCAATTTACTTAACGCCTCCAGCCTTGTTTATGCCTATAGTGTTATTTAGATTCCATACCAGCGGCTTAGTGAACTTTCCCAATCACGGAATCGCTCAAGAAAGATTACGGCACAAACTGTACCCTTTTCATAACTAGCCGTATGCATAGTAAGGCATAGACATTTTTTTTTTTGGGGACGCCAAGCAGACGATCTAACCAGTGGCGGCGATACTGACGGCAACGGTGAGGATCGGGCCGAGCGACAGGTGAAATTAAGACTTTTATTCGGATATTGCTAACGACCTTGAGCAACCGCGACACGAGTCCTCCAGACAGTGGTCTTTTATAACTTATTTTAGTTGTACCTTATTGATAAGAACTCCTAGTGCATTATTTATGGAATTATAATTATATATAGATATAATGTATCACGTTTTAAAAATGTGAAATGCCTGAGGATTTGCTGAACTTTTTGGCTTCATAACAATCTATATGATGTGTTATAGTGTGGGTTTCCTCAAGAGTTATCCGTGTCAAATACATGTCGGAAGTTTGAGGCGGAAACACATTGTTAAAACGCGACGCAACGCGTGTTGAGTATAATCAATTTGTGTTGTTTTCTATGACCAGAGTCACACTATCAACATCCAATGCGCCACCATACGCAGTACATTCTATCTACACATAGTCGCGTCGTGTTTTTAGTGTGTCGCGCACATTAAAAATCCCGCGACCATTTTAGGCATGGACTCGTATTATTGGGGAATATAATATAATTTCTAATTGTAATAGACGGTGACCTTTTTGACCAATTGTACCAAATCGTATCATATCATATCAGGTGTTCAAAATATCTCGGTAGATACCGTGCAATGTACATGGGTAGACAATTTTAGGATTTCTTATCTAATTTCGACGTTTTGTGGAAAGATTTTGTGAGACAGCTAGCAATATCTATTATAAAGACCTTTTTTTAATTGAAAGAGCTATACAACGGCAGTGGACTGTACGAGTTAAGCTAAATATTACACTTGGATCCTTGTAAAAAGACCTAGTTGAACGACCTCTACTGGTCGAAGACAATACTAGCGGTTGCCGCATGGTTTTCCCTGCGTAGTCCCATTCCCCTGGAGATACGGGAACGTTACTCGGGGAGGGTGTGCCTTCGCAGTAGTGGAAGAGTTTTTCAAATTGATTCAGTGGTTTTGGAGACTATTCAACGCAAGGAAACAACCATACAGGCAATCGAATCTTTCCTTCTTATAATATTAATATATATAATCCTGATTCGGGGAGGATGTAGTGTGCCTTCACGAAGAGCGTTACCTGTGCTCGGGCCCTCCCCGTAAGTAGCGGCGAAAGCGAAAACGCGAAACCAATCACTACCGAGAAATGAGTCCCGACAGGGCTAGGGCGTCCCCCCGAGGCGACGCGTACCGGTGTGCCCCCGTCGGTATGACTGCATGCGCACGCGGCGAAGGGGGCCGCCACCCTTCACGCAGCGCCAACTCTGGCGGGATGCGAGGAGCCGAGTGCCGGATAGGCACGTGGAATGTGCGCGGTGGTATGGAAGGTAAGATGAATGAATTGATAGATGTAATGAAAGAGCGATGCCTGGATGTATTGTGTGTCACGGAGACGAAGCGGAAGGGGAGCGGCATCGACGATCTTCCTGGCGGCATAATTGCTTTGTGGTCCGGAGTGGACCAAGAGGATCATGCCAGTAAGGGAGTGGGTGTCTTGCTCTCCTCTCGTTTGGCTTCTGGAGTGAAAGATTATGGATTGGCAGGCCCAAGACTCCTGTGGGTACGTATAAAACTGGGGATCACGAGAGTTTTTTTGGTCGCAGCCTATGCTCCCGTCAGCTCGGCTAATCCCCAAGTGCTCGCGGAGTTCTGGGATTCCGTTAGGGACGTCCTCAATTTGGCTGACGGGAATGAAAAGTTGATCATGTGTGGTGATTTGAATGGATGGGTGGGGACCAAGCGCGATGGCTTCGATGCTGTCCTTGGTCCGTATGGAGATAAGAGAGCGAATGATGCTGGTAAGTCAATCTTAGACGTATGCTTGGAACGAGACCTCCTTGTGGCGAACAGTTTATTCCGTCACAAAGATATCCACACGTATACCTGGAGACGGAAGGAAGAAAAAAGTGTAATTGATTTGATATTGATAGACAGTCGTCTCCGAGAGGCTATAAGGGATACAAGAGCCTACAGAGGCCCACTCTTGAAACTGACCACTACCTGGTGGTAAGCCGGTTTGTTGGTCTTTTCAAGAAGTGGAGGCACTGGCGAGTGCGTGTCTCTTTCGGAGACTATGAAAGGATAAAGAGTGAAAAACTGGAAGATGAAAGCGTAAGGAGTATGTATGTAGGCTTAGTCAGTGAAAGGCTTGCAAACGCGAGCCTTTCCGACTTAGATGTGGATGAATGCTGGAATATTATGAAAGAAAGTATAGTGGATAGTGCAAAAGAAGCATGTGGGAGTGCAAAGAGACATGAACATTCGAAAGGTGATGCCTGGTGGGATGCAGAAGTTCAATCCTGCGTAGCAAGAAAGAAGAAAGCGTGGTTGGATTATGTCTCATCTTTGCAACTGAATGACAGTATGAAAGACACGAAGAAAGAAATTTACCGCCTCTGCAAGAATGAAGCCAAAGCTTTAGTGAAAGAGAAGCGTGAAAGAATAAATTTGATTGCGGAAGAGAAGCTGACGAGGAACTTCGAGACAAATACCAAACTCTTTTGGAGGGAGGTCAAGAAGTCTCGGAGCTGTTCGTCAGTTTCCAGAATGGATAAGATAAAGAGTAAAGCTGGGGACATTCTTGCGGTCCCATTAGAGGTGTTAGAGCGGTGGAATGAGTACTTTGGAGAAATGTATGAATATCTTCCGGATGCGGGCACTGCGAGGGAGTCGATGACTGATCTTGCGGTGCAAGCATCAAGCGGAGATATTACTTTGGAAGAGATTGAATGGTCGATACGAAGCTTGAAAAATGGAAAGTCTGCGGGAATTGATATGATATCTGCTGAAATGATCAAATTAGGTGGTCCTTGCGTCCGGGACGCCTTCTGGTCATTGAGCAATCTGTGCTGGAAGACTGGAAGGGTCCCAATGGACTGGAGGCGTGCTATCATCGTGCCCTTGTATAAAGGCAAGGGCTCACGTATGGAGTGCGCCAACTATAGGGCCATCAGTTTGATCAGTATAGCAGCTAAAGTGTATGGCAAAATTATTGAAAGGAGAATGAGGGTGGAATCTGACGGATTACTGTGGGAGGCGCAGGGTGGTTTCCGAAATGGAAGGGGATGTATGGACCAAGTTTTCTCTCTCCGCAACATTGTAGAGAAGCAGCTGGCTGTAGGCCGGAAGGTTTTCTGCGGTTTTGTGGACATGGAGAAAGCATTTGACAGAGTTGTACGGAAGGATCTCTGGGATATATTGCCAGGATACGGGATTGATGGTGCGCTGCTTCGTGCTGTGCAGTCTACATATGTGGGATGTACGGCATGTGTGCGGGTGGGCGGCAGCCTGTCTCCCTGGTTTGACGTCAACATTGGCGTAAGACAGGGCTGCGTGCTGTCGGCTCTGCTGTTTGTCCTGTACCTGGACGATTGTCTTAAGAGAGTAAGATCGATGAATGTTGGATTGCGAATGGGTGACTTACTTGTGAACTGTTTGCTGTATGCAGATGATGCCGTGCTCATAGCCGAATCGCCATCAGAACTACAGTCACTAGTCACAACGATGAAAGATGATTGTCTAATGAGAGGCTTACATTTGAACGCGACTAAAACGAAAGTGATGGTATTCGAAAGAGAAGAGGACAGAACGAATGCCAGGATAACTGTAAATGATGTAGTGCTGGAACAGGTGGATGAGTTTGTATATCTTGGATGTGCATTTAGCAGGGATGGACGGTACACCGCTGATGTAGAAAAGAGGGTAACTGCGGGCAATAGTGTGAATGGAGCGTTAGGCAAACTTTTAGGTACCAAGGCCTTAAGTCAAAAGGCCCAGCTCGCAGTACACAATGCGGTGCTGATACCTACGCTAACGTATGGAAGCGAGAGTTGGGTATGGCAGGAAACGCATGAAAGTAGAATAAACGCGGTCGAGATGCGCGCGCTACGCAAAATCTGCGGAGTAACGCTCGCAGATCGCGTTCGGAATGAAGATGTAAGAAAGAGAGTTGGTCTGAAAGAGAGTGTCGGTGTTAAAGTAAGGAAGGGCATGCTACGATGGTTCGGGCATGTGGAACGAATGGGAGATGAAAGAATGACAAAACAGATATACAACGCGAAAGTGGATGGACGTAGGAGTCGGGGAAGGCCACGACACACCTACCACGACCAAATTAATCGTGTGTTAGTTGAAGGTGGTGTCAAGAGCCGTAGGAACCGACGTGCATGCATGAAAAGAAAAATGAAAGTTGAAGAAGCAAGTGAGGTGTGTATGGACCGTGCCGTGTGGCGCTCGGTTCTTTCTGCCTACCCCGCAAGGGATTTGGCGTGAAGATAGTTAGTTAGTTAGTTAGTATAATCCTGATTGAAACACTGAGGCACGGAATAACTTTTAGTAGTACGTACACAAGTTTTACTTCCTTGATCTTGATTAAAGCCAGTGCTAGAGAGTAATAACTATTTTGTGCTATCTTATAGGTATTTCTAAACATACCTACAAATCGCAAAAAAAATATCTATATACAGAGAAATTTAAGTAAAGATCGAAACATTTAGAAACTGGCTCCGAAACGGTCAGTCGACCCAATGTTTTGCGTGCCGCCATACGCGGTTTAGAAGTCTCCGTTCGGGCGTTAATTATTGCTGTAGGTGTAGGCGAGTTTCAGAAGCCTGACCGAAGTGCATACGGTTGCTGTTCACCAGGGTTAGGTGGTATTCTCTGACTACTTTAGTTTATCAGATTATTCAAGTTGCGTATTTCAGTCGACAAACTACACTACAAGAACGCCCTGTAAACTGTTAGCAAAAAAAAAAAGGGTACATAGGTGTCTATTAGGCCTTAATTTTACGCTGTACACCGGCTGTAACATACTTCGTACCAGCAGTCCTAATACTGTAGTACCACTATGACAAAGAGGGATTTAGTACCACAAATAGCGTCAGGTTGTTGATTTCTTTTAAGCCCGCTTCAACATGGACTAGTGTCCAGTCAAATGAGTATACTAAGACATAATGCCCTATAGGGATAATTTAAGACCAAATAAACTAAGTATAATTCTGATGCTTATTATGGTCATTTTGGTTACGCTAGAACAGATTCAGTCTTACTGGTTTACTTATGCAATATTTATAATTCCACTAAGACTGAAGAGAAGGTAAAACTGCCTTTTAACAGTTTATATGCACTTAGACCACTTAGGGCCATTTCGTTAGAGGTAAAGGCTAGAATTAAATGTATATCCTATATTCTAACAAAAGTTGACTGGTTCGCAAAATGAAAAAAAAGAACCCTGAACAGCTTACGTTATCAGAGTTCCTTGTAGAATCTTATCGTATCGTGGGACTGCTGCCTAGAAAGTATTGTAGCATCTGACAGAATGAGACTTGTTACATATTTATTTACCAAAATAATCCCAATGTAACATTATCTATTTACATTATAACTATCTAAACTAACCTAAATCTAAATAATGACATTGTACCCAAAGACTGGCAGCATTTTCCCTTTAAATAGTTATACCCATTGGTTTAGAGAGATGACTGCAGTCTGCCAGTCGACTCTACTAGGAGTTTTCTTTTTCATAATTTTTAACAAATATCGTTAATATTCTTATTCTGATAAAAATTAAAAAGCAAAACCTTCTAAAGTCTTAAATTTACCGTGACTATTGTAACACATAGAAACCAATGCTTAACTAAATGGTCGAGAGTTGGAACTTGTGGGGTTAGCCGCTCCTAGTAGTTTATTTTAGATAATTTGATTCAATTTAAAACTAGCTAAAGGTTAAGTTCACCAGCTTTTGCTGTGCAAAAGATGAGGCATTAACAGATGTAAATGGAATTGTAAATTTGAGTTACTTTAACAGTGTATTCAAATTTAACCTGTATCTTCTGCGGAGTAATCTTGTATCTTACAAAATGTCCATAATAGCGATATTCTATAATTTAGATTACGCCCAAGAGTCTCTCTGCAAAAAGAGTAGGTAGGTACATAACATTATGAGAATAAAAAATTCATCAGAATCTTGTGGCTGCACCTCACAAGAAATATAGGTATCGTACCTTGCAGTTTCTTTTATTCAAATACAATTTCTAAAGTAATACCATACTATTTCTAAGTAAGTAGTAGTCTAATAATTATATGTCTAGTTTTTTATCCTGTATTTGTGAAATAGGATGGTTTTACTTACCAAAAAGTTCCCAATAAATCTTGCGAATTTATAACATGTACATCAACCATAAAAGAAAGTCTTTCTGGTTATCATAGTAGACTGCATAAGGTCAATGACACTTTATGGGTAGTTACCCAGTTAAACAGTGGTAGGTATACGCTCTTGCGACAGGCTACCAACCGAATTTGAAGGTATTGGTATGGTTAGATTAATCAGAGTATCTCAGTGATTGACTTAAGAATACTTATACATTTTGCATTGACACATTTTATGCGCATACCATGATTATTTTATATTATTATTATTATTTGACATAATTCGTACCTACTTCAGATTTATGTTTGCAAACGTTTGACACAATTTATTATAGTATGATATGAAATTATTAATTATTGACATTATTACATGAATGAAACTATTATTACATTATAAGACGCCAATATTTTTGTTATTATCATCTGAGATTTTTATTAATATTTAAATTGATTATCTAAAGTCATTATTATTTGCATGAAATTTATTAAAGTTAGTTTACAGTATCGGAATTTAATCTATTGATGTATTTATGACCTAAGTTACAATTTATTGATTAAAATTGTCGGCAATAATAAACACATTGTAACACTATCGAATTAGGGAAACCTGTAAGGATAGATGTTGATATAAAAAAAGGTAACTTCGAGAATGCCACAAGAGCTACCTTAAATACTATATTTATGTGTCCTTAGGGTTAAGGTATAGGTATATTGTGGCTTCATCACGTTGCCTGAAACGACGATTATTAAGGTTAAAAGAACTTTATTTCACATAAGAACAATAGTTCGCTTAAAATGAGACTAACAATTTAATTTACAAATATTATTTAAGTAATATTATTATGATGGTAGTATTAGATACCTAATGATTTTTTTTATGAAAAATCACTCGCTTGTACTAGTTGTATTCCACTATTAAATATATTTTACACTTATTGCTGACACTTGTAATGATTTCTTTTGCTGGAAAAGGAAACCTGGAAGTGATCTGCAGACTCTGCTGGGTTTTAAAAAAGAGATCACTTTTTAGATTGTACATTTGTAAATAGTTTCAGCAGGCGGTCTGCTCTGTAAACTGGTTACTTGTTGCCTTTGTTTTGTATTCTTGACGTTTCGCCAGACTCAAGTTCTCACTTATAGTTTTACAAAATAAATAATGATTGAGTTAATATTATAAACCTATAGACTATAGACAGAGTAGATAGAAGATATAGAGAAGGTTTAGGTTTAATTAAACTTTAAGATTTTGATTTAGCATATTATGAAAAGCTGCATAAAGGTATTATTGTTATGTACGTTATGTATAAAAATATGAGATTAGTTTAATATACAGGTCCGAATGTTGTGATTACTGCGTGCTCCGGAGATAGCACGCTGTCTGATGGCCGAATGTTGTGATTTTTCTAAAACCATTCAGTTTTAAGTAGTAATAAGTTATTTTTGTGATGTCAACACCGCCTCATAGTAGAATGATTAGCCTGTACATAAAACATTAATTGATTATTCGAAAATAGTGGGTAGTTGATTTGACATAAAAATGTTCACTATGAGGTGGGAGTTGTTGAGAGGCGATAAAAAGTGAATATTCTGGAAAAAGAGGACATTCTGTTTCCTGATCGAGTTCAGTAAAGTGCTAATTAGTTAAAGTAGAATATTTGTATTAATTAATAGTTAGTACTTAGTTGTGCAAGTAGTAGTTAAATTGTGAAAATAAAAATGTAAAGAATCTACAATCATAGGATTATTATTTCGTAATACCATTAAGTGGAATGTAGGAGTAGTATCTATTATTATACGAAGAACAGAAGAATAAATAGCTATGTAAAGGATATTGGAGTATCATTTCTCATCACTATTGCCCGCAAAAGAATTGCTTATGAAGCCTATATCTAGGGATAGCTATAGGATATATATGAGAGGTTACTTTGTTACATAATACTTATCATCCACTTAATCATATCAGCACCTTTCCAATCAAGAGCAAACGTGTGTGGTAAACCTGTCTCCATTATAAAAAGGAAACACGAGTATCCACAGTAATTAATACGTCAATTAAAACTTACAGCAAGCCTTATCGTCTTTGTTTATAGCGGATGTTTAAAACAAAATAAGTATTTACAGCAAAAGCGAGGAAGATATCTGTGGAGGAACAAAAATGTATAAAGAATATTGAAATTTTATCTAGGTGTCGATAATCTACACATAAATATAATTTACCCACATAAATATTACCAGTCGCTCGCTAAGCTATCAATTCATACCCGCAGATGTCATCATTGATTTATTGACATCTAAAATTGTCCTGACAAAGTATCTGCATACTAATACTGAGTCTTTAGCGGAAAATAGTATCGCCATAAAGTAAAAAAAAACTACATACTACGAGTATACGATGTGATTTTTTAATTCGAAAATAACGTTTATGGTTTACACAAATTATTTAGTCTAACTCGGGATTCAAGTCTAAGATCACAGCAATGGACATTGCATAAACTAACCGCTGCGTCACCGAAACCGAACCCTAAAAACTATTCCACGTCTAATTAAAATATTTAAATCACTGTTTAATTACACCTTTGTGTGAACCGCAAATGTCTCATTGGATGTTTTTACCCACTAAAGTACTATGTATACGGTGAGAGGGCTGCTCACCGTCCTTACAAAACCAGACCCATGACGGCAGCGTGACGTGAGGGATTCACCCGAACCACCCCCCTAGGCGAGGCCTCAGTGGCGGCCGTGGGTCTGTTGGGAGACCTGGGACAGCCTTCCGAGGGCTTAACCGGGGCTCTTCATCATAGGCTGTTGGGCGTTACGTGAGGTTTTTTTAGTTCTCACGTAACGCTCAACAGTCGTAGATTTTCCCTCACGTTAAAAAAAAGGCTGGTACTATGTATGAACCTAAAAATGTATTTATGAAGCATGTAAATAGGGTAAAAGTACCACTTTATCAGTCCCCAGCATTAACGTTAGCTAAGCTATTATCATGGGCGCCAGAACCAATTTATGCCAGTAGATACTAGACGTGATTTAAACGGTTTAATTACTTCCATTACGCTTTATTACGAGCGTCGCCAATAATGCATAACGGCTTAAGTCAACTACGACTATAACTGAGATATTAATGATGTTATTGTAGATAGTAGGTTTTGCTTTTGATTGTTTTTTTCATGCGACATGATGGTTCATTGACTAGAATACTGGCTGTGATATTTTGGGTTCGATTACCGGCTGAAGTCATTAATTGTATGATTTGTTGACGATACGAGTATTATTTTTTTTAAACCTGCCTCCTATTGTATTGTATGATTTGTTGACGCTACGAGTATGATTTTTATAAAGCCTGCCTAAAAATTTCTAGAAAAAACTAATCTAAGAACTATAAATATTTGACCAATTCATTTCTTTTTTATGTCATTGAGTCACTTACCTGATGGCAACCTTGATAAAATCTAGACATTGAGGGTCAGTTTATGATTTAAAAATACCATGTTGAAGTTAAAGTAGCCAGCTGTAACGCAGTGAAAACTTGTATTAGTGTGTTTTACTTTAGATACTTATAAATTAGAAAACCGGCCATGTGCGAGTCGGTCTTGTGTACGAAGGGCTCCGAACCAAAAAACGGCACAAAATCACGTTAGTTGTATGGGAGCCCCCCTTAATTCTGATTTTAGTATTTGTATTTATAACGGAAAAATATATGCATCATCTGTGAAGAATTCAGCTCCGTAGCTATCACGGCTCCTAAAATACAGCCTCAAAACAGAAGGACAGCAAAGTATCTGTAAAAGGCTCTCATTTTTACTCTTTGAATATAAAACCCTAAAAGTTACTTAAAGAGTAAATATCTAAAAATGACAATTTTAATTATTTCCATAACGTTGATAAATTGAATTTATAACTAATCCATTTTGTACTACCACCGTAATTTAGCTATTACGGTGCTATTAAAACTTTCGATAATAAAACGATTATACGTTTTAACATTCAAATTAATTGAATTAGTATTACTGGCTAACAGTTTCATTTAAATAAATTCAGTTTAATCTCTGCGCTGTAATTGGAATTGGACAATTTATTTATTGAGGTTTCCCATTGATATCTATTGAATTTGAACTTCATTTTATTGCAAACTTTGTAGTTAATCACTTGCAATGAAATGGTTTAGAGACATTTATTACATTTTACTTTTGATTTACCTACTACTTATTATTTTACTGTTACGTATTTATTACTCACGAACATAAGTTCATTTTGATAAAGTCTAATTCTACACGAGCTATTAAACTATTAAATACCTACCTGATAAATACTGAACACCTTACATAAAATTATCTTTAACTTTATACATCAGTTTAGGCTCAATAGCTCGTTTAAAATTACACTTTCATCAGATTTAAAAAAAACCGACGATGAAAGGTTTATATGATTATACCTAACACCTTTCATCGAGGATGTGAACAATTGTCTGCAGTTATTACTTGATTTAAAATCTTAGCATATTACTGTAAAACAAATGAATGCCCCCACCTAGGCAGTCTTTATGATTAGGTATCTATCACATATAATTACTTCCCTATTATAATATTGGTTTTTTAAGCAAGCTTTTTATAAACATCCTCTTTAGATCATCATCTTTAGATGTCCCATCATTTATTTTTCTTCATTCATTCTTTAATTTTGATTAATCATCAATTTTAGACTTAATCACTATTTTAACTTTTCATCGTAATCTTCAAACAATTTTTAAATATCACCGTTCGTTTATCGGCCAACATAATATCACCTGTCGTCTCATATCGACGATAAGTCGGCATCCTGTTTTGTCGCCAAGATTAATCGCTTCACTAATATCTAAGCTAAGTGGCTTAGTTATGATATCTGATGCTATGTAGGTGGCGCCTTGCGTAAGTCAAGCGAGGCGTGAGATGTGACAACTCAACCAAAGTCGACGATCCGGTAAGTAGAGCTGTTAGTACACTTATGATTATAAAGGTTTATGACTTTATATTTCTTATCCCTAAAACCAGTTTTCAAAGACTTGTTTTAGGATTAGCATCGATTGGAAATAAGATTATTTCACTAAATTGAAAGGAAACAAAATATCAGCTGTGACTTGATCTATATTGGTATTGGTTATATTATATTAAAAGACGCGTCCCTCAACAAAACATTGAATAAATGTGAAGAAGGTGCATTTTGGAATCAATAGTATATTCTACTTACATACCTACATCCGTAAACAAACATTTGATATTTAGTTATTGTGTTGCTAAATGCATACCGTGAGAATTGTTAACACGACTCGTTGGATACATTCAAGATTTCACAAATTAAAGAAACTTTATAAGACTTTCATGTACATACTCAATATAAACATCAAGCAAGATTCGCGTATTTCATTTAAATTTTACGATAATTTTCCCGTTTTATATTCATTATAATGGTGTGTAAAAACCATTACTTTTGACACCATTGCTTCAGTAAAATATTTTTTCTCTTTGTTAGCATTTTTTAAAATGCTAACAAAGAGAAAATACAGCTACTACTTGCAATTTAAACAATGAAATCCAATAAAGTACCTACTGCCAATATCCACACCTATTAAAGTGGATTACACAGATCATATAAAAATATATGAACTCAGTAATATCGAATGCAATTTATGACCATAAATATCAGTCACGAGTTCCCTCAATTTTGTAATTTTAAAATGGATTTGCCGTTTAGATTTTATTATACTCGGTAACTTGAAATCATTCGCAGTCTTGCAGTGTTTAATAAAGGTGGCAATTTTATAGCAACAGATTACAAAGGCATGTTTTCACTGTGAAATAATATTGCCACAGAAAACATATTAACATAATTCTATATTGCTCAAAGCCGCCAAACTTAACAGAGCGAGTTAAGTGGCTAAGTCACCATTCCAGGATGGCCTTTTCTTTTGAGTTTAATGTGTGTCACCTCTACTGAAAAATTAGTCAACTGATTGCCATGAAAATTAGTATTCGTGTTCACTAGTTATACAGTTTTCCTTGTTTGTTGTGTTGGCAATATTTAATGAGGAAGGGAATAAGGTACTCAGAGTGTTACTGCGTCTTCGTCTTTTACCATTTTAAAATATACCACCTTACTATAAATTTTATTGTTAGTATTCAATAACACTACTCAAAATGTTTCTGTTAAATCTATAGCCTATAATTTATAAAGAAACAGGCTCAGGTATTCAGCCTTGGATATGCAGTCGTGAACAAACCTTGCAGTTTGACTGATATCGCTAATGGCCTGTGATTGATGACTCGAAGGATAAGCTACACCGTCCAATTGCTACCGTTCATTTGATTTGTAATTTGTTGTTGTGCAATCTATGCAGTTACTATCAACTGGTCTCTTGTTTGTAGCGGTTGTAAATTCATTTTTGTAGGGTCGTTTGTTTTGATTCGACTTGTCTTGGATTGACTTTATACTTACTATACTTGCCAATTTCATTTTTAAGATAGTTAACTTTTGTGAGATGGCTGTGCAAATGTTTGAAATTTACGCTCTAACGGCTGAAATTTGGAACATGAATAGATTAGAATGACTGACAAAATCTCCTTGTTCTTGTATGAAATATTGACGTGGCGTTTACTTCACTTTGAAAATTTTTTGTACGTGTATACAAAAAATACACAGTAAAACGAGCTCTCGAAGACTTTAATGTAATCCTTTTATGATCTATATATATAAAAATCAATGCCACTTTTCGTTGTAATTTTATAACTCAAGAACGGGCTCACCTATCCAAACCAAATCTTTAGGCTTTGTTCGGACTATTTAGTAGATGGTTTATGTGAAGTTAGCACAAAATCGGTCGAGCGGTTCTTCATTTATCACGCAAATGTATAAATTTTAATGATCTTATTAAAAAATCTTTTAGTAGATTTTTTTTATATACCACTAAGGTGGCAGACAAGCATACGGCCCACCAGAAGGACCGGTGGTCACCGCAGTCTATGAACGTTTCCAACACCAGAAGCGCCACACTCGCGCTGCCAACCCTGTAAAAACCTACTAAGACTCCTTTTGAAGAACCCTATACTGTAGGCGTTTGAGAAAACCGACGCAGGGAGATCATTCCACAACCTAAGCGTGCACGGAAGAAAACACCTATCGGATCTAATCGTGCTGGAACGCTCCGGACGTAGAGTGTGAGGATGAACTCCCTGTCTGTGGCTAATTATATTATATTCTAGTTAGAATACAATATAGTACATTTTCTTCTGGACACAATAAAGTTTGCATCATCCACAAAGTATAAGTAGCTCAAACCGATTACAGCAACAGGAACTATTACTGTGTCTCGTAATCCAGTTAGGGTCTTATCGAGTTAAGTCAATTGTTAAGTTACGATGTTGTTAGACAACTCGGCATTGTGGAGACAATTGGCTGTAAATACTGATATTTATTTTGTTAGAAATGTGCCAATAATGTTGAACTAGCGGTTAGGTAGCTTATCTGTCATTTACCGAAGTGATCAGAGTATCCATTTATGGTAGTTACTGTTGATTTTTAGTAATAATAATAATATAATAATACTAGCTGATGCTCGCGGCTTCGCCCGCGTGAAATTTGATTCCGGTTCCCGCTTCCCATGGGAACATATTCCCGGGATAAAAAGTAGCCTTTGTGTTATTCCAGAATACAATCTACCTTGGTACTAAATTTCAGCTCAATCAGTTCAGCTGTTAGAGCGTGATTGAGTAACAAACATCCAAACATCTAAACATCCAAACATCTTCACAAACTTTCACATTTATAATATTAGTAGGATTTGTGAACAATCTCACAGAACATCACCTAGCTCAAATTAAACTAATATAAAGCTTGTGCTTTGCGATCTAGACGACTGATAAACATACCTAATTATGTGTTTGTAAAAATATACATATTATACATAGAAAACACCCAAACTCCAAAGCAAATATTTGTGGATCACACAAATATTTGAACCGATCCAGGAATCGAACCCAGGACCTCTAGTGCGACAGACAGGTACACTACCGACTGCGCCACAAAGGCAGTCATTATTATTAGTATAAATATAAATGCTAGAGGTTATCTACAAGTATACAAGGTTGTATGGAAGTGCAAACATTAAGTTAGGTTGATCATCTGTCAGATTTAAGATGCTTTTGAAAGCAATAACAACGCCTTACAGAACATATTATGGTGTTTTGTATGTGTTAAAACATCCTCGGTCTACCAAGCTTTGTGTTATGATTATAGTCTGATGAATCTATATTAGAGTTTCAATTGCCATTCCCCCAAAGTTCTTCCGCATACATCCTTCTCTCAAAATGTTAAATCGTCAATTTCTTTCTTTTGGTTTAGTATTCGCCAAAGCTGAATATATAGTTGGCATTAGTAACAATCTACATGGCAATTTCAATTAAATAGAAGAAATTGTAATACAAATACAACCAGCAGATCAACTCTTAAGCAATCTTCAATTAGAATCGGCCATGTTCTTAATAAGAAGAAAAAGGATAGTGATGTTATCTGTGTAGAGTGGTGTCGATTAGCGATTGCAATAAAGTGTGTTTGAAAGCGAGTAGATAACTTACCGGTTTGAATTCAAACCTTTACTCTGAAATGTATTAATTAATGTAGGGGGCTACACACTTATTCAGACAGTTATAATGAGAAATCTTTTATAAATTTTAATTAAAACAAAAGCAGTGAAGTCAATTAGTGTGCAACTAAAATGAAAAGACTTATTAGGTACTACACATCTATCCTTTGCGCTCGGTAAGACTAATTCGCAGATGCTCTCTTACTTTGATGGGAGAAGTGTCGACCGATTGTAACTGTTAATAAAAAGACGTGTTAATAATCTAACATGTTGTAGATTCACGCACTCCACTGAAATCACCACAGGTGCACACAATAATAATTGGCTCATGGGTGACAAGGTCTCTCTGAAAAAAGAGAAGTAAAGATCGGGTTTGTTTGCATGGGAGGTATATGTACGCAGTTACAGCCTTGAAGTGTAATATCATATAAATACCTACTACATTGTTTTAACTTATTTAGTACAGCGCGAGTGTTGTGATTTGTGCTCAATTTTGTTCAGCAATAAAAGAACCCTATCTTTTTGAAGCCGAAATTTTCTATGAAAATCTTTGTCTCTATGTGTATTAAAATAATCTGATCGCCGTGACCCTCTTCATCATCATCAGAATACATTAATTCGCTATTCATAACAAACAAAAGATATTAATAACTTTATCATTACCTCATATCCTCAAAATTTATGTTGACAAACATGCTTTACACTTTTGACAGTAGCTTACTCAGGGTTAGGCGAGTTAACTCACCGAAATCGGCAAGTTAAAAATTTAAAGTTTAATTCTGGGGTGTTAAAATAGTCTGTTTAACGTTCCTTATATTTGTATTTTTATTTTATGTTTTTGCATTCTTGTCATAAAATTAAATATACCCAATCGATGTTAGATTATTTAAATGTGGAGGCTTGTAATTAGCGATTTTTTGATTTCCTTGTTACGCTTATTTATTTATTAGTTTGTAAGCCTTTTTTATAAAAAAAATCGTTATAAACAATTTTAATGAAATTCAGCAAGTCAAGCACTGTTAATCTATTATTCAATTGCGAAGAATAGAAATAGCCGAAGACAGACCCAGTTTCAAATCTATTACTGGTATAACATCGTAAATAATAAATTTAGGCTTATTTGGAAATGACGGATAATATCACAATAATGTTAGCAGAGAAATAAATACCTTCATTTTATTGAAAACAGTTACAATTTGACATTTAGTAGGCAACTTATCCACAAATGTCAGGTTTATATTAATCAAATATACATATCGCTTGCTTATTGCAAGACCGACATATCTCAAAATCACAAGATTTTCAGATTACTATAAAAAATAAGTCTTTTATTAGCATATTTTTCAGTACTAGAACGTCAGAAAGATAATTTTACTAGATGACGCTAGGTGGCGACATATGTCGTTTTTGCACGCTGTTGGTGGCAGCATCTTGCTTGTTTCAATATAGTGCTATCTCAGTTACGCCACGCGGACGCACGCGTCTTGTTCTTCAAGGATGTCATATTAGGAGTTAAAATGTTCTTGCAACAAATGGTAAGGACTATTTTCCGATTAATCCTTTAGTACAATATATAATTATTTTGGGTTATGACGTTATAACAATAAACAAATAAGTTTAAATATTTGTATTACTAAACAATATGACGTTATTGCTAGTAAAACTAAGGATGTGTTTGTATTATTTTACGTTAAGTCATTATTGTAACTATGACATTGCATTTAAAAATTTAAAACGAAATGTCACATTTAAAATTAAACCGTCCTAGCAGAAAATATTCAGATTTTATAAGTATTATGTAAAAATATGTTACTATAGCAAGAAACGAAAAGTGTTTTTTTCAGTTTCTTATTGCTCTTTTTTCATTCTAGGCGTCTCGCAAACAACTAAAGTTCTCAACACTACACTACCAACGACAATTTCTATTAGTCCTGAAAAGAAGGGAAGGAAGCGCGCTAGGAGAGAGGATCAATGGAGGCGAAATATTTTGAAAAAAAAACAGAAATATATAAAATTCTTTCTTTTGTTTTCAAAACTGTTTAAGATTGGATGCGAATGTTACGAAGACTTTGAAGTCGTGGCTGAGGGCTAGCTCAATCAACCGACCCAGCCGGCACTATACAGAGCCTCTAATAACTTCGGAATGACGACGTTTAAGAAGCCGGCCGAACTCTATAAACATCTAAGAGTTACTAAAATGCACGTCTGACAAAATCAAGAGACGAAATCGTTCAAACTCTTCTAACGGATAAAAATATAGCAGAACTTGAGTCACGCCTCCAATTATACAAGAAATTCATGACGGGTTCACAGACTGGTAGAGTGGGTTTGATTAGTATCCGGGGACAAACAGATAAAGACGTTTCATCAAAATCTTTTCTGGAGCAGGATGCGAATGACGCCTATTAGGTGCACGCGATGAACCTAGAGATGCAGAACCAGTGGCTTACTCTAGGCGAGTTTTGTATTCCCATGGCCTTGCAGTGGCGTACCTTGTTCTAAGACTGGTCGCCGGGTTTGCTTAGATTCTATCTGAACGCGTTTCAGTTGACCCTCTCTGACCAAAGTAATCTGGTCAGGTGGGGGAAAGACACAAATAAAACTTGAGAAGCAATTGGAACTGCTAGGCACCTGCTGGTGTGTTGTAGGACGCTATTAGACCGGGGTCATTACTCACGCCAACAATAGGGTATTGGAAATCATACGTGAGGCTGTCAGTTTTGCGTTAGCTAGAGCCACAAACATAAGAAATGACATTGCGTTTGTAAAGGAAGGCTGTTCAAAGAAAGTACCTCAAAAGCCATACTCAATTTTGATGGCTGCCGCCGATTGGACCATACTCGCAGACACGTATGAAAAACACTACAAATACCATCCAGACCCAACATATTCCTGTTTTCAAGGATACATAAGCGAGCAGTGCTCGTGGAGCTCACGGTGCCGTGGGAGACCAACATATTGAAGGACCACGCCATGAAGATAAATAAATACAATAAGTTAATCAAAAATGGCTATGCGGTTAAACTCTATTCCATAGAAGTAGGAGCAAATGGAATTCCAGCTAAAGCCCTGTATAATTTATTTTAAGACCTTGGATTGCCAAGAGCTTCAGTAAGCTCTTTACTAAAACGAATATCCAAAGCGGCATTGATAGGGTCTTACCAAATCTGGTTGGGCAGGGGAGGGGTAGTAAGGTGGCCGCCCTAAACCTACTTAAATGGGTCGCAAGTCCCAGATGCCGTCGGGGTGTTCCCCCCTGTGCCACGCTATGGACCCGCACTTAGAATCCATGGAATGCTAAGAATAAGGTCTCTAACTGATTATAGACTGAAATTATGAGACTGTTAATAATGAGTACCTGAGATATGGTTCACATTTGTGTTAAGAATTGTGTTTTTAAGTTTAAGCTAAAAGTGTTTATGCTACGTTCCTTTTCGAATATTTTTTTTATATTTTAAGGATTTGATTTTAGAATGTTTTTAAATATTACAAAGAATGTGCCTAAGATATTTGCAATAAGTAGTTAGTAAGTAAAGAAGTTTTATTGAAATTTGATTTAATTTCATTATTTTTGTATTTGAAAATAAAAGTTTAAAGCAGAGGCTGTCTTATTTCAAGGTAACGAATTCAACCTTTTTTTGCGATACCGTCATTATTTGTTTTAGATCGCGAATTCTTGCGGATTTTGTGGTGTAATAATGACTTATTTTGAGAAAATACTTTTAATATTTAGCTTTTTTCTGCAACAATGACACAAGTGAGGACTATATTACTATGTTTTGAAACTACTTATAATAGGCAATATTTAATTTTTTTTTTAATATACGATTTTTAAAGTACATTAAAACACTAACACATGACATATGGTTTCCCAGTATTTTATTTGTAATATAGACGAATAAATCAAATTGATACTTTAAAACCGCTCTCCTGTAAAACTTCATTTTTTTTGTTATGACATTCTTGCAATAAGCAAGCGATATGATCACGCCTTTTATCCCTAAAGGGGTAGGCAGAGGCATATTATAAAGACCACATTTCACCTTTGAAATTTTGTCCCACGTAATAGGTGGTGAGCCGTATTGCTGTGTTGATATGGACAGGCGCAGGTTGTGACTGTCTGCTGTTGAAATTTTCAAGCCGTCCACATAGGCCTTCAACTTGGCTTAACGACTGCCGTTTCACTGGCAACCGGGACCAACAGCTTAACATGCCTTCCGAATGTCACAAAGTGGTCACGAGATGGTGGTCACCCACCCATGACCGGCTATAATAATAACACGTGTTTCACCTTTGAAACAATAACACCGACTACGACCAAGTGAGCGCATGCGCTCATTTTAACGTCTTCAAAACTAGTGTATGGAGGGCCGGACTATAAGATTACTTGGTCGAAGCAAATAGGCATAGATTATACCCTGGAATAACTTAAAGGCTACTTTATATCCCGGGAAGTGGGAACGGGTACCTAATTTCATGTGGGCGATGTCAGAAGATTTTTTTATTGGGAGGCAGAGGTAGTCACTATTAAATATATAACTACGATAAAAGAAGTCATTATTCTACCAGGTTTTTACACTAACTGATCTGAACTCTGCATAGTGCTCGTACACTTTGTAGCAGCAGGTTTTAAAGTCAAAGCAATAAATGTCACTGTTGCATTGCGATTGTAAAGTGGCGCTTTTAAAACTGAACAAATCGCATTAAGGTAGCACAAGGCACAAGAAACAAAAAAAAAGCTAACGAACAATTTTATGCTTCATTCAAGTTGTAGTTTCTGATATGGCATGCCCGCTGGTATAACTTGCTCATAATTACGGTTAAGAGCAAGTAACATTCTTCAATCTAGTTAATTCACACTTGTAATAGATTAACGCGACCGGTACAAGGGGAGTAGACGTAGCATGTTTGCTCTATACAATCTATACATATCTCTTTGACATTTTGCGGTGAGAATTGGTATTCATATACACCACTACAAAATCAATCGGCTGTCAATTTAGAGCTTACACAAAACAATACACACATAATTTCAGACATACATAGGTATTATAATTGTTATAAAATTTGGAGTATGTATTGAAGCGCCGTAGACTTGTCTTTATCCAAGACAATCAGCCTCCATGACCGGGAGTCTCAGGACGGCCGGGGGGCGTTCTTACTGAAGCAAGCCCAAGACGACAGCAAGACGTGAAAATTTCACGCATGCCACGCGCCCCAAGAATCAGGATAATACCCCGAACAACCACCAAATACGCTTGACAGCACCCGAACCCTCTAGGTGAGGCCGCTGTGGTATTCAAAGTCTGTTGAGAATCCTGAGACATCCTTCAGAGGGCACGGTATCATAGTGGGGCTACGAGCGCTTTAACCTTACTTGTGAGTGGTAGCTGTGACGACGTCGTCTGTATGTTTGTTACTCTTACACGCTCTAACGGCTGAACGGTTCTGGTTGAAATAAGTCTAGATGGACAAATGTATTATACATAAAGTCACGCCTTTATCCCCGAATAGTTAGACAGAGGCAAAGTATACGAAAACAATTCCCCTTATAGTTTTATGTCCCACGTAATAGGTGGTGAGCTTATTGCCGTGTTGAAATGGAAATGCGCAGGTCGTGGCGACCCGCAGTAATGGACAAACATGGATAGATTATAGTCTATAATAACACATAGCATTGGCAGCTTTTTAACGAGCTTTTTATCAAGTGGAAACAAGGACAAAATTCAACGCGAGTGGAGCTGGCGGCGCCATCTAGTATGCAATAATTTCAAAATTAAATCGCTTTTCGCTTGTAGCTTGCACACTTTGTTTTCCCTTTATCTGTTGCCTTAATAAGGTAAGTATTTGCATGGCAATTGTTTTTACTGCTTGTTTTTAATTGGGCGATGCAAATTGATTCAATAAGAGTACAATTTCAATACTGTTTTTGCTTTTGTTTTCATGTAAAGATAAAAATGTGAGTTTGTTCACTGCTGTGATAATGCATTTTAAGTAACTGACAATTTACAGGTGTACGTTTTTAGATTATGATTACAGAGCTGTCCTTGAATCTCGTTTAGCTATCAGCAATTGTCAGGAACCATCTTCCAATTACATTTTTATCTCTGTGTATTTTTAATGGTAATTAGAACAGTATACCAGGTGAAATCTCCTTACAAAGTATTCAAGTGTAAGGTAAAATTAAAAGGGGATGAACTTAATACACCAGGCTTATTCTTTGTTTTATCTGAAACCTACCTACCGAAGTAACTTTCAACAGACTGTTATACATCGCTCTAAGCTTTTTGGTCATGAACAACTCGACTAGACAAAGCCTTACTAAGATCATAGCATCAAGCAACGCCCACATTAAACTCTGAAATGTATAGAATCAAGAACAAAACACTATAACAAATCTAAATACATTAATTCATAAAACGTTTCTCTATAATTTGTTCACCAGTAACCAGCATTTGCTCTCAGATAGATACAAGACCTCGAGGTTTAAGATAAAATAAAACAAATTCATTCAATATAGAGCGAATGTCGTGTATCGTTAAGTGAGACATTTTGCTGTTGGACGTCGTAGTGCGTGGGCGCAGGTAATGTGATTTGCAGTGTGGTTCAAGTGTAGTCTGATCAAGTTTAAACTCATCATGATTATTATATGAATGAGATGACTGTGAACGGTATCACAGTAATATCCGATAGGAACTTTCTTTTCCCCCAAACGCGTACAGTATGAGGTTCTTAAAAGGGGTCTTAGAAGGTTTCTAATGTAAACAGTTAACATCCATATGCTACTGTGACCACCAGTACATCTAGCGGGCCGTATGCTTGACTGCCACCTTAGTGGTATAAAAATATTTTTTTGTATCTAAATGTTATCTCCGTTATGTGCTAGCTGGCATAATATGATAATGACAAGGGGAACATCATTAACAATGTGTAACTGTCCCCGCCAGGTAGTCCGAACGACCTGAAAAGGGTCGCACGGAGTGCCTGGATGGCGGAAGGCGCCGTACCGTGTATCTAGGCGGAATTTGGGATAGACCTAAGTCCAGCAGTGGACTGCCAAGGCTGAATTGTTTCATGGACTGTAGAGATTGTATTTGTGGAGGTGTAACATTTCATTCTAGCTCTTGGAATTTCTGTACGGATTCCAGAATATTGTTAAAAAAACCGGCCAAGTGCGAGTTGGACCCGCCCATGAAGGGTTCCGTAGCAGCAAGTAACATAATAAAGAAAATCTTGTAGTTCGTTGTAACTTTCATTGATGTTTTAACACGTTCGCAGTGGTAAAGATTTTTCTAGGCGAAAATTGCGGTTTATGACGTATTAAAAAAAAACTACCAACTCGATCTGGTTTAAACCAATTTTCTTTGGTAGATTTTATGGCAATGTACATCTTAATTTTTTTTAGATTTATCGTTCTCTTAGTTTAGAAGTTAGAGGGGGGGGGGGGGGGGACACATTTTTCCACTTTGGAAGTTTCTCTTGCGCAAACTATTCACTTAAGAAAAAAATGATATTAGGGACCTCAATAGCATTTTTGAAGAACTATCTATAAATACCACACACGTATGGGTTTGATAAAAAAAAAATTTTGAGTTTCAGTTCTGAGTATGGGGACCCCGAAAATGAACTGCTTTTTTTCTAGTTTTATATAAAAATCTTGATGCGGTTCACAGAATACATCTACCAAGTTTCAACTTGGTAAGTAGACTTATGGGTTCGAAAAAATTGGCTGTGACACACGGACGGACAGACAGACAGACATGACAAATCTCTAAGGGTTCCGTTTTTGCCATTTGGCTACGAAACCCTAAAAAATTCCCGTAGAATTAACGATGATGTCAAAACTATGTCTAGTATTACGTGGGAGCAACAAAATTAATGGCAAAGTGTGGTTGTGTAATTCATCTTTGCCAACTCTCTCGTGGATAGGTATGTGGATTAAGTGCTATTTATAGTAAAAATAATTTAAAAGTTGCAATTTAGGAAATGTTTGATCAATTTTATCTTGTTCTATCTATCTTCTTCTTCCAACTATCGTTCTTCTATCTTCTTCTTCTAACTATCTATACATCTATACAAATAAATCAAATTGGAGTGTCTGTTTGTAATATTAAAATAACCGCTTTCTACACATGCATATGAATGTATATACGGTACACATCCAAAATTTATTGATAAACCATATCTAAATACTCGTAAATACATTACCCCACTCTCTCTCTCTCTCTCTTGTGTGACGTAAACGAAGTTTCGTGATTCAGCTAGTAGGATACAATATCTACTCACCTCCAGAAACCTCCAGGCAAGATTATTATAATGAAAATTACAGATGAATCACAATTTTAAATTATTGGAACATTAATCATTAAAACTAGCCATTAAGAACTGGCATCTACTTGTTTAGTGAAGTAGTCCATTAATAACAATATTTGCAACCGCTATGCGCTTAATACTTACAAGATATTCAGATTCTTAGATTAAGTTGTAAAATCGAACTGAGCTCAGTCGTAACACTAAGATAGTATTTTTATACCACTGCTTACCAGAGGTAAATACCTTGATAAACCATAACAATATTAAAAGTAGAGTATTTATTTCAAAGTATGCAAGGCAAATATTTCTATGTGCTTAATAAGATCGTCATCGTAGATATAGCTTTGAAATCCCTCATGTTTTACCATTACATTATTTATACAATATTATCCCTTCTAATATTATAAATGCGAAAGTAACTCTGTCTGTCTGCCTATCTATCTGTCTGTCTGTCTGTTACGCTTTCACGCCTAAACGGCTAGAGCGATTGAAATGAAATTTGGTATAGAGATAGTTCGAGGCCCTGGGAAGGACATAAGCTACTTTTTAACCGACTGTGCAAAAGGAGGGTTATGATTTTACGATATAACGACTCTTACGCGATAACGACTTCCACGCGGTCGAAGCCGCGGGAAACAGCTAGTAAGAAATATATTGGCATACTAGATGATGCTCACAGCATTTCCGCTTCCCGTGGGAATATTTTTCCGGAATGAAAAGAGCCCATGTGTTGTTCCAGGCTATAAGCTACCTCGGTACCAAATTTTAGCCTAATCTGTTCTGCCGTTAGAGTGCGATTAAGTAACAAACATCCAAACATTTAAACAACCAAACATCCAAAAATCTTCACAAACTTGCACATTTATAATATTAGTAGGATTCCTCATCACCATTCAATTAGTTTCGCTATTAGGATATTACTTTGAGATATCGAGCGAGACTTTCCCGTTCCAGTTTTTTAAGATATATTCTTGTACAAAGTCAGTGCTTTGTACAATGATATATCTTTAAAAACGTCGCACACATTTGGAATAAGTTTAAATGTTATTTATTTAGCGTTTGACTACTTATTCGACATTTCGATACGGGGCGAATTTATATTGTAATCTATTTATTTACACTACAATAATTAAGGACCATACCAAAACATATTCATTTTCGTTTCCAAACAACAGCCAATTGCGTAAAAGTATCAATTTGCAGTTTGAACGATAAAGCTACCGATAATAATTATTTTCTGGTATAAGGGATCCCTTTACGATCGTCGGGTTCAAACCGAACCCAAATAAAGGTTAAATGAGACAATGTGTTCCTTTATACACATCACATGCATACGTAATTTCCTAACGACTATAGTCAGACCCTTTTCCCGAAGTAAGCATACTCTATTTTTAAAACTTGTTCAAAATTTGAACTTTAAATTTTGAGAGAAGTATGACTACTGGTAGAGCTATAAAACATATACATTTAAATTGCACCTGTAGTATCTATTTTTTTTTAAATAAATAAATATTTGTGGCTACACACAACATGATCTAGCCTAAATTAATCTTATATAGCTTGTGCTATGGGATTTAGACGACTGATAGACATACTAATATATTTCTAAATACAGGTACATTACATAGAAAACATTCAACTCCGAAACAAACATTTATAGATGAAACATGATCACATTCATAATTTATTTTTGTCTCATATCTACAAACGGCAAAACATGAGACGAAAGGCATTTTTCTAGTAATATTTCCATCAACTCAACAGTCGCATAGTTGAATATTGGCGTCCAAAGTTGCTTTTATAACTAGCTACCATGTAGACCGAGACCTCGCTCCAGACATGAGAGCTTTTGTATCCTTGATAAAATAGAGCCCTGATGGATTCTACATGTAAAACATAACTAGCACCGCTTGTTTACCGAAAGTATGTTCGAAGACAGGTTTTCGTTAGTTTCTAACATGAACCAAATGCTGTTGAACGTGTTAAAATTCTAAACAATAGCCACCCTGTTTCCGCGTTGACAGCTGCGTAGGGCTACCGCAACGAAGAAACTTTAATATTCAAAGTTACCATGCATATACATACGTAGATCAAATAGATGGACCGACGACCTGATAAAGGTCACAGAGAGTGGCTGGATGCGGTAGGCGCGGGACCGTGTATTGTCGTGTTATATGTGAGAGGCCTAAGTCCAGCAGAGTACTGCCATACTTGATTTTATTTCAGTGATACATGCAGACGTATATAAGTCACGCTTTTAATATACTTATATCTATTTTTCGCAGATAGCGAATCTATAGCTGTGATGAAACGGACTGAAGCAGGTAGCGGCGATGAGGAAGACATTGTAATCATTTATAGATTTTCCTTGAGTTAGAGGCGTACAAGCGCTCTAATTAAAAGTTTAATAAGTAATTTTCTTTCGGGAACAATTGGATTCAGAGATTTACTTATTCTTTTTGATTGGGGCTGCTTTAATTTAACTTTTTCCAGAAATGTTGGATAAGACTCTCCCTTAACTTTCCTAGCTTGCAAATGAGATTGACTGAGGATTGCAGGTCTTGAGTGAGTTGAACTAAATCGCACATAATGTAAAATGAAGAAAATAATAATTCTAGGTGGAACAGTGGTAGTGCATGCGATCTCTGCGTTTAGGTCCTGGGTTTGCATCCACAAGTGATTGGATTGGATGTTTTCTATGTATAATATATACAAGTATGTTTATCTAGCTTCCACAGCACCAGCTATTTTAGTTTAACGTGGGATTGAGAAGCGCTCTTGGCCCGCGGACTCAGTGTTCTGTAAACGATCACTATTAGCTACATTTACTAATGGCCGGTCATGTATTGGCGATCACTTTGTGACATTTATTTGCAAGCGTTTGCGTGCTTCGAAAGGTACATTAAGCCATTGGTTCCGGTTTCCAGTAAAATGGTAGTTATTAAGCTAAGTTAAAAGCCTTTATGGGCGGCTTGAAAATTTTCAACAGCGCGCAGTCACAGCCTGCGCCCGTACATATCAACACGGCAATACGACTCACCACTGTGGACATTTAATTATGCCTTTGCCTCAAAGACTTCTATATAAACTGAGGTAGACGCGCCGTACTCTAACAAACGAGATTTCAAAAGCAATCCTCAAATACACACATTAATAAGACTACACTCACTTATAAATATTTTTTACGTAATTGTCACCACGCACAATAGCAATATACGAATAGAAAAAGAGTAAAAGAGAAGGCGTATGGACTCCGATTGCAAGTCGAGCACCTACTTTCGAAGTTTTGACTCACAACAGTGCGAGCAACGCTGCTAATTAGCTCAGTTTTTAGGTTTCAAAAATCGGTGCGTAGGGCATGTCTACCTCAGTTTATATAGAAGTCTTTGCTTTGCCTAGCCCTTCGGGGATAAAAGGCGTGATTTAAATTATGTATATGGGCTTCATGGCGATGCGTAAAAACAGTCTCACGGTACTTACGAGATTTACAAAAGTAACGCTGACAACCCTGTAATGCGTTGACTATACCACAAATTTGTGTATTGAACCTGTTACCCGCAGTAATGAGACAAGCTGTGACATGTTCACGGCTCCCGGTCACATTCAACAATAACTAACAGCGTTAAAGAGGAAGCTGCACTGACATCCTGCGCTATTTTAATGATACAAGTGGAAGGTTTGGTTACTTTACACCTTTATTTATTAACATTATTAACTCTATTTAGTGCCGCAGTGTTTTGATTTCTTAAACCATAGAAGCATACATATATCATTCAGCGCGTCTTGTCTACTTTAGTTATTTCCACAGTGTCATGACCTATGGCATACTATTATGGGGTAACGCTGCCGACATCGAATGTATCTTTGTGTTGCAGAAAAGGGCTGTCCGGGCTATCTATAGTATGGGGTTTCGGGAGTCATTAAGAGAAAAGTTTAGGGATATCAACATCCTTACTGTGTATTCACAGTACATATATGAAAACTTATTATATACTCATAAAAATAACAGTAAATTTATTAAAAATAGTGATATCCATAACATAAACTTAAGAAATAAGAATAAATTGGCTGTACCTAGATTTAGGCTTAATAAAGTAAGCAATTCTTTTGCGGGCAATTGTATTCGAATGTACAATACATTGCCGACAGCCATAACAGGTTTGTCAGTTAATAAATTTAAAAAACTAGTAAAACTTAAATTGTGCCAGAAAGCTTATTATAGCATTAAAGACTTTCTAGAAGACAAGACTGCCTGGCAGTGACACGAATTGCTCCTTTCTAAATTAAAAAAAAAACTGTATTAGATACTAAGATGAATAAGAGGGACCGGACTGAGTTTCTTGGGGTGTTCTTCTCAGTCTGTAGCATTTCCGAACCCCCGGTAGAGTCACAAAAATTTTGACAAACCTAAATATTTTTTAAAAAATTTCAAAGGGAAAAAATTTATTTTATTTTATTTTATTTTATTTTATTTATTTCATTTCATTTCATTTCATTTCATTTCATTTCATTTCATTTCATTTCATTTCATTTCATTTCATTTCATTTCATTTCATTTCATTTCATTTCATTTCATTTCATTTCATTTCATTTCATTTCATTTCATTTCATTTCATTTCATTTCATTTCATTTCATTTCATTTCATTTCATTTCATTTCATTTCATTTCATTTCATTTCATTT